>OU342737.1:163764520-164330224 GCA_910589765.1 Avena atlantica
CGGCCACGAGATTGCACGAGGAGCCCTCTTTTGGGCCGCCCGGCCACTGCAGATAGAGGCGGGAGATGCCCGGGGGCTCGACGATGCGGAAGGCGATGGTGAAAGGGCCGTCGTGGGAGCTGGAGCCTTTAGCCCTGAAGGGTGCGGCCTCGCTGTCCGGGAAGGAAGAACCGTCGTCCCTGCGGAACACGAAGGGGTCGAGCATCATCCAATCAATGGGGGCGGCAGCCATGGTTGTGTGTGGATCGGCACTCGGCAGAGACGGGTTTCAGGTGTTCGGGTTTGAGGGCTGCGATCAGACGGCGTGCGATCAGGGTCGTTAGTTCTTGATCCCCTTCCGATGCGCCATACCTAGCGCCAGAAAAGGTCGAGCGGTATACGTCATAGATAGTTAGGGTTTTCCATGGCGGCCGCCTGCATCCTCGTCGATTCCACGGCATACATCGCCACCAGCTCCGACTCCAACAGCAGCACCGCCCAAGCGTTGACGAGCAACGGCAGCCTCATCGAGGTTTCACTATGGCCTGCTCACCCGCCGATCCCTTCCCGTCTGTCCGCCCGCCTGCGTCCCGACCAAGTCCAAGACTTCCTCCAGGAACCGAGAATCATCTGCACGGAGGGCTGCTTCTTCGTCCTCCGCGTCGCAGTCGGGCGGCTCCCCCCGCCCCAAAACATCACGCAGAAGATGAGCGACTACTTCATCTACCACCCAGCCGTCGGCTCCGCAAGCCCGTCGCTCAAGCTCCTCCCTCACCCTCACCCTCTCCTCTTCAGAGACAACGAGGTCGGCCTCCTCCCCCGCGGCGACCACTTCACCGTCGCCGTGCTGAGCCAAACCGAATACTTCAAGTTCATGATCTACCAGTTCAGATCCGAAGCCTGGGATTGGACCTCCAAGAAGGTGCAGGTGGACCCGCCGCAAATTCCCTACCCGATACCGCTCCCCGACGACGGCAGCCGGCACTTTCAGCATGCTACGAACTCGGTGATCACGCTCGGGGGCACCATCGGCTGGGTCGACCTCTGGCACGGAGTGCTGTTCTACGACGTGCTCCGTGACGACGACGACGACGACAAGGTCCGCTTTGTGAAGCTGCCGGTTAGGCCGGGAAGCCATGATGGGAAGGCGTTGGAGTGCTGTCCGAAGCCTTACCGGAGCGTCTCTGCCATTGGGGATGATTGCCTTAAGTTGGTCGAGCTGGAAGCATTCGGCGATCGTCTTCCCGGCAAGGATCATGAAACCAAGGGCCCCAGGCTCAGAATTGATGACTGGACACTCATCACATACACCAACAGTAATGTCATTGGTGCTCCGGAGGATTGGAAGGTCGATAGAACGATGCGGTCTGGATTGCTTCGTTGTGGAATGTTGTGTGAGGCTCAGAAGAAGAACGGTCAGGTTGCAGAGCGGAACTTGCAGAATCTCTGGACATATCAGCCGGTTCTCGGCCTGGACGATGAAGGTACCGTTGTTTACCTGATCGCCAGGGTCAAATTCCAGCACCCTAAGGCATGGGTTCTTGCTGTTGACATGGCCAACAACCAAGTGCGAGCAATGGCTGCGATTGAAACTGAAAGAAGCACCGACTTCTCACTCGACTATTTTCCTTCTAGGATCTTGTCTCCAGTGTGACTTGAACGGGACGACTATGCCCGGCCGGTAATTATACATTTGCGCCAAATGACTTACCGGTAATTATACTGTACTCCCTCCATCCAGGTTTATTGGGCTACTAGTAGAATTAGGAAAATTCTGAAAAATTAGGCTAGATTTGCTACTAAATGCATGGTTTAATTGCCTCGATTCCTGGAAACTTTTTGTGCAGGACTTCATGAGACTACCCTATGCATGACATTGCATGTAACGGAAAATCTGCTCTAGTAATTAATACCTATAATTAATGAGAGAAAATTAGTGATTACAACCTATTCATGCGATTTTTCTCCACCAATAGAATGACATCTTGGTCGCAGTGCTGCTCCGGTTAAGCCCAATAAACCCGGACGGAGGGAGTAGTGCGAAATGCCTTGTCCCGGCCGGGTAATTATACATGTGTGACATATGTTTCCTTTTAGGGGACAATGAATTTCCTTAGAAAGGCAACCGGGGAAATCAGCATTTTAGTGATAATAATCTGAAATCATTTTTGTTAGGGGATTGCCAAAGAACTTTTTAATTCTTTTTCTCGGACATGGGCTATGTTTTTGTTGCACTTTTTCTGCCTAGCTTGAGGTTGAGGATTGTATTTTGTTTCTGATAGAAGGGTAAAAGAACCCGACTTATTAAATTAATAAAGACTCAAACATCCATAGAACAAATACAAAGTGTCGAGGAAATAACCTATTGACCAATAAAAAAAGCAAATGAATGTAAAAACAGAAACACACATCATACAATTGCGGAAGCACTGAACTAAAGCGCTCAGTTAGTAAAGTGAAGGCGAAGGACAAAATTTGTCCGAGAATAGGCCAGACGTCGGAGGATCACACACTGGTCTACTTCAAAGAAGACAAGATCTCGCCACATACTCAATCACCTCCGCAGCCAAAGAGGAACCCCTACCTTCTTTCCATAGATCGAAGGGCATCATACAGTAAGAGCCCACCCAAGAACATACAAGGAGGATAAACAAAAAATCATCAAGGAATACAAAGGACCTTGACCCCAACACCGAAGCCAAGGCCACATTTGAATCACCTTCTTCGTCTCTGCCTCACACCCCTCACAAACCAATCGAAGAGGGCCAAATGATCCAAGGAAAACGCCTCCAACTAGTAGTAGCAATGTCACTCAACCCCGAAGAGCTGGACCAAGCATCAAATGAATGAGTAGCAAGTGTAGCAAGACCAGCATACACATTACAATTCACACAAGAATTAATACTATGAAAGTACATGCCAAGTCTTGTAACTTTCCCAAAACAATTAATAGAACTCTTTCTAGCCTATAAACACTACCTATTCTCCCATTTTTGGAGGCTGCCAAACAAAAAGTCAGATGGCGCAAAGTTTCCCACTTGTCTTTTATGAGGAATGTTAGTTCAGTACCTAGTACAAAGCATGTGTGTATTGAATTTATGCATTAACCAACTTAATCCAGTCCGAACTGATTGAAAATGATAGACAATATATTATATTCTTAACACTCTCCCCTCACGTCTAGGATGTTCTAGTCCTTAGTGTGAGTTTGATGTAGGTTGCAGAATTTGTTTAATACTGCATGAGCAGGGTTTTTAACTTGAGACCTCTTGCCTCTGATATCATATAAGAATTATATAACCCTAATATTTTTTGTTGTTTATTGATATGACCCTCGTAGGTGTATACATAGAGATACAAAGGAAAGGTTCTTGGAGTACAAAGAAATTCTAAACCAATTCTATCTCTAACTCTAGAATACTCCAATATATCTACGTATTATACTTCTAACAGTGTGTATCGCAAATTAGTTGGTTGTTTGACCTAGTGGCCATTAAGGTGGTTCCTTATTAATACCAAGTAAAGAGTATGCACACATTACCACCTGATTTTTTTAAATCCATATAGAGCTCAAAAAATATATCTGACTACAAAGATAAAAAATGAGAAACTTCAGTAATTTGAGGGAAAAGCCCTCACGATTCCTTATACAATCTTCAAAATTCAATGTACTTAAGGAACTATATAGAAGTGTCTATTAAGATATTTTGAGCTTTCTTTAAGGTATTTAAAGGTACTAAAATAGGAATGAACCCATATATATACAATATAATTCATTTAGTTATGACAAGTTAAACCATGGTGACATGTGGTCTTGCCCTTGCTATATTTGTTAGATCTAGTAATTTGGTTGTGTTAGAATTGTAGAACAACACAAGATGATCTTAAACTTAGCATGTTGATGTTTGTTAAAGTTTGTTAAACGTAATAAATAAAAAGGTCTACATTTATCAATAAGTATTAAAGTTCTATATAAATAAATACGGCTTATTTTCACTCTTATTAGGGCCAAAATATGTTGGTTGTAAAGTGGACCGGTCTCGTGATCATCTTAAACTTACCGTTATTGATTCAATTTTGATTTAAACAAATCCATATCAAAAAATTTGACCCAAACTAAAACATAACCAACATAATTAGTCTTCAATAGTTCGACTTATACACCATACTACAAAAACAAATAATTCTTAGTTGGTCGTCCACACGACTACTTAGTAATGAGAGAAAAGGAGATGGTTATTGTGTCACGACCACAGATGAGCACATTATCTAGGGCAGAGAGATCGTCGCTTAAGGAGTGTGTCGGGGTGTACACCTAGAGTTAGAACAATAAACAGCTATCACAAGTACTTTCATAGCCAAACCTCGGACCTCAAGTTCCACATGACTACATTGTCTAGCACGATGAAGATAGTCGTCTACACACTAGAATACACCTTCATAAAGTGGCAATAACTATTAATAAAAATAGTTAAAACTTACTAAATAAGTCAGCCTTGATAGGGAAAATCTTACTTGCACCGTGTATCACGTGACCGTATACACAAGATCGAAGATTGTCTTGATCTGTTTGCTCCGCACTCCCTTATATGTCATGAGTTTTACTGTTTCTTCATAAGGCGATATATTTTAAATACCATGAAAATAGTACAACAACATTGATATTCAATTGTTAAACCTATGTGAACATAAAAACAATTGACCGTGGTTGAAATGATAACTAGCAATTTCTAGGTTCCAGTGCAAAACCTTTTTGGAGCCTTGTATCCACAAGGCAATCTTGAAATTCACCACATGATATATGAGGTGAGCAACGATAAATCAAACAAAATATTTTGAAATTCAGTTTACTTAAGAAACCTTATATAAATCTCTGTGAAGATACTTAGAACTTGTTGCAAGATACTCAAGAATACTAATTCATTTGAGGAGGACAAGTGAAACCGTGGATACATGTGGTTTTGTCCATTTTAGTTTTCTTTATATCTAGTGATCACTAATATAAAACAGGTCTTTTATCCGGTCCATTAGTCCTGATTCCGCCATAAACTGGGACTAATGCTCGTGTCCGTCTCGGTTCGAGCGGCTGGCGTGTCGCTCGGGAGGCGGGGGGGGGGGGGGGCTTCGTTCCGGTTTTAACACAAATCGGGACTAAAGGTATTGCGCCAGACACGTGGCTTGCCGCATACCTTTAGTCCCGGTTTATATTACAAATCAGGACGAATAGTTTTCCTGCCTATAAATACGCCGCTCCATCCCTATCCCTCCCCTCCTTTGTTTTTTCTTGGTGGATGGTGTGAGAGGTGTGTGCTATCTTTTTTTCCTATGAACACGAGGTGTTCGATGAAATGCTTGAGTGAATGATGCCGTTTGATTTCTCACAAAACAAAAGTGATATGAGGTGCCCGAGCCACACTTGAGCTTTCTCCTCTTTCTTTCCTCCTCGATCGAGGTTAGCAACCTTATCCTTTCATCTATCATTGATATAATGCATGTGTAAATGTGAAGTGGTCATTTCACTATTTATGATGTTCTGTAATGATTTTTGATAAACTTAATTATATGATGCAGATGAACAGGCGGGAATGGATGTACGGTGACCGACGTGAACCCGAGTACGTTAAGTGCATGGATAAATTTATCGATGTGGCTACGCCAAACAAAGAGAATGGTTTTATGTGTTGTCCATGTGTTAAACGTCGGAACAACAAGGAGTACTCTTGCTCGAAAATCATTCGCGGCCACCTGGTTATGAAAGGTTTCATGCCCAGCTATAATTGCTGGACCAAGCATGGAGAAAGATGGGTTATGATGGAAGACAATGGATAAGAAGAGGATGATGATAACAATTATCATCATATGTTTCCTGAATATGGTGATAATGCAATGGAAGACAATAAAGACGAAGGAGGTGAAGAACGGGAATCAGATGAGCCTGCTGATGATCTTGGTCGGGTCATTTCTAATGCAAAACGAGACTGTGAAAAGAAAAGGAGAAGTTGAAGTTGGAGGGCATGTTAGAAGATCACAGAAAATTGTTGTGCCCAAATTGCAAAGATGGCAGCACAAAACTAGGTACCACACTAGAATTGCTGCGATGGAAGGCAGAGTGTGGTCTAGCTGACTCCACATTTGAAAAGTTGCTGAAAATAATGAAGCCGAAGCTTCCGAAGCATAACGAATTTCCTGAGAGTATGTACGAAGCAAAGAATACTCTCTTCCCTCTAGGATTATATGTGCAGAAGATACATGCATGCATTAATGACTGCACTCTCTACCATGTTGAGGAGTACAAGAATTTAGATAAATGCCCGGTATGCACTGCATTACGGTATAATATCAGACGAGATGACCCTGGTGATGTTGAGGGTGATCCCCCCTGTAAGAGGGTTCGTGCTAAGGTTATGTGGTATGCTCCTATAATAACACGGTTGAAACATATGTTCAGAAACAAAGAGCATGCCAGGTTGTTGCGATGGCACAAAGAAGACCGTAAGAAATACGGGAAGTTGAGACACCCCGCTGATGGGTCACAGTGGAGAAAAATCGAGAGAGACTTCCCGGAATTTAAAGTTGACGCAAGGAACTTATGGTTTGGTCTAAGTACGGATGACATGAATACTTTTGGGGAACATAGCTGCAGCCACATCACCTGGCATGTGACTCTATATATCTACAACCTTCCTCCTTGGTTGTGCATGAAGCGTAAGTTTATTATGATGACAGTGCTCATCCAAGGGCCGAAGCAACCCGACAAAAACATTGATGTGCACCTAATGCCATTAGTTGAAAAAATCTTATAGCTATGGGGCAAACCAGGTGTACGTGTGTGGGATGAAAATAAACATGAGCCATTTGACCTACGAGGGTTGCTTTTTGTAACCATCAATGATTAGCCTGCTCTTAGTAACCTTTCAGGACAGACAAACAAGGGATATAAGGCATGCATGCACTATTTAGATAAGACTGAAGGTACATATTTGCATAAATGCAATAAGGTTGTGTATCTGGAGAATCGACAATTTCTTCCGACCAATCATCCTGTAAGAAAGAAAGGCAAGCATTTCAAAGGTGAGGCAGATCATCGGAAGAAGACTGACCTTCCTACTGGTGATGATGTGTTTGGTATGGTCAAGAACATATAAGTAATCTTTGGAAAGGGTCCTGGAGGTCAATCTGTTCCGAACGACGTCGCTACTGGACACACGACCATGTGGAAGAAGAAATCTATATTTTAGGATCTACCCTATTGGAAAGTCCTACATGTTCGCTCTTCAATCGACGTGATGCACGTGACGAAGAATATTTGTGTGAACCTGCTAGGCTTCCTAGGCGTGTATGGGAAGATGATGACTGGCTCAGTTGATGTGGAGCCTGTTGGGAACCCCAAGAGCAAGGTGTAAAGCAGCAAGAAGAAAGTTTTCCCTCAGTTGAGACCGAGGTTATCGAACTAGAAGGAGGAAGGAAACGTCACATAGGTGTTGCAAGCAACGTGGAGACCTCCACAACACAAACTCAATACTTTGCCCCAACGAATCAGTGAGGTTGTCAAGCTCACCGGTTTGCTGTAACAAAGGATTAAACGTATGGTGTGGAAGGTAATGGTTTGCGGTAAGTAAACAAGTAACAGTGGAAGATGTATTGATGGTAAATATTTGACGGAGGTCCATAGTTCACTAGAGGTGCTCTCCTTAGATAAACAACATGACATGAAGGGTAAACAAATTATAGCAGGGCAATTGACAGGAACTGAGCAAGGCATAACAATGCAATTACCAGTCAGAAAGATCCTATGAGATTCGTTTGGGCAATACAACAAGATGCATAGACCGCCATCCAACTGCATCTATGACTAGAAGTCCAGCTTCAGGTTATTATCTGAACCACCTCTAGTATTAAGTTGCAAGCAACACCAACTGCTTTAAGCAAAGTGTGTAAGGTAAACAGTCCACATGTTCCATGAACAAGAGACCGTTGTTTTATCCCTAGTAGCAACAACACATCTACAACCGAAGAGATTATTATCACTTCCATTGGAAACTAGAGGCATGAACCCACTATCGAGCATAAATACCCCTCTTGGAGTCACTAGCAACTACTTGGCCAAGATAGCTACTAACAACGGAGAGCATGCAAGATCACAAACAACACAGACATGATAGCATCATAAAGACAAAACCATTAATCAAACCAACATAATAATCTCAATATCCATCGGATCTCCGCAAACACAACATGCATGATTACAAATATATTAGATCTTGATCATGAACGGAGCTCACAAGATCTATACATGAAAGCACAAAGGAGGAGATACAACCATCTAGCTACTACATGGACCCATAGTACAAGGTGGAACTACTCACGCATCATACCGGAGAGAAGGCCTCCGGGATGATCTCCCCTCCGGCAGGGTGCCGAGAAGAACTTCAGATCCCCCCGATCTAGTGGTGGCGGCGGCTACAGACGGTTTCGTGGAGATTTGACTGGGTACTTAGGGTTTTTGTATCGGGGGCTTTTTATAGGCGAAGGGGAGGCCGAGGTGGCGGCCAGAGGGGGCAAACCCTACCCAGGCGCGGGGTAGGTCCCACTCGTGCCTAGGGGGTTTAGCCGTCCTAGCACGCCTCCTCGTCTCCCCTTTGGACTTCTTGTTCCCCATAGAAAGTAATTGACTTTAACGTTTGTCCCGTCTAATTCCGAGAATATTTCTTTACTAACTTTTCTGAAACCAAAAACAGCAGAAAACAGGCATCTGGCACTGTTGCAACTTGTTAATAGGTTAGTACCAGAAAACATGTAAAAAGCACCTCAAAGTGTAGACAAGTAAAGCAAAGTAGATAGTAAAGAAGCATGCAGCATAAAAAATGATAGATACGTTTTCGACGTATCAAGCATCCCCAAGCTTAACTCATGCTCGTCCTCGAGTAGGTAAGTGATAAAAAGAATAATTTTTGAGGTGACATGCACCCTCACAATAAAGATCCAACCATTTGCAAGTATTGAAAGCTGTGATCAAAGAACTCTAAACATGTGCATGAAAGATGGAGTTCTAATAATAGGACATAGTAAATATGCATGCAACATGGCAAGTTACAAAAAAAGATCATGAATAACATGCATTTAAAAACGTTTATTTGTTTCACATACAGAAAACATGGCATAGTGGCAATCATCTTGTCCCTCATAGAGTAGCAATATATATGCATAGGACACCTTCAAAGTTCACAAGGGTGACTAGAAACAAATAGCACAAGAACAAGTAATATCACAATATGCATCAATTAATAAGCTTTGGAACACTGCACACAGAATGACAACTATGCTCTCTTAATGGTGCCTAAAGGTAGAAGGTGGAGACTCAATAATGGTGGAAGAAAGACCTTTTATTTGTAAAGGAAGCAGTGATTACAAGTTTCAAAAAGAGCTTCCAAAAATTATGGTACTTGTTAGATTTCATCCCTCATTGCCCCTATCATAAGCATCTTGAAGTGGTTAAGGTTAAAGTGGCAAAGATGGATTATATGCTTGACGAAGTATAAGTTGGAAATATTAAGTCCCTTGAATACGAGGGCCACACCTCATGCATACTCAACTTTGGGTCCAGGTAAGTTCTTGTCACTGTAAGTATTTGCATATCATTGAGAACTGCCAACGGGGTACCCCTTGCACATGGTATAGGAGCTTTCCCATAACCAAATGGACAGGGCAAGCAGATAATGAGCATCTCAGCAATATTCTTATGTACCATGGGAATATGGTGCTTTTTTCTCTCTTTCCTCTTTTCTCAATGTGTCTCTTTTTTATAAGAAGAATGCTTCATATATGTCACTATGGTGATGCTGCAAGTTTCCACCATGATTAGGCATGGCTTAGGCTAGCGGCCCAGGCATTTCTCTAACACAGGATACAAACTCCATGGACTTACAAGTTCCCTCTTTATTTCACACCGGTGACATCCATAGACAAAAGAACATGATATCAACTGAGTACAAAGTACAAGTGCAATGTTGAAAACGTTCCCCATGACAGCACGGTTCTGCTAATTCCAACTTATAAGTGCAAGCATATACAACAAAGTTGTCACAATGGTTCAAGTTTATTAGGGCAAAGAATATAAAGTGTGCCATCAAGTTCGTGAGGGCTTTAATCACTAAGTTTTCATATAACAAAATAGTTTTTAATTGGAAGATAGTTGAAAACAAGAATATACTTGGAATGGTATAACACACCATGCATAGGAGTTTATAGTGGACACTTTGGAAAAACTTGGTTTCTTGGGAGTTGGAAGCATGAGTAGAACTTACTCATACAAGTGGAGGCTAGCAAAAGACTGGGAGCAACCAAATAAGAGAGCAATAATGGCCATAATCATGCAGTGCAACAAAGCATACTAATCAAAGCAAAGAGTGGTACTACAAGTCAAGGACTAAATGATCATAGAGGCTAATGGTGAATTGTCATATTCATAACATGGTGTGATCATGTGCCAAGTCAACCCAAGCAAAGCATCAAAGGAGAATACCACAATACTATGCTTTTGCATGCTAAAACAACGCATAATTTCTTCAAGGCACACTAAGCAATCCCAATTATTTGGAACAATACATGCTATAGCAATAATCACTAAGCATAATGTCAAAACAACACCTAGCATGTCATGCTAAAGTCTAAGTCACAGTTAATGCAAGATCCTCTTGCACTTCAAGCAAGAACTTACTACTCCTTTTCAAACACCAAGAAAACTTATTTGCAAAACAACACAGTAAGAACGGGGGTCCAAACTGCTTAAGAAAAATAAACAAACTAAGCAAATCAAACAAAAACTAAGACGCTCCAAGAACAACACAATTGTGCATGAAACAATAAAAACGAAGTGTGTGGACAGACCTGAGCTTTTTATTGATGAAGAAGGGGATGCCTTGGGCATCCCCAAGCTTTGACGCTTGTACCTCTTGGATATTTATTGGGGTGACACCATGGTGTCATACCCAAGCTTGAGCTTTTGTCCATTCTTCATCTCATTACATCATTCTCTCTCTACACCTGAAATTTTTTCTTCACACAAAACTTCACACAGTCTTCATTAGCAACATTAGTGTATTCAAAAGATATTAGACCTCTGGAAAAGCTTTGAAATAGCAAGGATTTTCACTAAAAACACAAGCTACTGTATTAACTCCTTAAAAAGCGCAATTCACCTAAAGAGAACTAAAAAAGGAATCAATAAGATGCAAATGCAAATAATGGCAGAAATCTGTCAAAACAGACCAGCAGGTAGAAACCGATTTTTTCTAACATCTTATGTTGCTCAAATCAAAAAGTGTTGAAATAACAAAAGTTATATAACATACTGGGGGATTTATTCGTAAATTTTCAGCTCAATCCGAGTTACAGAGACTCCTCGTGAATTTTTTTGGTGGATGACACAAATCTGTTTCGGGACAACAACTCCCCAAATCTTACTTTCCTCTCATTAGAGGTCATTCTTGGCACAAAAATCAATCAAAAAGGATAAGGAGAGGTCATTACAGAAGTAATAACTTCCAAGACTCAAGGAAACTCTTGGGTTATCTCCCAACAAGTACTTTTCTTTAACGCCTTTAAGTTAGGCACAAAAAACAAGAAGAATCAAGTATTTTCAAATGAAAAAGCATTAACATCCATACTTGCAAAATCTTCAACTATGAAAGGTATATCATCCAAATGAGTTTTGGAGGATCCCTTCTCATCACTCTTTGGTCTACTACTTTCATCAAAAAAAAAATTCAGGAGCAATCCAATCAAAATTCTTTTCAAAGGCTGCATGCATTCCAACAAGCTTAAAGCGTATGGGTATCTTGAATACTTCTCTAGGCTTAGTTTTATCAAAAATACCCACAACATCTACACTTGATCCTAGCATATTAAAATGCTCAAAAACCTTTTTGGCCTCCCTAGCAACATCATGAAATTCTTTTGATAAAGTTTCAAGGATGAATTCTCTCTTTTCAACATTCTTTTCTTATTTTAGTTTTAGGAACATGAATTGTATGAAGGAGTTAAGGATAACAAACCTAGCCTTCAACATATGAACTAAAGAAGCTATATCAATCTCATAATTAGGAGCAAGCTCTGCTATAGATTTTTCCTCACTGTCTTCATGCTTGTTAACATAGTTGAAGAATTCTTCAATATTATCTTTCCCAATTATGGAGCCACTACCTATTGCAAGATCTTTCAGGGCGAACTTGGGGAGCAACATGGTGAGCTAGAGCAAGGACTAATTTTTTGTATTTTTGAATAAAGAAAGCAAACCAAACTAGACTATTTTTTGGGTTTTTTTTGGAAAGAGGCAAACAAAACCAAGCAAAAGAAACTAAGCAAACTAAAAAAAGTAAAGATAAAGTAAGTGAAGGACTCCTCTTGTGAAGACGTCCTTAGCCTCCCCGACAACGGCGCCAGAAAACTTGATGACTAGCTCAGTTGATTTGGAGCCTGTTGGTAACCCCAAGAGCAAGGTGTGAAGCAGCAAGCAGCAAATTTTCCCTCAGTTGAGACCGTGGTCATAGAACCATAAGGAGGAAGGAAATGTCACATAGGTGTTGCAAGCAACACGGAGACCTACACAACACAAACTCAAGACTTTGCCCCAACGAATCAGTGAGGTTGTCAAGACCACCGGTTTGCTATAACAAAGGATTAAACGTATGGTGTGGAAGGTAATGGTTTGTGGCAAGTAAACAAGTAACAGTGGAAGATGTATTGATGGTAAAGATTGGACCGGAGTCCATAGTTCACTAGAGGTGCTCTCCTTCAATAAACAACATGGCATGAAGGGTAAACAAATTACAGCAGGGCAATTGATAGGAACTGAGCAAGGCATAACAATGCAATTACCAGTTATAAAGATCCTATGAGATTCGTTTGGGCAATACAACAAGATACATACACCGCCATCCAACTACATCTATGACTAGAAGTTCACCTTCAGGTTATCAACCGAACCCCCTCCAGTATTAAGTTGCAAGCAATAGACAACTACTTTAAGCAAAGTGTATAAGGTAAACAGTCCATATGTTCCATGAACAAGAGACCATTGTTTTCTCCCTAGTAGGAAAAGCACATCTACAACCGAAGAGATTATTGTCACTTCCCTTGAAAACTAGAGGCATGAACCCACTATCGAGCATAAATACCCCCTCTTGAAGTCACTAGCAACTACTTGGCCAAGATAGCTACTAACAACGGAGAGCATGCAAGATCACAAACAACACAGACATGATAGAATCATAAAGATAAAACCATTAATCAAACCAACATAATAATCTCAATGTCTATCGGATCCCCGCAAACACAACATGCATGATTACAAATAGATTAGATCTTAATCATGAACGGAGCTCACAATATCTATACATGAAAGCACAAAGGAGGAGATACAACCATCTAGCTACTACATGGACCCATAGTCCAAGGTGGAACTACTCACGCATCATACCGGATAGAAGGCCTCAGGGATGATCTCCCCTCTAGCAGGGTGTCGGGAAGAACTTCAGATCCTCCCCGATCTAGGGACGATGGTGGCGGCGGCTACAGACGGTTTCGTGGAGATTTGATCGGGTGCTTAGGGTTTCTGCATTGGGGTTTTTTATAGGCGAAGGGGGAGGCCAAGGCGGCAGCCAGAGGGGGAAAACCCTACCCAGGCACGGGGTAGGGCCCACCCACGCCTAGGGGGGGGGGTTAGACGCCCTCGCATGCCTCCTCGTCTCCCCTCTGGACTTCTTGTTCCCCACGGAAAGTAGTTGACCTTGATGTTTGTCCCAACCAATTTTGAGAATATTTCTTTACTAACTTTTGTAAAACCAAAAACAGCATAAAATAAGCATCTGGCTGTAACATCCCAAATTTTTTCCTATTTTGTAATTTTATAAATAAAATCAATAGCTTGATTAATTGTTTGACTTTGTTGAAAATTCTCAAAGAGAAGAAACTTTTTGAATAGAAAATGCTCTCAACCTTGAATTCAAAATCTTATATTCTTTTTTTATGACCTAAGTAGCCATATAGGCAAAAGGGCATGGATTGATTATGGATTGTAGAATTGGTGTGCAAGATTTCAAAATGAAAATCATGAAGCATTCATAAGCATTTCATTACATCCATGCAAAGTTCTCACAAACTGAATCCAAATCCTGGTATCTAAATCCTATAGTTGATTCGCCCAAATGTTCCTAAAGGTAATTAAATTGACTTTATAAAACCCAATGTTGCTAAGGCATAAATTATTGATAATTATAGCCTAAGGAGATCCAATTAATATTACAAAATTTTAGAAACAAAATTGAGCTCATTTGGAGCTATTATGAAAAAGTTATGGAATAAATACAAACACATAAAGATATAAATAAAATGAAATATATAAGGATTTATAAACTCACTACTTCCAAACTAGTAAAAAGATTAAAAATTTGATCCTATAATGATCTATTCGATTTTAGAAAATTTTAGAAACAAGAATCATGTCATTTGGAGTTCGTATGCAAAAGATATGAGGAAAACAAGTAAATAGAAAAAGAAAAGGAAAAAAAAACCTAAGCGGGCCGGCCCACCCGTTCCGACCGAGGCAGGCCACGCATGTACAAGAGACGATCGATCCCAGCCTTGCTTTAAAAACCGTGCGAATCAGTTTTTCTCTAACCTATCTCTATTCAAACTCTCATAACTTTTTATCTACAACTCCGAAACAATTTCTGTTTGTTTCTACTTGTTTCCTACTCCAAGATCTATCTCTACACCATCCTAAATCTCCATATAAACTCGTGGAGCCACCGTTGTACGAGTTTCTATTCTCGAAATCCCGAATCTACACATGACCGAATCTTATTTCTCTTTTTGACCCATCTAGACTTCGTTGTTTGCCTTCGGCCAAAAAACGAAAGTTGTAGAAATCGTCGAAATCTTTCAATCCCGACAAACCTCACATCTTTTCATGCACCACAGCCGGAGAATTTCGCATCGCAATATTTCAGATCCGACGGTGTAAATCCAAGATGTACTCGCGCTCGTTTCTTCAAATCCAAATTATTTTGGTGAGAAGGTAGGACTAATAATTCCCCACAACTTTCATGTTATAAGTTTTTCAATTTGACCTACGGATTTGTCTCTCTAACCCAGATCTGTTTCTTGTCTATTGTGAGCCAAAATCGGGTCAATCTCCTCTCCTAACCACTGGATCTCATCCCAACGGCCAGGATTAGATCGATTCCTCGAAGGGGTACGATCCAACCGGATCTCGTCACGTGTCAACGTCAGTTCAGCATCTAATCCCAGTCAGCATGCAAAGTCAACCTGTCCAGTCAGCGGAATATTCTCTGGAATATTCCGTTCGAATTTAAAATTGCACATTATAGATCTAACTTGTAAAATTCACTAGAAATTCATACCACGTCAGAAAATTGCGTATAATATATCAAATTAAAGATAATTTTACGTAGAATCATCTTATCAGAATAGATCCAACTTTTACTGTACGTGGTTACTACAGTAATTTAATTAGTTTTAATGGTATTTTAGGTTAATAAATTTATAGGAAATTATCTGTAACTCCGAAAAATATGAACAATATATCAAATTGAAGCTACTGTAATGTAGATTAATAATATCTGGTTGGATCCAGCATTTGCGGATCATTTACCCCGTAGTGATTTAATTAGTTTTAATGGCTTTATAAATCATTAAATTCATAGAAAATTATTTGAATATCACAAAAATATAAATAATATACCGATAGAAAGCTGGTTCCATGTAGATCATCAATCTGCAAATGGTTCAGGAGAATACTATAAGGTTTCGCAGCAATTAAATAAATAGTTTAATGGCCTATTTAGAGTAATAAATTCATAAGAAAATAAACACTGCTCAGAAAATTACAAATAATATGTCCCTGGAATCACAATTCCGTGGAGATTACAGATATAATTTTAATTTGATTTTTAGGCAACAGAAACTATATGAATCATTTAAAACCCATTAAACACTATTTAAATCATACAAAAATATCTATAACTCTGATTAGGGTGAATCCAACGCCTACTGGTTCGTATTAACGTCCTCTATCCAGTAACCCCAAGCAACAAATTTAATTCGACAGTTAGAACAGGTGTTACAACAAAACTATCAAAACCCTTATATTGGTAAGTAAATATTAATAACAAGTACCCTATTGCTTTAATTGATCTCATACATGCATCATATGATCTATTAATGCTCAGAGAACTAAATATAAGCATTGTAACATATTAAACCATCATCCATGTTTTTTGATCATCCTTGTTGTGTTTGCTATGTTTGCAATTGTTTTGATTGGAACTACCTTGTCCTCGTATTAGATTGTTCGGAGAGTACGATTGCTGCGGAGAAATACAATCAACACCCATATTATCAACATAAGGCAAGTTACACCACTTGTTCATAACTTTTGTCCCTGTTTTGATTCTATGCATGTGATCTTCAAAATTCTGTAGTATGCATGTGTAGGATGTTCTAGTAGAATTTTTCCTTAGTATTATTTTGCAAGTGCGATGATTTTGTAGTATGCCATGAGTAGCTATATACTTAGGATTTACCCTCCTAATAGGTTCCCCTGTTTTTGCTAAGTATTGCTTGCTATGCCATTTATACAAAGTACCGTTGGGGGGTTCGAAAGACAAAGAATTTTTCTAAGTATAAAGGCTCTCTAGAGCAAACTTTTCTTCTCAAATCCACTTCAAAATAAAACTAAGTTTTCTTCTAGGCGGAATGGTTGTCGGGACAACGAGTGAGATTTTGGTGGAGGATGGCCGCCCAGGAATCAAAGAAGTCTGCCATGTTTCAGAATTCAGAAGCTTCCAGTGCAACCACAATACTTATGGGCTCTGTCTTGGCCTAGTACTTAGTGGTAAACCTCACCTGGTACCAACATTTGGAGGTTCTTGGCACGGTTGGATCCAGAAGGTAGAGGGGCTACTAAGGGAAAGCCTCGCCATGGTCTTGTCTGTAAAAGGACTTGATCGTGGATTTTGGGTAAAGTGCACAAACTCTCGAGAGTATTGCAATCTGATCGATCAGCCATGTTCACGGAAAAATAACAACATTGAGCATCTGAAGGATGGAGCCTTTGAAGGATCTTCCTCTCTCTTATCTAAACAAAGTTTTGAAACCCCATGGCGTGAGTAATATCGCCAATGGGTGGGATTTTGGGAACTTGGTGTGTAATATCCAAGTGTCACTTGGTGAGTAATATCCAAGTGTTTGGTTGTTTGGACACTTGGTGAGTAATATCCTCGTGTGCCATTTGACCCTATTTTATCTAAGCAAATGTTTACAAAGTAGGGTAAAACTCCCTCTCTCCCTTTTCTCTCCATACCTAGTGAAAATTAGCTTTATGCAAATGAACTCCAAAGCCTAAACTAGCCTTGCATGTAGAGTTAGTCTTTCCTTCCTTGGTGTAATTTGCCAATATATTCAAAGTATTGACCCAACTTGTTGGCTGCACGTTTCATGTGCAGAATTTTGGAGATCGTTGAAAGGTGCGCTAGGATCGCGGGTCTTCACTCAACCTGCCTGTGGCATTGATGGGACTCATGTTGTATATTTTTCGCTTCTGTTGTAATAATGTAAACTCTGGATTATTCGATTCATGTAATAAAGACTTGTATTTTACATGATATTTCATTGACTGTGAGTGCTAGCTATTGATCTAGGGACTAGCATGTTAATCACTGGGACTTAGGATCTTACTTGATCTGAGGTCACTACACTGGCACTGTTGCAACTTGTTAATAAGTTAGTATCAGAAAACATGTAAAAAGCACCTCAAAGTGTAGACAAGTAAAGCAAAGTAGATACTAAAGAAGCATGGAGCATCAAAAATTATAGATACGTTTCCGACGTATTAGAAGACAAAATATACACCAGAAGCACGGGATGACCAGCAACTTATGAAAGACCGAAAGAACATGCATACACAGAACAAGACGAATAAAGGGCGTCACTTAAGTCGTGCCAGCTATGCTCTTACCAAAGCAGAGAAGGAAATCTTTTTTCTTGAAGTCCTCTATAGTATCAAGGTGCCGTCTAGCTTCTTGTCTAATAAAAGGGGATAATAAATATGGCAAAGAAAAATTCCAAAACCTGAAGTATCATGACTGTCACGTGATTATGACGCAGTTGCTTCCGGTTGCATTGAGGGGGCTTCTATTGGAAAATGTTCGAGTACCCATTGTGAACCTATGTGCATTCCTTAATGAAATATCTCATAATGTAATCAATCCAGATATTCTGCCAAGGTTATAGAAGGATGTGGTACAATGTCTTGTTAGTTTTGAGTTGGTGTTCCCAACATCCTTCTTCAATATTATGACGCATCTCCTGGTTCACCTAGTGGAAGAGATTGCTATTCTCGGTCCTGTATTTCTACACAATATGTTCCCCTTTGAGAGGTTCATGGGAGTCATAAATAAATAAGTTCATAATCGTGCTAGGCCAGAAGGAAGCATCTCCAAGGGCTATGGAACACAGGAGGTCATTGAGTTTTGGTGTTGACTTTATTCCTGACCTTAAGCCGATTGGTGTTCCTGACTCGCGACATGAGGGGATACTGAGTGGAAAAGGCACGCGGGGAAAGAAATCAATGATATATAGGGATGGGCAATCTTTCAGTCAAGCACACTACACAGTTCTACAGAATTCCACCTTGGCAGTTCTGTATATCGAGGAACACAAAAATATTGTACGCTCCAACAACCCGGGGAAGGCTAACTTGTAACATACCACCTTTTGTGTAATATTAATAAAGACATGTTTGAGTATTGCATGCATGCATTATACTTGCACTTTGGTTTAACCAAATAAGAACAAACAAAACCCTAATTATGTTCCCTCTCAAAACCATTCAAATGGTTTACATATTTTGAAAACTATCAAAATAAATGGAGCCAAATTGATAAAAAGGGGTTCCCACATTATTTTATTATGTTTGGACAAACACTAGTATTTTGGAAAAATTCAAAACAGAGTTTGAATTGAAAATACAAAATAAAATCAGAAAAACAGAAATAGAAAATGTTTTCTGGAATAAAAACAAGTTCCTAACCTAACTGGGCCGAGCCCACTTCTCTTTCTCTCTCTCTCTCTAAGTCGTTCGCGTGCTGCAGAGCAGCCTGCAGAGGCCCACCCGGGGCCCAAGCCAGCCCAACAGCAGCCCGCCTCGGCCTAGTACCCCTTCGCTTGTCTTTTCTCCGTCGTCTTCCTCACCGGTGGATCGAGCGAAGTAGCTCGCTGTCGAGCTCCGCCGTGCCGGCGTGCGTCAAAATTCCCGCTGCCGCTCGCTGATGCCTATATGATCCCTAGAGCCGCCACGGACAAACCCTAGGTCTCACTTTCCCCCTCTCATCCTCGTTTCCACGCCATGGCCGATGAACCCTAGCTACTGCCGCCGTCGTCCCCGCCGTCTCCGGCCGCCCAAGCTCAAGCTGACGCCATCACTGGAATCGTCGTGCTTGACTCTCTCCCCCTAGCCACTTTTCCCCCTCACGCGTGACCTCAATCGACCGGATCGAAAGCTCTGGCCACCTTCGGTTTCTGTCGATCCCCTCCGTTCCCGAGCTCGCCCGGCCTCGCCACCACCTATGCCGTGCTCACGATGAGCTTGCGGTGCCAATGCACCCCTCCACTTCCTCCCTCTTCCCTTGTACTGCCCTCCCCGCGTGAGCCCGACGCCACCGCCGCTTGCCGTCGTCGCGCCGCCGTCTTCGGTGACCAAGAAGGAGCAGCGCCGCCACTATCTTGCTCAACGCGTCAGCCCACATCCAACGCGCCCATCCACGCATCCAGGCATGCACTGGATCGATGGATCCATGCTCGAAAGGAGCATCTCCATTGATGACATTAGTATGATGTCATGCTGTTGTCATATTTCCTTTTATTTTTATTTTAATAATTTATGTAACTATTTTCTGTAATTAATAAATCCCTGGCAGGTGGGACATACTTGTAAGACATTTAATCTTTTCTTAAATGTTTTTTGTAATTGTTAAATATCCGACATGTGGGACCAACTTGGAAATTATTTAAATATTCCAAAAATGATTTATAAATGGATTAAAATTGAGAAAAGTCATAACTAATTCATTTTAAATCAGAAAAAATACAAATAATATACCAAAATGATCAAAAAATGAAACCTATCTAACTAAGCTATAATAATACATTGATAACCAACTTTCATGACAAATTTAGTTAGAAGAACCAATTAAACCCCACAGGTGATTTCGATGATCCCCCTATTCTAGGGTTTGGACCTCTCGGACCCTGTTTAAAATGACCAAGCATGTTCTAGGGTTCATTTCAACACTATTTAACTTGTCATATCATCCATATTGTATGAGCATTGCACATGCCATGTGTTGAATGTGCTGGAGATATGCCCTAGAGGTAATAATAAAAGCAGTTATTATTATATCTTTGTGTTTATGATAAATATTTACATTCATGCTATAATAGTATTAACCGGAAACATTAATACTTGTGTGATTTGTAAACTAAATTAGAGTCCCTAGTAAAGCCTCTTTAAAATACTAGCTTGTTGGTTAATAGATGATCGTGGTTTCTCGATCATGAACATTGAGATGTTGTTAACAACGAGATCATATCATTAGGAGAATGGTATGATGGACATACTCCTATAGATAAGCGTAGCATAAAGATCAAGTCATTTTAATAGTTCAATTTCTATAAGCTTTCTGATACATAGTAACCTAATTCCTTCGACCATGAGATCATGCTAATCACCATCACCGGAAGGATGCTTTGATGACATCAAACACCACACCGTAACTGGGTGGCTATAAAGGTGGTATTGAGTGTTCGGAAAGTATGGGTTGAGGCACATGGATCAAGAGTGGGATTTGTCCATCCATATGACAGATAGATATACTCTGGTCCCTCTCGGTGGAATGTCATCCAATTAGCTTGCAAGCATGTGACTGGCTCACAAGCAGTGGCGGATCTAGGATTTTATTAATGGGTATGCCACACCAAAATTTTGACAACAATCTAGATAAAATCTATTTGACAGTTCTATATAAAATTATAAATTTGCAGTGTAGTACGATATAGAATAAGTAAACAATATGTAATTGAGTACTACAGCTGGAAAATGCATAAGTAACCATACTAATAGTCTAATCACCATACTGACAATCTAAAATATTAATAAAAGAAACTATTTATACCATATGTGTAACAAAACTCATATGTGGCGCTAGAATCATTGTTCCTCTAATCTCTTTGCAGAAAGAACATGAACGATCATAAAATAGATATTCACGATTTATTTATACTAAACTATTTAATCTCAAGATCTATATGTACATATGAATGATGATCTTTTAGAGAATCAGCTATTTCCTCCGGTTCATATTAATGGTCTTTATTTTGTCTAGATTCATATGTAATTAGTCTAAATTCTTAGCTAAATATGTATGAATCAAAGTAAAATTAGGGTCAATAATATGAATCGGAGAGACTACTTAGGCATGCAGCTTGTCGAACCTGACTCCGGGAAATCTGGAGACAGAGAACAGAGGGCAGTCGTGCCTGTCAGCTGGTGTCCAGAAAGAATCGCCGGTACCGGCGCACCACCGCAACTTGGAGAATTGCCGCAGCCCGTCGCCGGAGATCGCTGATCTGACACTCCTGATGCACAGTGGCGGCGTATTCCAGGTCCCGATAGTTCAATTCGTGCAGTTGTTGCAATGGATCAAGTCTTTGTTTTTTTCTACATATAGGTAAAGTATGTAGGGACTCAGCTGGCTTGTTTTGTAGAGATCGGTCAGCAGTTTTTTTCCTACCAGTATTAGTACACGTTCGGCACCGCTCGCTCCAGGGTATGCCGAGGCCCACCCGGCATACCTGGTAGCTCCGCCACTGCTCACAAGGGATCACATATCACGGGAACGAGAAAATAGTACTTATCAGTAACAAGGTTGAACTAGGTATGCAGAGATACCGACGATGAAAACCTCGGATAAGTAAACTATCGTGAGACAAAGGAAAATTGGTATCGTATGTAAGTGGTTCATTCGATCGCAAAGTAATCATAGAAATATGTGGGAGCCATATGAATTTCTAGATTCCTCTATTGGTTATTGATCGGAGAAGTGTCTCGGTCATGTCCGCGTAATTCACGAACCGTAGGGAGACACACTTAAGGATTCGATGTTGTTTAGTAGATATGGAATGTTAGTAGGGATACCGAATGTTGTTCGGAGTCTCGGATGGGATCCGGGATATCACAAGGAGATCCGGAATGGTCCGGAGATTAAGATTCATATAAGAAAAGTCCTATTTCGAAGTTCGGGAAAGTTTCCGATGATTTCATCGGAGAGGTTCTAGAAGGTTCACCGGTCCGGAAGGAGAATGGTCCAATGTGTTATGGATAAGTGGAATGATTGGATCATATCCTAGGTCACTTGGTGTGTGCATTTGCAAGAGAGAATTAAATCTCTAAATTGAAAGTCAAACGGGAGTTTGAAAAGTCAAACTGGAACAATGGTTTCGTAGTGGGAGAAAAAACAAGTCCTTCTCTCAATCCAACTTGGGTTTGGAAGTGGATTCAAACCCACCCCTCCCAAGGCTGCCCCCTCTCATAAATAGAGGGGGAGGTCTACCCCAAAGCACACAAGTTCCAAGCCCCTCTCCCCGCACGCGCCGCCGCCGCAACCCCGCCGCCGCGCCGCCTCGCGCCGCCGCCGACACCTCCTCCTCTTCTCGGATTTCTAAATCCTAGATTTTCGGGAAACCCTAATCCACCATAACTCGCATCCGGCTTAGGCGAAGCCCTGAGGGATCTTCCCTCTACTTCCGACACCACACCGTCGTGCTGCCAAAATCACAAGAGGAAAACTACAACCTCTGCTGCCTGCTGGAACAAGGGAGAGGAAGGTCTTCGTCGAGTACCGAACGTGTGGCCGACTGCGGAAGCGCTGCCGGAACGCAGCGCCGGAAGGATCGTCTACGCGATCTTGAGATCGGCAAGTGTACGACTACATCACCCACGAGAATCTGCTCTCGTTAACCTCTTTGGAATCTTCGAGGGTGAGCACTTCTATCGACTCGTTGCTACAATCTAGTAGATAGATCTTGGCTTGATTCTGTGCATGCGGTAGAATTTTTTTGTTTTCCATGCTACGAACCCCTACAGTGGTATCAGAGCCATGTCTATATGTAGATATGTTACACGAGTAGAACACAATGGTCATTGTGGGCGGTGGTGCTTTTATCATCAATTGCTTTTTGTGTACTTTGCATCTTGCGGTATGATGGGATGAAGCGGCCCGGGATAACCTTACATGACATCATTCATGAGACTTGCTCCACACTCAACATGCAACTTGTATTGCATAAGTGGCTTTGCGGGTGTCTGTCTCTCCCATCATAGTATAGATTCACTTTACAACGGGCACTTGATAGTTCAAGCATCAACGTTGTGGTTCTTGTTCGTAAGTTAGAACGACACTTATTGAAAGCCCCAAACCACATAAAACATGCAAAGAAAATTAGAGGCATCTAACTTTGTTTTGCAGGGGTGTGTTGTGATGTGATATGGCCATGATTGTGATTATATATGATGTATGCAATGTTCCTTATTGTAAGTTGGCAACCGGCAGGAGCCATATGGTTGTCTTTTAAATTCTGTTAAGACCTGCGTGTCTATTCAAAATAGTTGTAATAGTTGAAGCTGGTGGATGACAACCATGAAACGGCGCCATTGACCTTGACGCCATACCGGTGATGATGGAGATCATGTTCGTGCTTGAATATGGAGATCGGAAGCACAAGAAGAAAGGACATATCATATCACATATTATGAATTGCATGTGATGTTAATCCTTTATGTATCTTGTATTGCTTAGTTTGCGACGGTAGCATTATAAGATGATCCCTCAAGCACAAAAATTTCAAGTTTTAAAGTGTTCACCCTTTGTAAGCATTGTTGCTAAAGCTCGTTGTTTCGAAGCACGACGTGATGATCGGGTGTTCTAGATTCTGCGAGTGTATACAATGTGAGCAAGCCAGATTTGCTCATGCGGAAGCTAAGGTTTGATCTTTATGAGCCTAGCATGTACATACATGGTCTCGGAACACGGATCACCGAAAGGTAAAGCATGGGTCATATAGTAGATATGATGAACATGTAGATTGTTCGCCATTGAAGCTACATCAAATCACGCGATGATCGGTTTTGATGTGGTGGATTTGGTTTGTGTGATCACTAAAACAATTTGAGGGATATTGTTTTGAGTGGGAGTTCACCTAGATTAATTTAACTATTAATTAGAACTCGATTTGTCATAAACTTAGTCTAAACTATTGCAAATATGTTGTA
Organism: Avena atlantica; assembly: GCA_910589765.1. NCBI lineage: Eukaryota > Viridiplantae > Streptophyta > Magnoliopsida > Poales > Poaceae > Avena > Avena atlantica. The sequence continues at coordinate 163,788,906 of OU342737.1, forward strand.
GATCAATGGTGGCCCCTACCATCAATTTTAATGTGTTCCTAGAGAAAGAAAAGTTAAAAAACAATGGAAGCAACTTCGCAGATTGGTTCCGCAATTTGAGGATTGTCCTCAATGCTGGTAATTTGACCTACCGCTGGGTGGCCCGCCTGCAGCTACTGATACCGATGAGGTAAAGAATGTTTTCCTCGCTCAGAAGAATCAGTACACCATAGTTCAGTGTGCTATCTTGTATGGTTTGGAATCGGAGCTTCAGAAAAGGTTTGAGAACCATGACCCACATGATATTGTCCGTGAACTCAAAATGATATTTGAGGCTCACGCGGCAGTTGAGAATTATGAGGCTTCTGAAAAGTTCTTTAACTACAAGATGGAAGAGGGCAGCTTCGTCAGTGAGCACGTGCTTAAGATGTCTGGGCACGCAAGTAAACTCCAAAGCTTGGGTATAGTGATTCCTAATTCTTTAGGGATTCACCGTGTCCTCCAATCACTGCCACCAAGTTACAAGAACTTTGTGATGAACTACAATATGCAAAACATGGACAAGTCGTTTCCAGAACTCTTCTCCATGTTGAAATCTGCAGAAGTGGAGATCAAGAAAGAGAACCAAGTGTTGTTGGTCAATAAGACCACCAAATTCAAGAAATGAAGTCTAAGCAAAAGGGAAACTTCAAGAAGGGCGGTAAGAAAGTTGTCGCACCGGCGAAGAAGACCAGGGCTGGACCTAAGCCTGATACTGAGTGCTTTTACTGCAAGGGAGAAGGTCACTAGAAGCGGAATTGCCCAAAGTACTTGGAGGATTTGAAGAACGGCAACATCAAGAAGAAAGGTATATCCGATATACATGTTATTGATGTGTATCTCACTAGTACTCGTAGTACTGCCTGGGTATTTGATACTGGTTCGGTTGCTCATATTTGTAACTCGAAACAGGTGCTGCAGAATAAACGGAAGCTAGCAAAGAACAAGGTGACGATGCGCGTTGGGAATGGATCAAAGGTTGATGTCATCGCGGTCGGCACGCTACCTCTTCATCTACCATCGGGATTAGTTTTATACTTAAATAATTGTTATTTGGTGCCTGTGTTGAGCATGAACATTATATCAGGATCTTGTTTATTGCGAGACGGTTACTTGTTTAAATCCGAGAATAATGGTTGTTCAATTTATATGAGTAATATGTTTTATGCACATGCACCTCTGATAGATGGTCTATTCTTATTGAATCTCGATTGTAGTAATACACACATAAATAACATTGAGGCTAAACGTTTGAAATTGAGCGATAACTCGACCTATATGTGGCACTATCGTCTTGGTCATATCGGAGTGAAGCGTATGAAGAAACTCCATTCCGACGGACTTCTTGAATCACTTGATTTTGAATCACTTGAAAGATGCGAAGCATGTCTGATGGGTAAAATGACTAAGACTCCATTTTCTGGTATGATGGAGCGAGCTACAGACTTATTGGAAATCATACATACCGATGTGTGTGGACCAATGAGTGTAGCATCGCGCGGTGGTTATCGTTATGTTCTTACCTTCACGGATGACTTGAGTAGATATGGGTATATCTGTTTCATGAAACACAAGTCCAAAACTTTCGAGAAGTTTAAGGAATTTCAAAGTGAGGTAGAGAATCAACGTAACAAGAAGATTAAATTTGTACGTTCTGATCATGGAGGTGAATATCTGAGTTACGAGTTTGGCGAGCATTTGAAGAAATGCGGAATACTTTCACAATTGACACTGTCGGGAACACCACAGCGTAATGGTGTGTCCGAACGTTGTAATCGAACTCCTTTAGATATGGTTCGTTCTATGATGTCACTTACAGATTTACCGCTATCATTTTGGGGTTATGCATTAGAAACAGCCGCATTCACTTTAAATAGGGCACCATATAAATCCGTTGAAACCACACCGTATGAATTATGGTTTGGGAAGAAACCTAAATTGTCGTTCCTTAAAGTTTGGGGTTGCGAAGCTTATGTAAAGAAGTTACAGCCAGACAAGCTTGAACCCAAAGCGAAAAAATGCATCTTCATAGGATACCCAAAGGAAACTATTGGGTATACCTTCTATCATAGATCCGAGGGAAAAATCTTCGTTGCCAAGAATGGGTCCTTTCTTGAGAAGGAGTTTCTCTCGAAAGAAGTGACTGGAAGGAAAGTAGAACTCGACGAGGTTGATGAACCTTCTCTTGAACTTGCGAGTAGCGCAGAATCGGAAGTAGTTCTTGTGGTGCCTACACCAATAAGAGAGGAAGCTACAGAACCTCGCAGGTCAATGAGAACTCGTACCACTCCTGATTGGTATGATCCTGTTATGAGTGTCATGTTGGTGGACAACACCGATGACCCTGCGACATATGAAGAAGCGATGATGAGCCCAGATTCCAATAGATGGCAAGAAGCCATGAAATCCGAGATTGGATCCATGTACGAAAACCAAGTATGGACTTTTGTGGACTTACCGGATGGCCGGAAGTCTGTCGAGAACAAATGGATTTTCAAGAAGAAAACATATGCTGATGGTAATGTTACTGTCTATAAAGCTTGACTTGTCGCAAAAGGGTTTCAACAAATTCAAGGAGTTGACTACGATGAGACTTCCTCATCAGTAGCGAAGCTAAAGTCTATAAGGATTATGTTAGCAATCGCTGCATATTATGATTATGAGATATGGCAGATGGATGTCAAAACAGCTTTCCTCAATGGAGACATTGATGAAGAGTTGTATATGATGCAACCCAAAGGTTTTGTCGATCCTAAAGATGCTGACAAGGTATGCAAACTTCAACGGTCCATATATGGATTGAAGCAAGCATCCCGAAGTTGGAATCAACGTTTTGATAAGGTAATCAAAAGCTTTGGTTTTATACAAACTTATGGAGAAGCTTGTATTTACAACAAAGTGAGTGGGAGCTCTGTAGCATTCTTAATACTATATGTAGATGACATATTGTTGATTGGGAATGATGTAGACCTTCTTAATAGTGTCAACGATTATTTGAATAATAGTTTTTCAATGAAAGATCTTGGTGAAGCAGCTTATATATTAGGCATAAAGATTTATAGAAATAGATCAAGGCGCCTAATATCATTGTCACAGAGTACATATTTGGACAAAGTTCTAAAGAGGTTTGGAATGGAAGATAGCAATAAAGGGTTCTTCCCCATGTTGCCCAATACGACCTTGAGTAAAACTCAAAGTCCAGCAACGGCAGAAGATAGAGAAAGGATGAGTAAGACTTCCTATGCCTCAGCCATAGGATCTCTAATGTATGCCATGCTATGTACTAGACCCGACATTGCATATGCTGTTAGTTTGACTAGCAGATAACAAAGTGATCCAGGAGTGGATCATTGGATAGCGGTCAAAAACATCCTTAAGTACTTGAGAAGAACTAAGGATATGGTTCTTTCTTATGGAGGTGATGAACAGCTCGTTGTTAATGGTTACACCGACGCTAGTTGGAACACCGATCCGGATGATTCTAAATCTCAATCTGGATACGTATTTACTTTGAATGGTGCAGTAGTTAGCTGGAGGAGTGCAAAGCAAAGCGTTGTGGCGAGATCTTCAACTGAATCGGAATACATAGCTGCTTCGGAGGCTTCACAAGAGGCGATATGGATGAAGGAGTTCATTACAGAGCTCAGTGTGGTTCCAAGTGCGCTGGACCCAATGTCTATCTACTGTGATAACATGGGCGCCATAGCCAATGCGCAAGAACCAAGGTCACACAAGAAGCTGAAGCACATCAAGCTACGTTTTCACGCTATTCGAGAGCATGTCCAAGATGGTGACATAAATATTTGCAAAGTACACACATATCTGAATGTGGCGGATCTGTTGACTAAACCTCTCCCGAGGGCAAAACATGACCAGCACCAAACCGCTATGGGTGTTCGGTATATTACCATGTAATCTAGATTAAGTTGACTCTAGTGCAAGTGGGAGACTATTGGAGATATGCCCTAAAGGCAATAATAAAAGCATCTATTATTATATCTTTATGTTTATGATAAATATTTACATTCATGCTATAACAGTATTAACCGGAAACATTAATACTTGTGTGATTTGTAAACTAAATCAGAGTCCCTAGTAAAGCCTCTTTAAAATACTAGCTTGTTGGTTAATAGATGATCGTGGTTTCTCGATCATGAACATTGAGATGTTGTTAACAACGAGATCATATCATTAGGATAATGGTATGATGGACATACTCCTATAGATAAGCGTAGCATAAAGATCAAGTCATTTTAATACTTCAATTGCTATAAGCTTTCTGATACATAGTAACCTAATTCCTTCGACCATGAGATCATTCTAATCACCATCACCAGAAGGATGCTTTGATGACATCAAACACCACACCGTAACTGGGTGGCTATAAAGGTGGCATTGAGTGTTCGGAAAGTATGGGTTGAGGCACGTGGATCAAGAGTGGGATTTGTCCATCCATATGACGGATAGATATACTCTGGGCCCTCTCGGTGGAATGTCATCCAATTAGCTTGCAAGCATGTGACTGGCTCACAAGGGATCACATATCACGGGAATGAGAAAAGAGTACTTATCAGTAACAAGGTTGAACTAGGTATGCAGAGATACCGATGATCAAAACCTCGGATAAGTAAACTATCGTGAGACAAAGAGAAATTGGTATCGTATGTAAGTGGTTCATTCAATCGCAAATTAATCATAGAAATATGTGGGAGCCATATGAATTTCCAGATTCCTCTATTGGTTATTGATCGGAGAAGTGTCTCGGTCATGTCCGCGTAATTCACGAACCGTAGGGAGACACACTTAAGGATTCGATGTTGTTTAGTAGATATGGAATGTTAGTAGGGATACCGAATGTTGTTCGGAGTCTCGGATGGGATCTGGGATATCACGAGGAGATCCGGAATGGTCCGGAGAATAAGATTCATATAAGTAAAGTCCTATTTCGGAGTCGGGAAAGTTTCCAATGATTTCATCGGAGAGGTTCTAGAAGGGTCTAGAAGGTTCACCGGTCCAGAAGGAGAATGGTCCATGAATGTGAAATGGATAAGTGGAATGATTGGATCATATCCTAGGTCACTTGGTGTGTGCATTTGCAAGAGAGAATTAAATCTCTAAACTAAAAGTCAAACGGGAGTTTGAAAAGTCAAACTGGAACAATGGTTTCGTAGTGGGAGAAGAAACAAGTCCTTCTCTCAATCCAACTTGGGTTTGGAAGTGGATTCAAACCCACCCCTCCCAAGGTTGCCCCCCTCTCATAAATAGAGGGGGAGGGCTGCCCCAAAGCACACAAGTTCCAAGCCCCTCTCCCCGCACGCGCCGCCGCCGCATCCCGCGCGCCGTCGCCGCCGCCTCCTCGCGCCGCCGCCGACACCTCCTCCTCTTCTCTGATTTCTAAACCCTAGATTTACGAGAAACCCTAATCCACCATAACTCGCATCCGGCTTAGGCGAAGCCCTGCGGGATCTTCCCTCTACTTCCGACACCACGTCGTCGTGCTGCCAGAATCATAAGGGGAGAACTACAACCTCCGCTGCCTGCTGGAACAAGGGAGAGGAAGGTCTTCGTCGAGTACCGAACGTGTGACCGACTACGGAAGCGCTGCCGGAACGCAGTGCCGGAAGGATCGTCTACACGATCTTGAGATCGGCAAGTGTACGACTACATCACCCACGAGAATCTGCTCTCGTTAACCGCTTTGGAATCTTTGAGGGTGAGCACTTCTATCGACTCGTTGCTACAATCTAGTAGATAGATCTTGGCTTGTTTGTGTGCATGCGGTAGAAATTTTGCTACGAACCCCTACAGAATGTTGCTTTCTCTTTTCCGGTGATTGGTTCCTGCAAATAGGAACAAATCCCAAGGCTGAAGTCAACGCCACCGAAGTGCAGTACCAGTCCAACAACGGACAAGGCAAGCGAATCCCCACTCATACATATGAATCCTATGTTTATAAAGTATTTTATTCTCGCCATATGCATTCGGTTCAACAGTCTTTTATTAGTAGACAGAGTAATCCTATCTGATGCATGTTTCCCGGTGTGAACTATATTACCTGTTCCACTGCTCCTAGCATAACTAGGGTTTGGCTTATGAGAAACGCTAGTGCCATAGTTCAGTCAAGCTTAGTCATGCTTAGTGGTCCAATGCTGATCATTCAGGTGATGCATCGGAGATGCGAATGAATCTAGTATGGTAGGATGTGGTGATGTGATCAGAGATGGATGATAAACATGCTAAGGCTTGTATGGAAGGCCACGTGGGTTGTGGTTTTTGTAGTCCCATACTTGCCACCCCTAGGACCCGATGTTCTTGCATCTTGAACCAAGACGAGCATACAACCACACGGGGGCCTGGAAACCCCCTCGACTAACTAACTTGCCTAGTAGATTCCATGAGTCACATAGTTCGGGCTTTCCATTCGACATACACATCTTGGTTGTTCTTGAATGGAGGTGAAGGAGGTGCATTCATACAGGTAGGTAAGCGTGGCAAGGAATGGGAGATGCCCGGCATCCGTAATCTCAAACCCTGTTCACATCGCTAGGGACCGACTTCGGGACTCGATACGACGGCATCTCCTTAGTGTGTTACTCATGGTCTCGGCGAACGCAAGGTAAAGGTCGTGGTCAACCACTCTCTGACGGCCTTCCCAGGAAGAGGGCTAATAATTTGGCATTAAGAATCGGTTGGTATGTGCGGGTAAAGTTGTGCACCCTTGCAGGGTTATAATATTTTTGAAAAGGCGTGTCCACGGTTATGGACAACTTGGGAACGGTGTGAAGATCATAGAGAACTATAACAGAATGATAAAACTTGGCCAACTAAAGTGAGATCTGGAATACTTCCTCGGGGTTGTTTGAGGGGGTAATCCGGGAAGAGAGGTATAGTTGATGATGGTACTTGGTGGATATCAAAGATGATTCTAAGATCTAGAGTCGTAGTCTTCTTATCCCCTTTGAAAATGATCTGACTAGACGAGTTTCTTCTTCCCTTCCTTGTTTTGAAAACAAAAGATGGCTTTATGCAAAATTACTCCAATAACCATAAGTCTTGCGGAGTACACCATGTATTCAGCCTTGCTTCATTGATGTTTTTCTATAGACGAAGCTACTTCAACTGAAGGTGGTTTCTACGTCGAAGTCGACGAGTAGTCGGGGTTCGCGGGCAGCAGCCTAGGATCTATGGAAGGGTCGCTACTGTTGTTTAAGTCCTCTTAGGCCCTTTGCTAAGTTTGTTGTTTAGAACAACTTGTTTGCTTGTGTTGTTTGTTGTAATGATGGGTCTGTGACCCCTGGCTTGTATGACTGGTTTGTGTAACACCCCGGTTCTGAAAAGACCGTGGCCTCTATGTGACATGCCAATCCCTGGATCGGTTCATTGGCCCACAATAGAGTAAGATAGATAACATAGCAAAAATAACCGTGTATCATGTACTACAAAGATCCAGAGTACCATTATTACAATAAAAGCTTAGCGTAAAGCTAGCTCAAATTATTCAGGTAGCAACATAAACAAGTAAATCCTCCATTCTTCAAATTGCCCACAAGTGAACAAGTGCCGAGTGGAGTACCGTGGCCTATAACGATCAATCAGAATCGGAATAACCTGCAACATGAAACGTATCAACCCCGAAGGGTCAATACATGGAATGTATGGCAAGTAGATCTAGTAAAGGAGACAATAGTACTAACATCTACATGCATATCTGGCAAGTGGAGCTGTGTCTGGCTTGCATTTGCAAATACATTTGTCCTACTTTCATAAACAGTTTTGATTTGAAAAGATCCCAATTAAGTTACCCAACCATGTTAAAGCAATTATGAAGTTAGAATGAGCGAGAAACATGTCATGGAATCAATATCTAGTAACTCAGTTGTCCATAACCGGGGACACGGCTAATCGATTAGATTATACACTCTGCAGAGGTTAGTACACTTTACCCATGTGACTTGGCCAGCCCAGCTCGTACCATCACTCTCATTTTGGGTGATGATAGGGAGAAAACCAAGAAGAGACTGTTCGGGAAGTAGCTCCTCAATCCCGACACGCACCGGTACAACCTACCAAAATTCTACATCTCTGGATACGCGGGTTCGAGTTACCACAACCTACTAAGTCCAACCAACCGCCCATTCCATTATTGGCACATGGTTGTACACGTAAGCTACACAATAAAGAAGCCAATCATTCTCTCTTGATACCTGGGTGCCTTTCCACAATGAAACCACCAAAATTTATCAATACCATCACACCCAGGGAGTTCATTAATTAAGTTGTTTTTACTTTTCACAAACCAATACTTTTAGAAATCAAGCATCAATGATGTAACCCAGCCCTCATTCAACAAGACTGGCTAAGCACATCTACCAACGGTGGTTCATCTACAAAGAGGGTCCTACCACATAATAGGACATAGCATAGCGATAGTATCATCCTACACATGCATCTACAAAATACACGACAATGCATTTAAAATAGTAGGACGATATCATGAACAAAGTAGCATCTACTTGCCTTGGTTGTAGCGGTCGGGAGCACAATCCTCACACGGGCAAGCGTTGCACTCAGCACAATCTACACGACACAATTGCATTCATAAACAAACAATCCACAACATATGCAACAAATATGATGCATGAATGCAATAACGGCAAGTGAATTGGTGCTACAGCTGCACCACATAATTCTAATCCATAATACTACCGAATACATGCATGGAAAAATAGATTTGGCGCTAGGAAAACTAATAGACAAAAGTAATGCTCCAAACTAGAGCTAGAACTTAAATAATTCACTACCGGTAGTATACTGTTCGTAAAATCTTGGGAAAATTCTACCGCATAGGCATCGCTAAATAGAAACAGTACCAATTGGAATTACTCAAAAAGGAATTATAAAACTCCCCGAGTAATTAAAACGCTGCAGGAAGCCATTAGACAAATACTGCAGAAGTTTTTACTGTAAGCCTACCTTTTTAATTCACGATAATATTCCCCTCGTTCATACGAGTTCAGGGACATATCACACGCGCTTTTTGGAGCTACGGATCTTTTTCTATGAATTTATTACTCCGAAAGGCCACTAACTAGTTTGATTAAACTGTACTAAACCTCACAGTAAAAGTCTGAACCAAAGGTACAGAGAGATTCTACACGACTCACTGAACCCGTACATATTTTAATTACAATTTTTGGCCAAGCGGTTTAATTTCTACGCAATTTACAAGATTCTACCGAAATCTGTCAACAAAAGGGATTAACGAAATTGACCCAGTCAACTGTGTCTGTTTGACTGGTCAACTCGTCTGCTGACTGGGCGCTGACTGGGCGTCTGACTAGTCAACGCCTGGGATGCTGACCAGTCAACGAACGATCTAAGCCGCTGATCCGAGATCTGACGGTGGCTGCTGTCTTACCGAAAACGGATGGCGAAACGGACTCCGGACAGCGGCGACGATTACTTCCGGCGTCGGGGTTCTCCCTGCACGGACGTACACACGGTCACTACGGGTCGAGAAAATTACATCGCGCGCGAGGCGGCGCGTACGTGCGTGTGTGTGCATGCATGCATGTACGCATGCGATGACGCGCAAGTGCACGTGCGTGCGGCGCAGCAAGGCGCGCAGCGTGCAGCATGCAGCAAGGCGGCGCGGCGGCAGCGGCAGCGGCTGCTGCGGCTAGGCGGCGAGGCATGGCGCGGCGCAGGCGAGGTGGCGGCGGGCGGAGCGCAGGCCGAGGCGGCGGCGGCGAGCTCGCGGGTGATGGGGTCGGCGCGGGCGCTGCTGCGCGTGCGTGGAGGCGGCGCGCGGCGCAGCGAGGCGGGGCGACGGCGCGCTGCGGAGGCGGCGCTGCGGCGGGGTGACGGCGCGCTGCGGAGGCGACGGCTGGCTGCGGCGGCGGAGCCCGGCGGCGGCGCGGCGGCGGCGGAGCCTGGCGGCGGCGCGGCGATGATGGCGCGGGGCGCCGGCGGCGGGAATGGAGAGGCGGCGAGGCGGCGCACCTGGCGGCGGCGGCGGTCTCGGGAGGCGCGCGCGGGGAGGCGATCGAGGCGGCGGGGTGGTTAGGCGTGGGGTACAAGGCGGGCAGGCGGCGGCTGCCCTTTAAGTGGGCCCCCTGCGCGGGTCCTACTCCAATTCGGTCCAGAATCTGACTACAACTCGGAAATCGGTCCGGATTTTCGGACCGTTTTCCGGCGGATTACTAAAACGTCCGAGTCTTTTGCATACGAACTCCGATTTGAGCGATTCTCGCGCCTACGGTTTCGTATCGTCGAGGATAACAACCTTCAGACAAGGTTTGCGCGAAAACTCGAACCTACAGGGGTGGTTGTCGCAAGTCCTTCTAAGGCCTCCCGCAGGACACTCGTGTCGAAACAAAATAAGGTTTTGAAGATAGCGTTACACCGAACCTTTCTACTCGACCTATTTGCATGGAAAGATATGATGCAATGCTATGAATGATATGCAAGACCAAATCTAAAATTTGGGATGTGACAGTTTGTAACTCTGTTAAGAGTTTACCTTATTAATGTATGGTTTGTATGTTCTGTAATGTTACCGATCTTTCCCTGCGCATTTCGGAATTTAGGTTAGACTTATGTCAGATGAAGATCTGGTATTTGTCTAGCCCTGATCCTGGGTCATGACAGATTTTGGTATCAGAGCAGGACTGCCTGTAGGAAACCCTTCTAGCTGGTCGATGTTGAGTCTAGAGTTTGAGAAAACTATTTGAAAGCTAAAAACTATTTGCAAAACTATGAATAGGACCCTTTTTACTCCTTATCCAAGGTTGTTCTATTGCTGAGTTATCTTACCTCGTTTTCTTTGCAAGGTTTTCCCTTCGCGTCTATCATTTCAAATTTTAGGATATACGGGTTTGGGTTGTTTTTCCTAGTACTCCGTACTCGGTTGCAAAGCTCAGAGTTTCCAAGATATATCTGTGCACCTGAGCATTGTTTTTCAACTTCGCTAAGGATGCCTATAATTCTGCTCTCTATTCTTTTGTGACTTGTTGGTATCATATCATGGTTGCATTCCATTGTTATGGTTTATATCTAAGTTGGTAGCATATATGTTATGTATGCTTGTTCTACTGCCATACTTAATGCATTGATATAATCTTCATCCACATGTTCACCTCTACCATGATCTTTTGATATGGTTTCTATCATCATTTGATGTACCCTTTTTGATGAATCTATTCTCATGGTTTCTGTTTTTCTCCTCAGGATGTCGTCTGGTACTCGTGGTTCTGTTGGCCATCGAGGAAACAACAATGCTGAATAGGAACTTCTGCCACCTCCCACAATGGCCAAGGTTCTCAACAACATTGAGACCAACCTTCTGAGGAATGAACGCCTTCTGGAGCGTGTGGCGCAGAACACTGAACGTCGTCCTAACGACTGTGTCACACTTGGAGATTTCATCCGCTCTTTTCATCCAATCTTCACCCACCCCAAGGAGCCCCTTGAAGCTGATGATTGGCTTCGCACCATAGAGCACAAGTTCAGTGATCTTCGTGTTCGTCCCGCTGACCGTGTCAACTTCACCACCTATCAACTGGAAGCTGAGGCTGGTGTTTAGTGGGAAGGTTTTCTGAATCTGCAAGATCAGGGACATGTTGTTACCTGGGAAGAGTTTGTTGCATAATTCCGTGCCTCTTATATCCCTAAGACCATCATGGATCTCAAAAGGAGGGAGTTTCTGGATCTGACCCAGGGGCGCAGGGATATTGAAACATATGGGCGTGAGTTTACTCGCCTGGCTCGTTATGCAACCAGGGATGTTACCAATGATGAAGATAAGCAAGAGCTGTTCCGTAAGGGACTTAACCCTGCACTTCGTTATGAGTTGCTGCCCTTCAAGTTCCAGTCTTTCCAGGAACTGCACAATCAGGCTCTTACTCTGGAGCATGGAAGGAAGGACATGGAAGTCTCTCAGAAGCGTGAAGAAGGAAACTCTCGTGCTTCTTCCTCTGGTAACAAGAAGCGTTGTGTCTTTGTTCCATACAATGCTATGCCTCGTGCTCCTTATGCACCCAAGTCTTCTAGCAATGCTCCTCGTCAGTCACATTCAAATACTTGTGGAACAAATTATCGTCCTCCTGCTGGTTCTTACACTGGAGTTACCTGCTACTCTTGTGGTCAGCCTGGTCACTACTCAAGAAAGTGTTCCCAAAGGGCTGTCGGACACAATGATCATCAGGCAAAGAAAAATGATAAATCTCAAGGTGCTGGACGTGGTCTTCTGACCCATGTCACTGCTGAGGAATCTCAGGAAGATCCACGCGTCATTCTGGGAACGTTCCGTGTCAATTCAATTATCGCAACCGTCTTGTTTAATTCTGGAGCATCGCATACATTCATGTCAAATTTGTTCGCTCAAGAGCATGGGATAAATTTTGAACCCCTGTCCACCCCTTTGACCATCCATTCACTGGGTTCTAGCTGGTTCAGCACTATGGTTAGTCACGGAAATGAGATTGACATAGCCTACCAGAAGTTTCCCACTTCTTTCATTGCACTCAAGTGAAGTGACATTGATTTCATTCTGGGCATGGACTGGTTAACCAAGTATCAAGCTGTGATTGACTGTGCACTTGGAACAGTTACTGTGACCTCTCCTGCTGGCATAACTGTCAAGTATTGGACTGATGGTTCAAAGTCTCCGTCGACAGTACTTAAACCCTTCTCGAAGTTGTATTCCATGGATGTTCTACCTACTCTCGAGGTCCAATATGTCCATGTAGTCTGTGAATTCCCGGATGCCTTTCCTGAAGAGTTGCCTGGCATGTGACCTGATCGAAGTGTGGAGTTTGTCATAGAGCCAGTTCCTGGAACTGCTCCTATCTCCAAAATACCTTACCGCATGCCTCCTCATGAGTTGGTCGAGTTGAAAAAGCAACTTGAAGAGCTAGAGGGACTAGGCTACATACAACCTAGCACATCCTCTTGGGGTTGCCCTACCATCTTTGTCAAGAAGCAGGATACAAATATTCCAAGATTGGTTGTTGATTACCGTCCACTCAACGCGATGAAAATCAAGATTAAGTACCCACTTCCTCGGATAAATGACCTCTTTGATCAATTAAGTGGTGCCACTATCTTCTCCAAAATGGACTTAAGATCAGGGTATCATCAAATCAAGATCAGAAAGGAGGATATCCCAAAGATAGCATTCACAACTCATTATGGTCTTTACGAGTATACAGTGATGTCCTTCAGGTTAACCAATGCCCTTGCCACATTTATGAGGCTCATGAACTCCGTCTTCATGGAATATCTCAACAAGTTTGTCGTGGTATACATTGATGACATTCTAATCTACTCCAAGACCGAAAAAGAGCATGCCAAACATCTACGTTTGGTGTTGACTAAACTTCGTGAACATCGCCTCTACGCCAAGTTTTCCAAATGTGAGTTCTGGTTACAAGAGCTCATCTTCCTTGGCCATGTTGTGTCTGCAAGTGGTGTTGCTAAGTTTGTTGTTTAGAACAACTTGTTTGCTTGTGTTGTTTGTTGTAATGATGGGTTTGTGACCCCTGGCTTGTATGACTGGTTTGTGTAACACCCCGGTTCTGAAAAGACCGTGGCCTCTATGTGACATGCCAATCCCTGGATCGGTTCATTGGCCCACAATAGAGTAAGATAGATAACATAGCAAAAATAACCGTGTATCATGTACTACAAAGATCCAGAGTACCATTATTACAATAAAAGCTTAGCGTAAAGCTAGCTCAAATTATTCAGGTAGCAACATAAACAAGTAAATCCTCCATTCTTCAAATTGCCCACAAGTGAACAAGTGCCGAGTGGAGTACCGTGGCCTATAACGATCAATCAGAATCGGAATAACCTGCAACATGAAACGTATCAGCCCCGAAGGGTCAATACATGGAATGTATGGCAAGTAGAGCTAGTAAAGGAGACAATAGTACTAACATCTACATGCATATCTGGCAAGTGGAGCTGTATCTGGCTTGCATTTACAAATACATTTGTCCTACTTTCATAAACAGTTTTGATTTTCTTTGAAAAGATCCCAATTAAGTTACCCAACCATGTTAAAGCAATTATGAAGTTAGAATGAGCGAGAAACATGTCATGGAATCAATATCTAGTAACTCAGTTGTCCATAACCGGGGACACGACTAATCGATTAGATTATACACTCTGCAGAGGTTAGTACACTTTACCCATGTGACTTGGCCAGCCCAGCTCGTACCATCACTCTCATTTTGGGTGATGATAGGGAGAAAACCAAGAAGAGACTATTCGGGAAGTAGCTCCTCAATACCGACGCGCACCGGTCCAACCTACCAAAATTCTACATCTCTGGATACGCGGGTTCGAGTTATCACAACCTACTAAGTCCAACCAACCGCTCATTCCATTATTGGCACATGGTTGTACACGTAAGCTACACAATAAAGAAGCCAATCATTCTCTCTTGATACCTGGGTGCCTTTCCGCAATGAAACCACCAAAATTTATCAATACCATCACACCCAGGGAGTTCATTAATTAAGTTGTTTTTAGTTTTCACAAACCAATACTTTTATAAATCAAGCATCAATGATGTAACCCAGCCCTCGTTCAACAAGCCTGGCTAAGCACATCTACCAACGGTGGTTCATCTACAAAGATGGTCCTACCACATAATAGGACATAGCATAGCGATAGTATCATCCTACACATGCATCTACAAAATACACGACAATGCATTGAAAAAAGTAGGACGATATCATGAACAAAGTAGCATCTACTTGCCTTGGTTGTAGCGGTCGGGAGCACAATCCTCACACGGGCAAGCGTTGCACTCAGCACAATCTACACGACACAATTGCATTCATAAACAAACAATCCACAACATATGCAACAAATATGATGCATGAATGCAAGAACGGCAAGTGAATTGGTGCTACAGCTGCACCACATAATTCTAATCCATAATACTACCGAATACATGCATGGAAAAATAGATTTGGCGCTAGGAAAACTAATAGACAAAAGTAATGCTCCAAACTAGAGCTAGAACTTAAATAATTCACTACCGGTAGTATAATGTTCGTAAAATATTGGGAAAATTCTACCGCATAGGCATCGCTAAATAGAAACAGTACCAATTGGAATTACTCAAAAAGGAATTATAAAACTCCCCGAGTAATTAAAACGCTGCAGGAAGCCATTAGACAAATACTGCAGAAGTTTTTACAATAAGCCTACCTTTTTAATTCACGATAAGATTCCCCTCGTTCATACGAGTTCAGGGACATATCACACGTGATTTTTGGAGCTACGGATATTTTTCTACGAATTTATTACTCTGAAAAGTCCACTAACTAGTTTTATTAAACTGTACTAAACCTCACAGTAAAAGTCTGAACCAAAGGTACAGCGAGATTCTACACGACTTACTGAACCCGTACATATTTTATTTACAATTTTTGGCCAAGCGGTTTTATTTCTACGCAATTTACAAAATTCTACCGAAATCTGTCAACAAAAGGGATTAACGAAATTGACCCAGTCAACTGTGTCTGTTTGACTGGTCAACTCGTTTGCTGACTGGGCGCTGACTGGGCGTCTGACTAGTCAACGCCTGGGATGCTGACCAGTCAACGAACGATCTAAGCCGCTGATCCGAGATCTGACGGTGGCTGCTGTCTTACCGGAAACGGATGGCGAAACGGACTCCGGAAGGTGCGGCGAGCTCCGGACAGCGGCGACGATTACTTCCGGCGTCGGGGTTCTCCCTGCACGGACGTACACACGGTCACTACGGGTCGAGAAAATTACATCGCGCGCGAGGCGGCGCATACGTGCGTGTGTGTGCATGCATGCATGCACGCATGCGATGACGCGCAAGTGCACGTGCGTGCGGCGCAGCGAGGCGCGCAGCGTGCAGCGTGCAGCAAGGCGGCGCGGCGGCAGCGGCAGCGGCTGCTGCGGCTAGGCGGCGAGGCATGGCGCGGCGCAGGCGAGGTGGCGGCGGGCGGAGCGCAGGCCGAGGCGGCGGCGGCGAGCTCGCGGGCGATGGGGTCGGCGCGGGCGCTGCTGCGCGTGCGTGGAGGCGGCGCGCGGCGCAGCGAGGCGGGGCGACGGCGCGCTGCGGAGGCGGCGGGGCGACGGCGCGCTGCGGAGGCGGCGCTGCGAGGCGACGGCCGGCGGCGGCGGCGGAGCCTGGCGGCGGCGCGGCGATGATGGCGCGGGGCGCCGGCGGCGGGAACAGAGAGGCGGCGAGGCGGCGCACCTGGCGGCGGCGGCGGTGATGGCCGGCGGTGGTGGCCGGTGGCGGCGGCGGTCTCGGGAGGCGCGCGCGGGGAGGCGATCGAGGCGGCGGGGTGGTTGGGCGCGGGGTACGAGGCGGGCAGGCGGCGGCTGACCTTTAAGTGGGCCCCCTGCGCGGGTCCTACTCCAATTCGGTCCAGAATCTGACTACAACTCGGAAAACGGTCCGGATTTTCGGACCGTTTTCCGGCGGATTACTAAAACGTCCGAGTCTTTTGCATACGAACTCCGATTTGAGCGATTCTCGCGCCTACGGTTTCGTATCGTCGAGGGGAACAACCTTCATACATGGTTTGCGCGAAAACTCGAACCTACAGGGGTGGTTGTCGCAAGTCCTTGTAAGGCCTCCCGCAGGACACTCGTGTCGAAACAAAATAAGGTTTTGAAGATAGCGTTACGCCGAACCTTTCTACTCGACGGTTTTGCATGGAAATATATGATGCAATGCTATGAATGATATGCAAGACCAAATCTAAAATTTGGGATGTGACAAGACTAACCCTCTTAAGATGAATCTCGTCCTCGAGATTCGGCGCGGCTAGCAAATAGGTGTGGGTAGTCCTCTCGGATGTCATCCTCACGCTCCCAAGTGGCTTCCTCTTCGGTGTGGTGGCTCCGCTGTACTTTGCAAAACTTGATTGTCTTGGTACGGGTAGTCCTTTCTGCTGTCTCCAGAATCTTGACCGGTTTCTCCTCATAGGTCAAATCATTCTCCAGCTGAACCTCCTCTAGCGGTACAGTGTCTCTCAATGGTGTATCCACCATCTCCGGATGGCACTTCTTCAGCTGGGACACGTGGAACACGTTCTGAACAGCAGACAGAGCTTCTGGCAACTCCAACTGATAAGCAACTTCTCCTTTGCGTGCTAAGACCCGATACGGTCCAATAAATCGAGGTGCCAGCTTACCCTTAATTCCAAATCTCTTGATTCCACGAAGTGGCGACACTCTGAGGTATGCTCTATCACCTATCTCATACACCACTTCCTTGCGCTTGGCGTCAGCGTAGCTTTTCTGCCTTGATTGTGCTACCTTCAGCCTGTCCCTAATCAAGACGACCTTCTCCTCAGCATCCTTGATCAAATCAGGTCCAAACAGCTGACGTTCTCCTACTCCATCCCATAACAATGGTGTTCGTCACTGTTTCCCATACAGCACATCGAACGGTGACGTCTTGATGCTGGTTTGATAGCTGTTGTTGTAGGAAAACTCCGCATACGGCAAATTCTCATCCCAACTAGAACCATGAGCCAAAGCGCAAGCTCTCAGCATGTCTTCCAAAATCTGATTCACCCTCTCGGTCTGTCCATCGGTCTGTGGGTGAAACGTTGTGCTAAACTCCAATCTAGTACCAAGCGACTCGTGCAGCTGGCGCCAGAAGTGTGAGGTAAATTGGGTGCCTCTATCAGGTACGATACTCTTGGGAACTCCATGTAGGCACACAATCCTGTCCATGTAAATCTTGGCCAACTTTGCACTCGTATAGGTCGTCTTTACCGGTATAAAGTGGGATACCTTGGTCAAATGGTCGACCACTACCCAAATAGAGTGATATCCTGACCTGGTCCTGGGCAATCCTGTGATAAAATCCATTCCCACTCTATCCCACTTCCAATCCGGCACGAGCAATGGCTGTAGCAGTCCTGCTGGCTTCTGGTGTTCCGCCTTCACTCGGCTACATACATCACATAGGGCAATATGCTTGGCGATATCTCCCTTCATGTTGTTCCACCAAAATCTTCTCTTCAAATCCATATACATCTTTGTGTTGCCCGGATGTATGGAATACGTCGAGTTATGAGCCTCCTGCAAAATCAACTCCCTTATCTCCGGGTCGCTGGGCACACACAAACGATCTCCATACCACAAGGTACCATGCTCATCCTCGTGAATATCCTTTTCCCGATTCTCCTTCATCTTTTCCTTTATCTCCTCTATTTCCTTGTCTCCCACTTGAGCCTTTACGATTATGTCCTGTAGCGTTGGTTGGACTTCCATTGTTGCCAAGTATCCTTCAGACACTACCTCCAGTCTAAGGTCCTTGAATTGCTTGCACAAGTCCTCAGGCAATTCACCAATTGTCAATCCATTGGCATAAACCTTCCGGCTCAGAGCATCAGCTACTACATTGGCCTTTCCTGGGTGGTATTGTAGATTCATATCATAATCCTTGATAAGCTCCAACCATCTCCTTTGTCTCATGTTCAGTTCCTTCTGCGTGAATATGTACTTCAGGCTCTTGTGGTCGGTGTACACATCACAGTGTTTTCCCATTAAGTAATGCCTCCATACCTTGAGCGCATGAACCACTGACGCTAACTCCAAGTCGTGTGTGGGGTAATTCCGCTCATGGTGCTTGAGTTGTCGCGAGGCATATGACACTACTCTCCCATCTTGCATCAGCACACTCCCAAGTCCCTGTCGAGAAGCATCGCAGTACACTTGGAAATCCTTCTGAAGATCTGGTAAACACAGAACAGGCGCGGTCACTAGTCGACGCTTCAGTTCCTGAAAGCTGGCTTCACATACGTCTGACCATTCAAACTTCCTCTCCTTCTTCAGAAGTTCAGTCATCGGCTTAGCAATCTTGGAAAAGTTTTCGATAAACCTCCTGTAATATCCAGCAAGTCCCAAAAAGCTTCGAATCTCTCCAGCATTCTTGGGTGCTTCCCACTCAGTTACTGCAGTCACTTTGTTTGGATCAACAGCAATTCCTTCTCCTGACACTACGTGTCCAAGAAATCCAACAGTGTTAAGCCAGAATTCACACTTACTGAATTTGGCATACAGCTTGTGTTCCCTCGGCTTCTCCATAATCAGTCGCAGATGCTTCTCATGCTCAGCATCATCCTTGGAATATATCAGTATGTCATCAATAAACACCACCACGAACTTGTCCAAGTACTCCATAAATACCTTGTTCATCATGGTCATGAAGTATGTCGGGGCATTCGTTAGTCCAAAAGACATAACTGTATACTCATATAAACCATACCTAGTGGTGAAGGCGGTTTTTGGTACATCCTCCTCCCGGATCTTCAATTGGAAGTAGCCTGATCGCAGATCAATCTTGCTAAACACCTTTGCTCCTTCCAGTTGATCAAACAAATCATTTATGTTCGGCAGAGGGTACTTGTTCTTGATGGTTACTTCATTCAGCGAGCGATAGTCTACCACTAGTCTCTTGGTGCTGTCTTTCTTCTTCACAAACAGAACAGGTGCTCCCCATGACGACGCACTAGGCTGAATGCATCCCTTTTCCAGCTGCTCCTTCAACTGTTTCTTCAACTCTTTCAGCTCATCCACATCCATCTTATATGGTTTCTTTGCTATAGGTCCTGTTCCCGGCATCAGGTCGATAAGAAACTCCACATCCCTGTCAGGTGGCATCCCTGGCAGCTCTTCCGGAAACACGTAGGGGTAATCCCTAATCACTGGCACAGTATCCATGCTAACCCCCTTAAGAGAATTCAACTTACACCTTCTCGGTCGTGCAGCCGACTTGAATCTAATCCTCTTACCACCCGGGGTTTTGAGTGAAACAGCTCGCTGTGCACAATCTATGTGTCCCCCATGCATAGACATCCAATCCATACCCAGAATGACATCTAATCCCTGTGAATCCAACACTACTAGATGTGCAATGAAGTTGTGTGTTCCAATTGTCACAGTTAAATCGCGGCATCCCGCACTAGCTATCATATCTCCCCTAGGTGAACTCACTCTAATAGACCTCTTCATAGACTCAGTAGGTAATTTATACTTATCCACAAATGCCCTTGATATGAATGAATGCGATGCACCAGTATCGAAAAGTATAAGTGCAGGGTAAGTGTTGATTGGTAACTTACCAATCACAAGGTCAGGCTCATCTGGAATCTCCTCCACATTCATGTGGTTCACTGTGGCCTTCTCGCCGTTGGTTGGCTTCAGTCCTTTCCTCTCCGGACAGTTGTCAGCATAGTGTCCCTTCTGCTTGCACTTGAAGCACGTCACCTCACTCAGATCCTTCTTCACGAAGTTGCGATCACGGTTGCGGTCATGTCCACCGTGTCCTCCAGAGTGGTGAGAGTGTCCTCCCTTGTGGTTGTGGTGGCTACTCCTATGGTTGTCATGACGATGTCCATCGCGGCGGTCATGGATCCCATGGTCACTTCCTCCATGCTTGGAGTATCCATCATATGAAGTGCGAGTCTTGTGGTGTGAACCAGAGTGGTGATTGTTGTTCTTTCTCTTGCGGTTCTCCACTTGCTTGTGCTTCCCCTCCAAGATCCTGGCCTTGTCCATAAGTTCCTGGAAAGTGGGGCAGTAAACCAAAAGTAGCTGTACTGAAAGCTCATCACTGAGGCCATCCAGGAATCTCTCCCTCCTTTTGGCATCAGTGTCAACATCCTCATGTGCATAACGGGACAGGTTGTTGAACTCCTCAATATACTCGGCCACGGTGCGATTGGTTTGGCGCAAGTTGCGGAACTCCTTCCTCTTCAGGCTCAGAACACCTGAAGACACGTGGTTGGTCCTAAAACCTTCCTCAAACATAGCCCAAGTCACGGTATCCAGCGGGTGGGTGATCTGAAACGTGTCCCACCAAGAAGCGGCTGGTCCCTCCAGTAGGTGAGCGGCAAACCTCACCTTCTCAGCATCAGTGCATCCGACAGTTACTAGATCCTTGTTGACTGAACGCAACCAGTCGAGAGCAACCATTGGTTCCGTTGCAGTAGAGAACTTAGCTGGCCTTAGCCTCAGAAATCTGGTGAGAGCATCTCCCTGAGGCTGATTGTTTCCATTGTTGTTGTTCTGGTTTGCCATGAACTGGGTCATCACTTGGGTCAGCTGTGCCTGAGTGGCCATGAGCTGCTCCATCTCAGTGGGTTGGCGGCGGGGAGGCATCTGCGGTTCAGCATAGGTAAGTTTAGAAAGAAACAACTACGACAATAGGATTCTACCCATGCATATGATCAAACAACAACAAACAATAGCAGACAATCACAAGCAAGCAACACATCAACAAACAAGCGATCCAGCAACATCCCAGGTGTTATCCTAGCAGTATATACCTACTGAAATAGTTTTGCAAGAGTTGGCAATGGTTAACTAAACAGTTGATCAACTAAACAACCAAAACAGCAATCTGCCAGAACAGTCCAGCAGCTTTCACGAATTTTTCCGCCTGACTTAAGCTCGTCAGAAAATTAAGACAATTTTTGTGCATATAGTACAGAGAGTTTAGCATCAGCCGAACTTTTTTCAGATTTTTCCGAGTTACCAGAAAAATATGAAAAATCGCGCAGTACTGCTGTATCAGCAGAAAAACTGCAGCGAAAAAGACACAGATGATAACCAAATTGCCATAACTCTTTCATTAAAAATTCGCACAAATAAAACCTGGGATATTGGAGTACACAAATAAGCAAATAATCACTCTTAAACTAACACGAACTAAGTTTCACATCGATCGAGACTAATCCTAACGAATTCGCCTAACGTGGACTAATTGGTGGACTTCTATCTATTTCTTGAAGAGATTGAGGTAGATCCTTGCGGTCATGCGTTGGTGCTTTGGCTCGTGGTACAACCATGGCGGCGGAGTGTACACCTCTCCTGAACCATCACTTGAGACTTCAAACTCCACCTCCTCTGGATCCCCCTCTTCTTCTTCATCCTCGGCTGCTACAGCAACAGCTTCATCTCCTCCACCATCATCGTCTCCATCATCATCATCCTCGTCCTCATCATCATCATCGTCTCCACTGTCATCATCATCCCCATTGTTGCAATCATCTCCATTGTCATCATCAGAGGGTGGATTCAGCTGTGCTTGGAGAGCGGCAATCTGGGCTGTCATAGCTTCAATGGTTTGGTCCCTTTCCTGGACGGTCCCTTGCAACTATTGTATGTTCTGGGTATTCTCTTGCACAGTGCCATGAAGATGTGCTATGGTTTCATCTCTGGCTATCAGGGCATTCTCTAGAACTCCCACAGCTTCATGCATTGTGTCTATCTCCTGTCCTTGGACCACCATTCCATTGCTAGTAAAATCTGCAATCTCCTTTATCATCCTCACCTTCTCTGCTAGAGCTCCATTCTCCCTCTCCATGTCCTCTATGTGCCTCCGACGGGGCGGCATGTTGTTCCTGTCGCCCGGGGTAACCACAATGTTCCCATCTTCATCATGCCTTCCATAGTCACGGTAGGGTGAATCTGCAGGCAGTAGGTGTCGGACATAGTGGCACTGGCGAGACAGGGCTTCATGTACGGCCAAGTTGATTCCAAGTCCCCAGTTGCAGTATATCTTGGTGTAGACCAAGTGCGCGGGGTTTGGCAAGGCGGCATCTCTGAATATGAAGGTAGTGATCTCCCATGCATCTTCTTCATACCCATAGGTGTACAGCCTTCTTCCCTTGAACATAGGCAGTGGCAATCCCAATGACTGAGAGAGCTGAGCTAACTGCCTTGCAAAGGGCCTTGGTGACTCCATGGTGACATACTCAGTCCTGACGTCTCCCATCTATCAAGTAAAAGAGGAAAGTGTGAGAATAGCATATGGTAAGAATTTACGAGGGTGAAAGGCATAAGAGGAAAGACAGAGTTAATATAGGCTTAATAATTCTATGGCTTCCTAATCCAATCCTTGGTCACGATCCTACAGTCGACACACGGGCTCTGATACCATCCTGTAACACCCCGGTTCTGAAAAGACCGTGGCCTCTATGTGGCATGCCAATCCCTGGATCGGTTCATTGGCCCACAATAGAGTAAGATAGATAACATAGCAAAAATAACCGTGTATCATGTACTACAAAGATCCAGAGTACCATTATTACAATAAAAGCTTAGCGTAAAGCTAGCTCAAATTATTCAGGTAGCAACATAAACAAGTAAATCCTCCATTCTTCAAATTGCCCACAAGTGAACAAGTGCCGAGTGGAGTACCGTGGCCTATAACGATCAATCAGAATCGGAATAACCTGCAACATGAAACGTAGCAGCCCCGAAGGGTCAATACATGGAATGTATGGCAAGTAGAGCTAGTAAAGGAGACAATAGTACTAACATCTACATGCATATCTGGCAAGTGGAGCTGTGTCTGGCTTGCATTTGCAAATACATTTGTCCTACTTTCATAAACAGTTTTGATTTTCTTTGAAAAGATCCCAATTAAGTTACCCAACCATGTTAAAGCAATTATGAAGTTAGAATGAGCGAGAAACATGTCATGGAATCAATATCTAGTAACTCAGTTGTCCATAACCGGGGACACGGCTAATCGATTAGATTATCGCTCTGCAGAGGTTAGTACACTTTACCCATGTGACTTGGCCAGCCCAGCTCGTACCATCACTCTCATTTTGGGTGATGATAGGGAGAAAACCAAGAAGAGACTGTTCGGGAAGTAGCTCCTCAATCCCGACGCGCACCGGTCCAACCTACCAAAATTCTACATCTCTGGATACGCGGGTTCGAGTTACCACAACCTACTAAGTCCAACCAACCGCCCATTCCATTATTGGCACATGGTTGTACACGTAAGCTACACAATAAAGAAGCCAATCATTCTCTCTTGATACCTGGGTGCCTTTCCGCAATGAAACCACCAAAATTTATCAATACCATCACACCCAGGGAGTTCATTAATTAAGTTGTTTTTAGTTTTCACAAACCAATACTTTTAGAAATCAAGCATCAATGATGTAACCCAGCCCTCGTTCAACAAGCCTGGCTAAGCACATCTACCAACGGTGGTTCATCTACAAAGAGGGTCCTACCACATAATAGGACATAGCATAGCGATAGTATCATCCTACACATGCATCTACAAAATACACGACAATGCATTGAAAATAGTAGGACGATATCATGAACAAAGTAGCATCTACTTGCCTTGGTTGTAGCGGTCGGGAGCACAATCCTCACACGGGCAAGCGTTGCACTCAGCACAATCTACACGACACAATTGCATTCATAAACAAACAATCCACAACATATGCAACAAATATGATGCATGAATGCAAGAACGGCAAGTGAATTGGCGCTACAGCTGCACCACATAATTCTAATCCATAATACTACCGAATACATGCATGGAAAAATAGATTTGGCGCTAGGAAAACTAATAGACAAAAGTAATGCTCTAAACTAGAGCTAGAACTTAAATAATTCACTACTGGTAGTATACTGTTCGTAAAATCTTGGAAAGTTTCTACCTCATAGGCATCGCTAAATAGAAACAGTACCAATTGGAATTACTCAAAAAGGAATTATAAAACTCCCCGAGTAATTAAAACGCTGCAGGAAGCCATTAGACAAATACTGCAGAAGTTATTACTGTAAGCCTACCTTTTTAATTCACTATAATATTCCCCTCGTTCATACGAGTTCAGGGACATATCACACGCGATTTTTGGAGCTACGGATCTTTTTCTACGAATTTATTACTCCGAAAAGGCCACTAACTAGTTTGATTAAATTGTACTAAACCTCACAGTAAAAGTCTGAACCAAAGGTACAGAGAGATTCTACACGACTCACTGAACTCGTACATATTTTATTTACAATTTTTGGCCAAGCGGTTTAATTTCTACGTAATTTACAAGATTCTACCGAAATCTGTCAACAAAAGGGATTAACGAAATTGACCCAGTCAACTGTGTCTGTTTGACTGGTCAACTCGTCTGCTGACTGAGCGCTGACTGGGCGTCTGACTAGTCAACGCCTGGGATGCTGACCAGTCAACGAACGATCTAAGCCGCTGATCCGAGATCTGACGGTGGCTGCTGTCTTACCGGAAACGGATGGCGAAACGGACTCCGGAAGGTGCGGCGAGCTCCGGACAGCGGCGACGATTACTTCCGGCGTCGGGGTTCTCCCTGCACGGACATACACACGGTCACTACGGGTCGAGAAAATTAGATCGCGCGCGAGGCGGCGCGTACGTGCGTGTGTGTGCATGCATGCATGCACGCATGCGATGACGCGCAAGTGCACGTGCGTGCGGCGCAGCGAGGCGCGCAGCGTGCAGCGTGCAGCAAGGCGGCGCGGCGGCAGCGGCAGCGGCTGCTGCGGCTAGGCGGCGAGGCATGGCGCGGCGCAGGCGAGGTGGCGGCGGGCGGAGCGCAGGCCGAGGCGGTGGCGGCGAGCTCGCGGGCGATGGGGTCGGCGCGGGCGCTGCTGCGCGTGCGTGGAGGCGGCGCGCGGCGCAACGAGGCGGGGCGACGACGCGCTGTGGAGGCGGCGCTGCGGCGGGGCGACGGCGCGCTGCGGAGGCGACGGCTCCTGCGGCGGCGGAGCCCGGCGGCGGCGCGGCGGCGGCGGAGCCTGGCGGCGTGTAACACCCTCAGAATCGACCCTATGCAAGTTTTAGCGGAACCCGCCAAACCCGCATAGAAACAATTCAAACATGCCCACCAGGCACTTTCGTGCGGGTGGAAAACGAAGTAATAACATTACACAACAGTCCTCGATGGGACCCACAGAACAGATATATATAACAGCGACTCCATGGGTCAAGAATACAGATATGCAGTACAAAGATCCAAATCACCTTGAGAACGATATAGCATCCAGCTACGGACAAGATGCAAATGGGGCTAAGAGCCCTGAAGAATAACCAATGGCGTCCATAACCCTGCCCAGGCCAAGCCGGAAGGGTAACCCTGCTAACGACGTCGATCTCAAAACCTGCTTAAACAAAAGGGGTGCCGACAAAGGGCAAAGGAAAAGAGGAGCGTCAGTACTGAGGCCAGTACACGGCGAGACTAGAATTCGGCGGTCCTCGCCTACATAGGTATGGTGGACTGAAGCGGCAGCGGCAGCAAGCACTGAACACCCTATAGAGACTCGATACAACTGGAGGCAATCAGAGAGGGGTGAGAAAGACCTATTCGGAACCAACCTGATACTACCACCAAACAAACCCATCCTGGTCTTTCCCCCTCGAGACCAAACGAGGAAGTCAACCGAGGAACTCACACAGTTGGCAGTTTTACTTATTCAGTTATAGTTGCAGCAATTACTAGTCAGGTAAAGATAGTCGTCCTGATAAAATAAGCAGTGAGCACTTTTATTTAATCATTCCGTTGTAGTTGCGACACTTACTAATCAGATACAATTAGCATGAGATAACCCCAAAACCCAGCAGTTGTTGGTACTTTTATTTAGCCATTCCGTTGTAGTTGCAATATTTACTAGTCAGATACAATTGTCGCAAGCGACAAACCAAACAAGCAATTGTTGGCAGTTTTATTTAACCATTCCGTTGTAGTTGAAGCTGATTACTAGTCATTATAAAGTCAAATTTATAGCAATAAACTTTAGTTATGCTTGTCTATGGTCGAGATACTGTGCTCCAAGTCGTCCATAACCGCGGACACGGATTTCAGAAAGTTTTAACCCGGCCGGGGTGCACAAATAGCAACACACACACGATCAACCTCGGAAAAACCAAATCAAAACCCAATGAGGTCTTCACGACAGAGCAATCACAAGATTCAGAAATATTTCAGGGGGGCACCCCTTGGAGTACACCCGCAACGAAGTAAGCTAGCTCCGAGACGGACCCGAGGTTTGGGTGGACGGCTGTGAGCGACTGGGAACCCCAAACGGGGCTTGTCGACACCGCGAAAACGTGTCCCGATCCTAAACAGTACAGTGTTATCTGTCGCACAATTTAATTAAAGCAGTAAAGCATGGCATAAGTACAGGATAGTAAATAAAACCTCAAACTAGTTTGTGGCCCCAAGAAATAAGACTGAATCAAGCTCTGGCTCAGGGGGGTCCCATATACCTCCCGGATGTGGATAGCGCGATAAATCAAGGAACAGGTATCAAGTACTCGGGGTCCTACGGGACACAAGTGGGCGTTCGGAAACCAAATATTTTCTATCACCCACAGATGCCTCTTCTTATTTCAATTTTAGTTGTTAAACAGGAATTAAAGTGTGCGATAAGTAAAACCATAATCATCTCCAACATCAACATGCGGCAATACATCAACAACTGTGGCACTGGACGACACGCAACAGCACTTGAGCAAGCGACTACAACACGCAAGTCCAACTATCTACCAAACAACAGGTATTAGGATGTGTCCAAGGCAATATAAGGCTGCAAGGGATATCACGGGTACGAAACACTAGAGCATCGCAACACAGATAGCAATAGATCAACTGGAGGGAATAAATACTATAAAAGTAAGATAGGTAGAAAGGGGGAGATGCTCGCCTGAAAACATTGCCGAAGGTTCAACCGAAGATCGGGGCGAATCTCACATCAACTCAACGGCCTTATCCGCGAAGAACCAAAACACTAGAATAAACACCGGATGCAATATTTAATTCAACGGCAGAAGATCGACATGATGCATGTATGATGTATGGCATGGCAAGGTGCGATGCAATTAGGTCAGATTAAGCGGAACCGGGGTCCCGACAATTAATTAGGTGGTTCATGTTATTTAACTACCCCGCAACTTAAATGTTGTTTTAACATGGCAAAAGATGGCACCGGTTCGCTACACAAGTTTAAATGAGGCCAATATAGACTAGATTCGCCCGCATATGGCCCCATATTTAATTATAAGGTGAATCGGCATAAGGCCCCCAAACCAATGATATGCATGCGAGAATGACAATTTAATATGCAACAATTTGTATTATATTATAAAATAGGGTTTCGGGAAGGGTTCACACATTAGGGTTCGGCCGATCTTGGGGTTCCGGGATTCGGGGTTGGTCTCAGGGTCCAGGGTTCGACGGGTCGGTCTCGGCGGGAACGTTCCCGAACAACGGGGCAGATCTTGTCGTGGTTCAGGTTCGGGTGCGGTTCTCGGCGAACTGGTCGGTTCCCTGTCGGAGGTCTTGGCGCTTCGGCTCGTCTTCGGTTCGGGGCCTCAGGGTCTTGGGGTCGCGTCAGTGTGGCGGTCTTTTTGTTCCGTGTAGGCGTTCTCGAGGTCGATGGCGAACTTGTCCGGTACCGGGGTTCGGGTCCGGGAAGGAGTACTCGTCGCGTCGGGTGTCGGTGTTCTCGGACCGATTGAAGACCTTGGCGCTACACGATACACACGGTCGACGAAGATCTTGCACGGAACTTCAGTGTCGCAAGATAACCTCTCCACTTCGCTACACCTGGCCGCGTCAGACTAACTGGACGAGAGATGAACAAAACATCAGAGGAAAACGTCTTGGCCAAGGGCACCTGCAGGAATACCACTAAAGCGTGACATCCTGTTAGCCTTAGCCAAAACAGGGACAACACTTGGCGGAGGCGTGCTCGAGGAGGACGGAGGCCGGCTCCGTGGCGAGGGACTCGGGCGCCAGGGAGGGAAGCGTCGGCGCCGGGAGGAAGGCAGCAGGGCAGGGGCCGGCGGCTCGCGAGACTCGACCTAGGACGGAGGGCGGCAGAAGCCCAGGGTGCCGGCGAGCTTGAGGGGCGCCCACAGCGGCGGCCGAGGACGGCAAGGCGAGGCTGTGAAGAGGACGGCGGGGTCGGCAGGCGGACGGGGGCGACGGCGGCGCTCGCGGTGGCCGGGCGCAGAGCTCGCAGGCTGCGGCGGGGCTCACTGCAGCGGCCGGAGGAGCGGAGGGCGGCGGCCGGAGCGCGGGCCGGCGGTGGCGCAGACGCGGTCTCGGGGGCGGGGAGCGAGGCAGGTCGAGCGCGAGCAGCGGCCGGCGAGGAGCTCTGGTGGCGAGGGAAAAGCGGTGGCGAGGGCGCCGGCGGCGAGAGGAGGAGGGAGCGGCCGCGGAGGGGGAGGCGAGCGGGGAAGGCGGAGCGGTGGGGATGAGCGCCAAAGGAGAGTAGAGGCGGGAGGAACCGCTCCTGGCGGCGGGCTCAGAGGAGAGGGGCGCCATCAGGGGAGAGGTTGGGGTCGGAGAGGGTGAGCGGCGTCCTGGACGCGAGAGAGAGGGCCAGGGAGGAAGAGGGCAACGGGGTGGGGAGCGGTGTCTCGGGCATGTGGGGTCGGGTGGGGACAGAAGGGGCAGGGGACTGGGTCGGGGCTGCGTGCAGGGGAAGTGCTCTAGGGATCGAGTGTGGGGGCGTGCTGCGTGGGGTGTGTGCTTTGGTTGGGCCAGGCGTGTGGGGTGAGAGAGAGGGCTAGGCCAGGGAGAGAGAGGGGGAGAGAGAAAAATAGGAGGTGGCAGGATATGAGTGGTGGGGAGGAGGGATGAGGGTGAGGTGGCGACATAGGATAGGTTGGGGTGAGGTGGCCGGTGGTGTGGGTAGATAGGTTGGTAGCTTTAGGATTTAGAGGGGGCTGATAGGTGGACCGTTTTAAAAATCCTGGGGGTGGTCGTTCGGGTCGAATCGGCCCGTTCGACTGCCCCCTCTAAAATAATTAAACATTTTATTTATTTAAACGGACCGTTTGCAAAACATATTTAGTCAAAACAAAATATTCCGGCGACCCGGGTTTGCGTTTGAATAAAGACGGGGCGTTTAGAAAACAAGAACCGGTTTTTCCGAAAATAGTTTTATACAAGCACATGCAAGATGATGACGATGCTCAAATGCAATGTGGCATGATGACATGAGCATGCGGTCATGATGATGCAATGCACAAAAACAACGCGATTTTCTAGTAGTGGTTTTTGCGGGATGCCACAATTCGACACCACTAACAATGGATCTCGCCCTCGAGATCCGCCTCATGGTACCGGGAAGAAGGTCGGCGGTCTGATCCTTCGCGCTTCGTGTAGATCCTCGCGACACCACTAACAAGAGGTCGTTGTCCGTGATCGTCGAGAGAACACTCCGGGAGCAAAAGGTCGAAGGTAGAGGTATCAACAAATAAAACCACCTCTAACTCTGATAGAAAGAGAGAACCGATGCATTCTCGTCCACTTCAATGTACACAAGCGAACAGAGTGAGTAGTCGGCATGGGGGCCAATCCATCACGCACCCAAACTATTACTCTGCACAATCAGTAGAAAAGCGCGCAACCATTCTCGGAGTCAGACTGTAGATCTCGACAAGCGAGGTTCGGAAACAAAGGGGTGATGCAGACTCTGCATCGGATCTGGCGTAGATGATGTCGTCGCGTCGGAAAACACCGGAAGGCACAAACAAGGAACAAAGAATGGTACCACAGCAGACGGATTTCTCAGGCAGCTTGAACACCGGATGGTAGAACACCGTTATCCAAGGAGGAAGCGAAACCCTAAGATACGACGGAAAACCCACCACGAGAATTCCTGGACTCGAAGAAAAGATAAGAGAGCAGGTTCAAAACACGTCGAGATAAGAGGAGAATAGCAGAGGGGTAAGGAGTAAAATCAGACCTAACCAGAACTATCCAACCGATTTTGCAAAAATAGTTTTGACACTCTACTTCGGCCGTTAGCTAGGTTATCCTACAGGCTGGACTTGTGGGGTATCGCAACTGCTGTGCTCTGATACCACTCTATAACACCCTCAGAATCGACCCTATGCAAGTTTTAGCGGAACCCGCCAAACCCGCATAGAAACGATTCAAAGGTGCCCACCAGGCACTTTCGTGCGGGTGTAAAACGAAGTAATAACATTACACAACAGTCCTCGATGGGACCCACAGAACAGATATATATAACAGCGACTCCATGGGTCAAGAATACAGAAATGCAGTACAAAGATCCAAATCACCTTGAGAACGATATAGCGTCCAGCTACGGACAAGATGCAAATGGGGCTAAGAGCCTTGAAGAATAACCAATGGCGTCCATAACCCTGCCCAGGCCAAGCCGGAAGGGTAACCCTGCTAACGACGTCGATCTCAAAACCTGCTTAAACAAAAGGGGTGCCGACAAAGGGCAAAGGAAAAGAGGAGCGTCAGTACTGAGGCCAGTACACGGCGAGACTAGAATTCGGCGGTCCTCGCCTACATAGGTATGGTGGACTGAAGCGGCAGCGGCAGCAAGCACTGAACACCCTATAGAGACTCGATACAACTGGAGGCAATCAGAGAGGGGTGAGAAAGACCTATTCGGAACCAACCTGATACTACCACCAAACAAACCCATCCTGGTCTTTCCCCCTCGAGACCAAACGAGGAAGTCAACCGAGGAACTCACACAGTTGGCAGTTTTACTTATTCAGTTATAGTTGCAGCAATTACTAGTCAGGTAAAGATAGTCGTCCTGATAAAATAAGCAGTGAGCACTTTTATTTAATCATTCCGTTGTAGTTGCGACACTTACTAATCAGATACAATTAGCATGAGATAACCCCAAAACCCAGCAGTTGTTGGTACTTTTATTTAGCCATTCCGTTGTAGTTGCAATATTTACTAGTCAGATACAATTGTCGCAAGCGACAAACCAAACAAGCAATTGTTGGCAGTTTTATTTAACCATTCCGTTGTAGTTGAAGCTGATTACTAGTCATTATAAAGTCAAAATTATAGCAATAAACTTTAGTTATGCTTGTCTATGGTCGAGATACTGTGCTCCAAGTCGTCCATAACCGCGGACACGGCTTTCAGAAAGTTTTAACCCGGCCGGGGTGCACAAATAGCAACACACACACGATCAACCTCGGAAAAACCAAATCAAAACCCAACGAGGTCTTCACGACAGAGCAATCACAAGATTCAGAAATATTTCAGGGGGCCACCCCTTGGAGTACACCCGCAACGAAGTAAGCTAGCTCCGAGACGGACCCGAGGTTTGGGTGGACGGCTGTGAGCGACTGGGAACCCCAAACGGGGCTTGTCGACACCACGAAAACGTGTCCCAATCCTAAACAGTACAGTGTGCTATCTGTCGCACAATTTAATTAAAGCAGTAAAGCATGGCATAAGTACAGGATAGTAAATAAAACCTCAAACTAGTTTGTGGCCCCAAGAAATAAGACTGAATCAAGCTCTGGCTCAGGGGGGTCCCATATACCTCCCGGATGTGGATAGCGCGATAAATCAAGGAACAGGTATCAAGTACTCGGGGTCCTAAGGGACACAAGTGGGCGTTCGGAAACCAAATATTTTCTATCACCCACAGATGCCTCTTCTTATTTCAATTTTAGTTGTTAAACAGGAATTAAAGTGTGCGATAAGTAAAACCATAATCATCTCCAACATCAACATGCGGCAATACATCAACAACTGTGGCACTGGACGACACGCAACAGCACTTGAGCAAGCGACTACGACGCGCAAGTCCAACTATCTACCAAACAACAGGTATTAGGATGTGTCCAAGGCAATATAAGGCTGCAAGGGATATCACGGGTACGAAACACTAGAGCATCGCAACACAGATAGCAATAGATCAACTGGAGGGAATAAATACTATAAAAGTAAGATAGGTAGAAAGGGGGAGATGCTCGCCTGAAAACATTGCCGAAGGTTCAACCGAAGATCGGGGCGAAGCTCACATCAACTCAACGGCCTTATCCGCGAAGAACCAAAACACTAGAATAAACACCGGATGCAATATTTAATTCAACGGCAGAAGATCGGCATGATGCATGTATGATGTATGGCATGGCAAGGTGCGATGCAATTAGGTCAGATTAAGCGGAACCGGGGTCCCGATAATTAATTAGGTGGTTCATGTTATTTAACTACCCCGCAACTTAAATGTTGTTTTAACATGGCAAAAGATGGCACCGGTTCGCTACACAAGTTTAAATGAGGCCAATATAGACTAGATTCGCCCGCATATGGCCCCATATTTAATTATAAGGTGAATCGGCATAAGGCCCCCAAACCAATGATATGCATGCGAGAATGACAATTTAATATGCAACAATTTGTATTATATTATAAAATAGGGTTTCGGGAAGGGTTCACACATTAGGGTTCGGCCGATCTTAGGGTTCCGGGATTCGGGGTTGGTCTCAGGGTCCAGGGTTCGACGGGTCGGTCTCGGCGGGAACGTTCCCGAACAACGGGGCAGATCTTGTCGTGCTTCAGGTTCGGGTGCGGTTCTCGGCGAACTGGTCGGTTCCCTATCGGAGGTCTTGGCGCTTCGGCTCGTCTTCGGTTCGGGGCCTCAGGGTCTTGGGGTCGCGTCAGTGTGGCGGTCTTTTTGTTCCGTGTAGGCGTTCTCGAGGTCGATGGCGAACTTGTCCGGTACCGGGGTTCGGGTCCGGGAAGGAGTACTCGTCGCGTCGGGTGTCGGTGTTCTCGGACCGATTGAAGACCTTGGCGCTACACGATACACACGGTCGACGAAGATCTTGCACGGAACTTCAGTGTCGCAAGATAACCTCTCCACTTCGCTACACCTGGCCGCGTCAGACTAACTGGACGAGAGATGAACAAAACATCAGAGGAAAACGTCTTGGCCAAGGGCACCTGCAGGAATACCACTAAAGCGTGACATCCTGTTAGCCTTAGCCAAAACAGGGACAACACTTGGCGGAGGCGTGCTCGAGGAGGACGGAGGCCGGCTCCGTGGCGAGGGACTCGGGCGCCAGGGAGGGAAGCGTCGGCGCCGGGAGGAAGGCAGCAGGGCAGGGGCCGGCTGCTCGCGAGACTCGACCTAGGACGGAGGGCGGCAGAAGCCCAGGGTGCCGGCGAGCTTGAGGGGCGCCCACAGCGGCGGCCGAGGACGGCAAGGCGAGGCTGTGAAGAGGACGGCGGGGTCGGCAGGCGGACGGGGGCGACGGCGGCGCTCGCGGTGGCCGGGCGCAGAGCTCGCAGGCTGCGGCGGGGCTCACTGCAGCGGCCGGAGGAGCGGAGGGCGGCGGCCGGAGCGCGGGCCGGCGGTGGCGCAGACGCGGTCTCGGGGGCGGGGAGCGAGGCATGTCGAGCGCGAGCAGCGGCCGGCGAGGAGCTCTGGTGGCGAGGGAAAAGCGGTGGCGAGGGCGCCGGCGGCGAGAGGAGGAGG
This sequence comes from Avena atlantica, assembly GCA_910589765.1. Taxonomy (NCBI): domain Eukaryota; kingdom Viridiplantae; phylum Streptophyta; class Magnoliopsida; order Poales; family Poaceae; genus Avena; species Avena atlantica. Next base: position 163,823,016 of record OU342737.1, read on the forward strand.
GAGCGGCCGCGGAGGGGGAGGCGAGCGGGGAAGGCGGAGCGGTGGGGACGAGCACCAAAGGAGAGTAGAGGCGGGAGGAACCGCTCCTGGCGGCGGGCTCAGAGGAGAGGGGCGCCATCAGGGGAGAGGTTGGGGTCGGAGAGGGTGAGCGGCGTCCTGGACGCGAGAGAGAGGGCCAGGGAGGAAGAGGGCAACGGGGTGGGGAGCGGTGTCTCGGGCATGTGGGGTCGGGTGGGGCCAGAAGGGGCAGGGGACTGGGTCGGGGCTGCGTGCAGGGGAAGTGCTCTAGGGATCGAGTGTGGGGGCGTGCTGCGTGGGGTGTGTGCTTTGGTTGGGCCAGGCGTGTGGGGTGAGAGAGAGGGCTAGGCCAGGGAGAGAGAGGGGGAGAGAGAAAAAGAGGAGGTGGCAGGATATGAGTGGTGGGGAGGAGGGATGAGGGTGAGGTGGCGACATAGGATAGGTTGGGGTGAGGTGGCCGGTGGTGTGGGTAGATAGGTTGGTAGCTTTAGGATTTAGAGGGGGCTGATAGGTGGACCGTTTTAAAAATCCTGGGGGTGGTCGTTCGGGTCGAATCGGCCCGTTCGACTGCCCCCTCTAAAATAATTAAACATTTTATTTATTTAAACGGACCGTTTGCAAAACATATTTAGTCAAAACAAAATATTCCGGCGACCCGGGTTTGCGTTTGAATAAAGACGGGGCGTTTAGAAAACAAGAACCGGTTTTTCCGAAAATAGTTTTATACAAGCACATGCAAGATGATGACGATGCTCAAATGCAATGTGGCATGATGACATGAGCATGCGGTCATGATGATGCAATGCACAAAAACAACGCGATTTTCTAGTAGTGGTTTTTGCGGGATGCCACAATTCGACACCACTAACAATGGATCTCGCCCTCGAGATCCGCCTCATGGTACCGGGAAGAAGGTCGGCGGTCTGATCCTTCGCGCTTCGTGTAGATCCTCGCGACACCACTAACAAGAGGTCGTTGTCCATGATCGTCGAGAGAACACTCCGGGAGCAAAAGATCGAAGGTAGAGGTATCAACAAATAAAACCACCTCTAACTCCGATAGAAAGAGAGAACCGATGCATTCTCGTCCACTTCAATGTACACAAGCGAACAGAGTGAGTAGTCGGCATGGGGGCCAATCCATCACGCACCCAAACTATTACTCTGCACAATCAGTAGAAAAGCGCGCAACCATTCTCGGAATCAGACTGTAGATCTCGACAAGCGAGGTTCGGAAACAAAGGGGTGATGTAGACTCTGCATCGGATCTGGCGTAGATGATGTCGTCGCGTCGGAAAACACCGGAAGGCACAAACAAGGAACAAAGAATGGTACCACAGCAGACGGATTTCTCAGGCAGCTTGAACACCGGATGGTAGAACACCGTTATCCAAGGAGGAAGCGAAACCCTAAGATACGACAGAAAACCCACCACGAGAATTCCTGGACTCGAAGAAAAGATAAGAGAGCAGGTTAAAAACACGTCGAGATAAGAGGAGAATAGCAGAGGGGTAAGGAGTAAAATCAGACCTAACCAGAACTATCCAACCGATTTTGCAAAAATAGTTTTGACACTCTACTTCGGCCGTTAGCTAGGTTATCCTACAGGCTGGACTTGTGGGGTATCGCAACTGCTGTGCTCTGATACCACTCTGTAACACCCTCAGAATCGACCCTATGCAAGTTTTAGCGGAACCCGCCAAACCCGCATAGAAACGATTCAAAGGTGCCCACCAGGCACTTTCGTGCGGGTGGAAAACGAAGTAATAACATTACACAACAGTCCTCGATGGGACCCACAGAACAGATATATATAACAGCGACTCCATGGGTCAAGAATACAGATATGCAGTACAAAGATCCAAATCACCTTGAGAACGATATAGCGTCCAGCTACGGACAAGATGCAAATGGGGCTAAGAGCCCTGAAGAATAACCAATGGCGTCCATAACCCTGCCCAGGCCAAGCCGGAAGGGTAACCCTGCTAACGACGTCGATCTCAAAACCTGCTTAAACAAAAGGGGTGCCGACAAAGGGCAAAGGAAAAGAGGAGCGTCAGTACTGAGGCCAGTACACGGCGAGACTAGAATTCGGCGGTCCTCGCCTAGATAGGTATGGTGGACTGAAGCGGCAGCGGCAGCAAGCACTGAACACCCTATAGAGACGCGATACAACTGGCGGCAATCAGAGAGGGGTGAGAAAGACCTATTCGGAACCAACCTGATACTACCACCAAACAAACCCATCCTGGTGTTTCCCCCTCGAGACCAAACGAGGAAGTCAACCGAGGAACTCACACAGTTGGCAGTTTTACTTATTCAGTTATAGTTGCGGCAATTACTAGTCAGGTAAAGATAGTCGTCCTGATAAAATAAGCAGTGAGCACTTTTATTTAATCATTCCGTTGTAGTTGCGACACTTACTAATCAGATACAATTAGCATGAGATAACCCCAAAACCCAGCAGTTGTTGGTACTTTTATTTAGCCATTCCGTTGTAGTTGCAATATTTACTAGTCAGATACAATTGTCGCAAGCGACAAACCAAACAAGCAATTGTTGGCAGTTTTATTTAACCATTCCGTTGTAGTTGAAGCTGATTACTAGTCATTATAAAGTCAAAATTATAGCAATAAACTTTAGTTATGCTTGTCTATGGTCGAGATACTGTGCTCCAAGTCGTCCATAACCGCGGACACGGCTTTCAGAAAGTTTTAACCCGGCCGGGGTGCACAAATAGCAACACACACACGATCAACCTCGGAAAAACCAAATCAAAACCCAACGAGGTCTTCACGACAGAGCAATCACAAGATTCAGAAATATTTCAGGGGGCCACCCCTTGGAGTACACCCGCAACGAAGTAAGCTAGCTCCGAGACGGACCCGAGGTTTGGGTGGACGGCTGTGAGCGACTGGGAACCCCAAACGGGGCTTGTCGACACCACGAAAACGTGTCCCAATCCTAAACAGTACAGTGTGCTATCTGTCGCACAATTTAATTAAAGCAGTAAAGCATGGCATAAGTACAGGATAGTAAATAAAACCTCAAACTAGTGTGTGGCCCCAAGAAATAAGACTGAATCAAGCTCTGGCTCAGGGGGGGTCCCATATACCTCCCGGATGTGGATAGCGCGATAAATCAAGGAACAGGTATCAAGTACTCGGGGTCCTACAGGACACAAGTGGGCATTCGGAAACCAAATATTTTCTATCACCCACTGATGCCTCTACTTATTTCAATTTTAGTTGTTAAACAGGAATTAAAGTGTGCGATAAGTAAAACCATAATCATCTCCAACATCAACATGCGGCAATACATCAACAACTGTGGCACTGGACGACACGCAATAGCACTTGAGCAAGCGACTACGACGCGCAAGTCCAACTATCTACCAAACAACAGGTATTAGGATGTGTCCAAGGCAATATAATGCTGCAAGGGATATCACGGGTACGAAACACTAGAGCATCGCAACACAGATAGCAATAGATCAACCGGAGGGAATAAATACTATAAAAGTAAGATAGGTAGAAAGGGGGAGATGCTCGCCTGAAAACATTGCCGAAGGTTCAACCGAAGATCGGGGCGAAGCTCACATCAACTCAACGGCCTTATCCGCGAAGAACCAAAACACTAGAATAAACACCGGATGCAATATTTAATTCAACGGCAGAAGATTGGCATGATGCATGTATGATGTATGGCATGGCAAGGTGCGATGCAATTAGGTCAGATTAAGCGGAACCGGGGTCCCGACAATTAATTAGTTGGTTCATGTTATTTAACTACCCCGCAACTTAAATGTTGTTTTAACATGGCAAAAGATGGCACCGGTTCGCTACACAAGTTTAAATGAGGCAAATATAGACTAGATTCGCCCGCATATGGCCCCATATTTAATTATAAGGTGAATCGGCATAAGGCCCCCAAACCAATGATATGCATGCGAGAATGACAATTTAATATGCAACAATTTGTATTATATTATAAAATAGGGTTTCGGGAAGGGTTCACACATTAGGGTTCGGCCGATCTTGGGGTTCCGGGATTCGGGGTTGGTCTCAGGGTCCAGGGTTCGACGGGTCGGTCTCGGCGGGAACGTTCCCGAACAACGGGGCAGATCTTGTCGTGCTTCAGGTTCGGGTGCGGTTCTCGGCGAACTGGTCGGTTCCCTATCGGAGGTCTTGGCGCTTCGGCTCGTCTTCGGTTCGGGGCCTCAGGGTCTTGGGGTCGCGTCAGTGTGGCGGTCTTTTTGTTCCGTGTAGGCGTTCTCGAGGTCGATGGCGAACTTGTCCGGTACCGGGGTTCGGGTCCGGGAAGGAGTACTCGTCGCGTCGGGTGTCGGTGTTCTCGGACCGATTGAAGACCTTGGCGCTACACGATACACACGGTCGACGAAGATCTTGCACGGAACTTCAGTGTCGCAAGATAACCTCTCCACTTCGCTACACCTGGCCGCGTCAGACTAACTGGACGAGAGATGAACAAAACATCAGAGGAAAACGTCTTGGCCAAGGGCACCTGCAGGAATACCACTAAAGCGTGACATCCTGTTAGCCTTAGCCAAAACAGGGACAACACTTGGCGGAGGCGTGCTCGAGGAGGACGGAGGCCGGCTCCGCGGCGAGGGACTCGGGCGCCAGGGAGGGAAGCGTCGGCGCCGGGAGGAAGGCAGCAGGGCAGGGGCCGGCGGCGCGCGAGACTCGACCTAGGACGGAGGGCGGCAGAAGCCCAGGGTGCCGGCGAGCTTGAGGGGCGCCCACAGCGGCGGCCGAGGACGGCAAGGCGAGGCTGTGAAGAGGACGGCTGGGTCGGCAGGCGGACGGGGGCGACGGCGGCGCTCGCGGTGGCCGGGCGCAGAGCTCGCAGGCTGCGGCGGGGCTCACTGCAGCGGCCGGAGGAGCGGAGGGCGGCGGCCGGAGCGCGGGCCGGCGGTGGCGCAGACGCGGTCTCGGGGGCGGGGAGCGAGGCAGGTCGAGCGCGAGCAGCGGCCGGCGAGGAGCTCTGGTGGCGAGGGGAAAGCGGTGGCGAGGGCGCCGGCGGCGAGAGGAGGAGGGAGCGGCCGCGGAGGGGGAGGCGAGCGGGGAAGGCGGAGCGGCGGGGACGAGCGCCGAAGGAGAGTAGAGGCGGGAGGAACCGCTCCTGGCGGCGGGCTCAGAGGAGAGGGCGCCATCGGGGGAGAGGTTGGGGTCGGAGAGGGTGAGCGGCGTCCTGGACGCGAGAGAGAGGGCCAGGGAGGAATAGGGCAACGGGGTGGGGAGCGGTGTCTCAGGCATGTGGGGTCGGGTGGGGCCAGAAGGGGCAGGGGACTGGGTCGGGGCTGCGTGCAGGGGAAGTGCTCTGGGGATCGAGTGTGGGGGCGTGCTGCGTGGGGTGTGTGCTTTGGTTGGGCCAGGCGTGTGGGGTGAGAGAGAGGGCTAGGCCAGGGAGAGAGAGGGGGAGAGAAAAAGAGGAGGTGGCAGGATATGAGTGGTGGGGAGGAGGGATGAGGGTGAGGTGGCGACATAGGATAGGTTGGGGTGAGGTGGCCGGTGGTGTGGGTAGATAGGTTGGTAGCTTTAGGATTTAGAGGGGGCTGATAGGTGGACCGTTTTAAAAATCCTGGGGGTGGTCGTTCGGGTCGAATCGGCCCGTTCGACTGCCCCCTCTAAAATAATTGAACATTTTATTTATTTAAACGGACCATTTGCAAAACATATTTAGTCAAAACAAAATATTCCGGCGACCCGGGTTTGCGTTTGAATAAAGACGGGGCGTTTAGAAAACAAGAACCGTTTTTTCCGAAAATAGTTTTATACAAGCACATGCAAGATGATGACGATGCTCAAATGCAATGTGGCATGATGACATGAGCATGCGGTCATGATGATGCAATGCACAAAAACAACGCGATTTTCTAGTAGTGGTGTTTGCGGGATGCCACACGGCGGCGCGGCGATGATGGCGCGGGGCGCCGGCGGCGGGAATGAAGAGGCGGCGAGGCGGCGCACCTGGCGGCGGCGGCGGTCTCGGGAGGCGCGCGCGGGGAGGCGATCGAGGCGGCGGGGTGGTTGGGCGCGGGGTACGAGGCGGGCAGGCGGCGGCTGCCCTTTAAGTGGGCCCCCTGCGCGGGTCCTACTCCAATTCGGTCCAGAATCTGACTACAACTCGGAAATCGGTCCGGATTTTCGGACCGTTTTCCGGCGGATTACTAAAACGTCCGAGTCTTTTGCATACGAACTCCGATTTGAGCGATTCTCGCGCCTACGGTTTCGTATCGTCGAGGGGAACAACCTTCAGACAAGGTTTGCACGAAAACTCGAACCTACAGGGGTGGTTGTCGCAAGTCCTTCTAAGGCCTCCCGCAGGACACTCGTGTCGAAACAAAATAAGGTTTTGAAGATAGCGTTACGCCGAACCTTTCTACTCGACGGTTTTGCATGGAAAGATATGATGCAATGCTATGAATGATATGCAAGACCAAATCTAAAATTTGGGATGTGACAGTTTGTAACTCTGTTAAGAGTTTACCTTATTAATGTATGGTTTGTATGTTCTGTAATGTTACCGATCTTTCCCTGCGCATTTCGGAATTTAGGTTAGACTTATGTCATATGAAGATCTGGTATTTGTCTAGCCCTGATCCTGGGTCATGACAGATTTTGGTATCAGAGCAGGACTGCCTGTAGGAAACCCTTCTAGCTGGTCAATGTTGAGTCTAGAGTTTGAGAAAACTATTTGAAAGCTAAAAACTATTTGCAAAACTATGAATAGGACCCTTTTTACTCCTTATCCAAGGTTGTTCTATTGCTGAGTTATCTTACCTCGTTTTCTTTGCAAGGTTTTCCCTTCGCGTATATCATTTCAAATTTTAGGATATACGGGTTTGGGTTGTTTTTCCTAGTACTCCGTACTCGGTTGCAAAGCTCAGAGTTTCCAAGATATATCTGTGCACCTAAGCATTGTTTTTCAACTTCGCTAAGGATGCCTATAATTCTGCTCTCTATTCTTTTCTGACTTGTTGGTATCATATCATGGTTGCATTCCATTGTTATGGTTTATATCTAAGTTGGTAGCATATATGTTATGTATGCTTGTTCTACTGCCATACTTAATGCATTGATATAATCTTCATCCACATGTTCACCTCTACCATGATCTTTTGATATGGTTTCTATCATCATTTGATGTACCCTTTTTGATGAATCCATTCTCATGGTTTCTGTTTTTCTCCTCAGGATGTCGTCTGGTACTCGTGGTTCTGTTGGCCATCGAGGAAACAACAATGCTGAATAGGAACTTCTGCCACCTCCCACAATGGCCAAGGTTCTCAACAACATTGAGACCAACCTTCTGAGGAATGAACGCCTTCTGGAGCGTGTGGCGCAGAACACTGAACGTCGTCCTAACGACTGTGTCACACTTGGAGATTTCATCCGCTCTTTTCATCCAATCTTCACCCACCCCAAGGAGCCCCTTGAAGCTGATGATTGGCTTCGCACCATAGAGCACAAGTTCAGTGCTATTCGTGTTCGTCCCGCTGACCGTGTCAACTTCACCACCTATCAACTGGAAGCTGAGGCTGGTGTTTAGTGGGAAGGTTTTATGAATCTGCAAGATCAGGGACATGTTGTTACCTGGGAAGAGTTTGTTGCATAATTCCGTGCCTCTTATATCCCTAAGACCATCATGGATCTCAAAAGGAGGGAGTTTCTGGATCTGACCCAGGGGCGCAGGGATATTGAAACATATGGGCGTAAGTTTACTCGCCTGGCTCGTTATGCAACCAGGGATGTTACCAATGATGAAGATAAGCAAGAGCTGTTCCGTAAGGGACTTAACCCTGCACTTCGTTATGAGTTGCTGCCCTTCAAGTTCCAGTCTTTCCAGGAACTGCACAATCAGGCTCTTACTCTGGAGCATGGAAGGAAGGACATGGAAGTCTCTCAGAAGCGTGAAGAAGGAAACTCTCGTGCTTCTTCCTCTGGTAACAAGAAGCGCTGTGTATTTGTTCCATACAATGCTATGCCTCGTGCTCCTTATGCACCCAAGTCTTCTAGCAATGCTCCTCGTCAGTCACATTCAAATACTTGTGGAACAAATTATCGTCCTCCTGCTGGTTCTTACACTGGAGTTACCTGCTACTCTTGTGGTCAGCCTGGTCACTACTCAAGAAAGTGTTCCCAATGGGCTGTCGGACACAATGATCATCAGGCAAAGAAAAATGATAAATCTCAAGGTGCTGGACGTGGTCTTCTGACCCATGTCACTGCTGAGGAATCTCAGGAAGATCCACGTGTCATTCTGGGTACGTTCCGTGTCAATTCAATTATCGCAACCGTCTTGTTTGATTCTGGAGCATCGCATACATTCATGTCAAATTTGTTCGCTCAAGAGCATGGGATAAATTTTGAACCCCTGTCTACCCCTTTGACCATCCATTCACTGGGTTCTAGCTGGTTCAGCACTATGGTTAGTCACCGAAATGAGATTGACATAGCCTACCAGAAGTTTCCCACTTCTTTCATTGCACTCAAGTGAAGTGACATTGATGTCATTCTGGGCATGGACTGGTTAACCAAGTATCAAGCTGTGATTGACTGTGCACTTGGAACAGTTACTGTGACCTCTCCTGCTGGCATAACTGTCAAGTATTGGACTGATGGTTCAAAGTCTCCGTCGACAGTACTTAAACCCTTCTCGAAGTTGTATTCCATGGATGTTCTACCTACTCTCGAGGTCCAATATGTCCATGTAGTCTGTGAATTCCTGGATGCCTTTCCTGAAGAGTTGCCTGGCATGTGACCTGATCGAAGTGTGGAGTTTGTCATAGAGCCAGTTCCTGGAACTGCTCCTATCTCCAAAAGACCTTACCGCATGCCTCCTCATGAGTTGGTCGAGTTGAAAAAGCAACTTGAAGAGCTAGAGGGACTAGGCTACATACAACCTAGCACATCCTCTTGGGGTTGCCCTACCATCTTTGTCAAGAAGCAGGATACAAATATTCCAAGATTGGTTGTTGATTACCGTCCACTCAACGCGGTGAAAATCAAGATTAAGTACCCACTTCCTCGGATAAATGACCTCTTTGATCAATTAAGTGGTGCCACTATCTTCTCCAAAATGGACTTAAGATCAGGGTATCATCAAATCAAGATCAGAAAGGAGGATATCCCAAAGATAGCATTCACAACTCATTATGGTCTTTACGAGTATACAGTGATGTCCTTCAGGTTAACCAATGCCCCTGCCACATTTATGAGGCTCATGAACTCCGTCTTCATGGAATATCTCAACAAGTTCGTCGTGGTATACATTGATGACATTCTAATCTACTCCAAGACCGAAAAAGAGCATGCCAAACATCTACGTTTGGTGTTGACTAAACTTCGTGAACATCGCCTCTACGCCAAGTTTTCCAAATGTGAGTTCTGGTTACAAGAGCTCATCTTCCTTGGCCATGTTGTGTCTGCAAGTGGTGTTGCTATCATACCAGATAAGGTTCAGACCATCCTGGAATGGAAGTCACCTACTTCCGTCAAGGAAGTTCAAAGTTTTCTTGGAATGGCTGGATATTACTGTCGGTTCATCGAGAACTTATCCAAGATAGCCAAGCCTATGACTGATCTTCTTAAGAAAGATAAGAAGTTTGAATGGTCAGAAAAGGCAGAAGAAAGCTTCCAAGCTTTGAAAACTAATATAACCACTGCCCATGTGCTTGTCCTTCCGGATACAAGCAAGGATTTCGTCATCTACTGTGACGCTTCTCTCTAAGGGCTCGATTGTGTGTTGATGCAAGATGGTCATGTAGTGGCCTATGCTTCTCGGCAGTTGAAGCCACATGAGAACAATTATCCAACCCATGATCTCGAACTCGCTGTTGTTGTTCATGCTCTTAAGCAATGGCGACATTACCTCATCGCTAACCGTTGGGAACTTTACTCGGATCATCAAAGCCTAAAGTATCTCTTTACCCAGCCAGATCTGAATCTGAAGTCTTATTGCAACAATCTGATGATTTCACAAGCCCAACCTGCTCTCTACGAGGAAATCAAGCATCTTAACCTTGAAATGGTTCCTTGTGGATTCCTTTCTAACCTGGAAATAAAATCTTCTCTCGAGGACCAAATCAAGGAATCTCAAAAACAAGATGGAGAGATCACCGAGATCAAAGAACGTGTTGCAAGTGGTGAAGCTAAATGTTTCTCCATCAATGATCAAGGTACCCTATATTTTGGTAACCGGCTAGTGGTTCCAAACAGTCAGAAAATCAAAGATCTAATCCTACTAGAAGCTCATGAATCCCCTCTGTATATCCATCCTGGGGGTACCAAGATGTACCGAGATCTCCGTCAAAGATTCTGGTGGAGTGGAATGAAACCAGAAATCGCTCGCTTTGTTGCAGAGTGCGACGTTTGTCGTCGTGTGAAGGCTGAACACCAAAGGCCTACTGGACTTATGCAGCCATTGAAAATTCCTGAGTGGAAATGGGATGAAATTGGTATGGATTTTATCACCGGACTCCCAAGGACACAAGAAGGAAATGATGCCATATGGGTAATAGTTGATCGGTTATCCAAAGTTGCTCATTTCCTTACGGTTCGTGAAACTATCCGTGCTAGTCAAATGGATGACCTATATCTCTCTCGTATCGTTGTTCTCCATTGTGTTCCCAAGAAGATCATCTATGATCGTGGAAGTTTGTTTACTTCCAAATTCTGCCAAAGTTTCCAAGAAGCAATGGGAACTCATGTCTCCTTCAGCACCGCCATCATCCTAAAATCGGTAGTCAGACCGAAAGAGTGAATCAAATTCTTGAAGACATGCTCAGAGCGTGTGTCATATACTTTGGAAAGAACTGGGAGAAATGTCTTCCTTTTGTGGAGTTCTCCTATAATAACATTTTTCAATCTAGTTTGGGCATGGCACCTTTCCAATTCCTGTATGGGAGAACATGTCGAACACCGCTGAATTGGACAGCAACCGGTGAAAGACAATTCTTTGGTACGGACATGATCCAAGAAGCAGAAGATCAAGTTCGCATAATTTGAGATCGTCTGAAGGCTGCTCAATCTCATCAAAATACCAACTACGATCGTCATCATCTTGATGTTCATTATGAAGTTGGTGATCAAGTTTACCTCCGGGTCACTCCTCTGAAGGGTGTCCATCGATTCGGTATCAAAGGCAAACTGGCTCCTCGCTATGTTGGTCCCTTTCGCATTCTCTCCAAGCGGGGTGAGCTTGCCTACAAATTGGATCTATCTTCAACTTTTCCAGAGGTACATGATGTCTTCCATATGTATCAACTCAAGCGTTGCTTCAAAGATCCCATTCGTGGTGTGGACCATGAAACTTTGGATCTCCAAGATGATCTAACCTACCGAGAATACTTTGTTCGTATTCTTGATGAAACCAAGCACAAGACTCGTCGTCAAACCATCAAGTTCCTAAAAGTTCAATGGTCTCATCACTTTTAGTCAGAAGCAACCTGGGAACACGAAGATCGTCTTCGATATGAGTACCCTGCCTTCTTTTCTAAAACCTAGGAATCTCGGGTCGAGATTCTTGTAAGTGGGGTAGAGCTGTAACATACCACCTTTTGTGTAATAATAAAGACATGTTTGAGCATTGCCAATGGATCAAGCGAAGCAGCTCTCTGTTGAGCTCCATCGCGCCGGCGTGTGTCAAGATTCCCACCGCCGCTCGCCGATGCCTATATGATCCCCAGAGCCGCCGCGGACAAACCCTAGGTCTCACTTTCCACCTCTCATCCTCGTTTCCTCGGCATGGACGATGAACCCTAGCTACTGCCGCCGTCGTCCCCGCCGTCTCCGGCCGCCCTAGCTCAAGCCGACGCCACCAATGGAATCGTCGTGCTTGACTCTCTCCCCCTAGCCACTTTTCCCCCTCGCGCGTGACCTCAATCGACTGGATCGAAAGCTCCGGCCGCCGTCGGTCTCCGTTGATCCCCGTCGTTCCCGAGCTCGCCCGGACTCGCCACCACGTCTATCGTGCTCACGGTGAGCTTGCGGTGCCAACACACCCCTCCGCTTCCTCCCTCTTCCCTTGTACTTCCCTCCCCGCGTGAGCCCGACGCCGCTGCCGTTTGCCGTCGTCGCGTCGCCATCTCTGGTGACCAAGAAGGAGCGGTGCCGCCACTATCTTGCTCGGCGCGTCAGCCCGCGTCCAACGCGCCCATCCGCGCATCCAGGCGTGCACTGGATCGATGGATCCATGCTCGACAGGAGCATCTCCATGGATGATATCAACATGATGTCATGCTGGTGTCATATTTCTTTTTCTTTTTTTAATAATTTTTGTAATTAATAAATCTCTGACAGGTGGGCCATAATTGTAAGACATTTAATATTTTATTAAATGTTTTCTGAAATTGTTAAATATCTGACATGTGGGCCCAACTTGGAAATTATTTAAATATTCCAAAAATGATTTATAAATGGATTAAAATTGAGAAAAATCATAACTAATTCATTTTAAATCAGAAAAATACAAATAATATACCAAAATGATCAAAAAAATGAAACCTATCTAACTAAGCTATAATCATACATTGATAACCAACTTTCATGACAAGTTTAGTTAGAAGAACCAATTGAACCCCACAGGTGATTTCGATGATCCCCCTGTTCTAGGGTTTGGACCTCTCGGACCCCATTTAAAATGACCAAGCATGTTCTAGGGTTCATTTCAACACTATTTAACTTGTCATATCATCCATATTGTATGAGAATTGCACATGCCATGTGTTGAATGTTGCTTTCTCTTTTTCGGTGATTGGTTATTGCGAATAGGAACTGAACCCGAGGCTGAAGTCAACGCCACCGAATAGCAGTACCAGTCCAACAACGGACAAGGCAAGTGAAGCCCCACTCATACATATGAATCCTATGTTTACAAAGTATTTTATTCTCGCCATATGCATTCGGTTCAACAGTCTTTTATCAGTAGATAGAGTAATCCTATCTGATGCATGTTTCCCTTTGTGAACTATATTACTTGTTACACTGCTCCTAGCATAACTAGGGTTTGGCTTATGAGCATCGCTAGTGCCATAGTTCAGTCAAGCTTAGCCATGCTTAGTGGTCCGATGTTGATCATTCAGGTGATGCACCGGAGATGCGAATGAATCTAGTATGGTAGGATGTGGTGATGTGATCAGAGATGGATGATAAACATGCTAAGGCTTGTATGGGAGGCCACGTGGGTTGTCGTTTTCGTAGTCCCATACTTGCCACCCCTAGGACCCGATGTTCTTGCCTCTTGAACCAAGACGAGCGTACAACCACACGGGGGCCTGGAAACCCCCTCGACTAACTAACTTGCCTAGTAGATTCCATGAGTCACATAGTTCGGGCTTTCCATTCGACATAGGCATCTTGGTTGTTCTTGAATGGAGGTGAAGGAGGTGCATTCATACAGGTAGGTAAGCGTGGCAGGGAATGGGAGATGCCCGGCATCCGTAATATCAAACCTTGTTCACATTGGTAGGGACCGACTTCAGGACTCGACCCGTTACGGCGGCATCTCCTGAGTGCGTGACTCATGGTCTCGGCGAAAGCAAGGTAAAGGTCGTGGTAAACCACTCTCTGTCGGCCTTCCCAGGAAGAGGGCTAATAATTTGGTGTTAAGAATCGGTTGGTACGTGTGGGTGAAGTTGTGCACCCCTGCAGGGTTATAATCTTTTCAAAAAGTTGTGTCCACGGTTATGGACAACTTGGGAACGGACGTGAAGATCATAGAGAACTATAACAGAATGATAAAACTTGGCCAACTAAAGTGAGATCCGGAATACTTCCTCAGGGTTGTTTGAGGGGGTAATCCGGGAAGAGAGGTTTAGTTGATGATGGTACTTGGTGGATATCAAAGATGATTCTAAGAGCTAGAGTCATAGTCTTCTTATCCCCTTTGAAACTGATCTGACTAGACGAGTTTCTTCTTCTCTTCCTTGTTTTGAAAACAAAAGATGGCTTTATGCAAAATAACTCCACTAGCCATAAGTCTTGTGGAGTACACCATGTACTCATCCTTGCTTCATTGATGTTTTTCTACAGATGAAGCTACTCCAACTGAAGGTGGTTTCTACGTCGAAGTCGACGAGTAGTCGGGGTTCCCAGGCAGCAGCCTAGGATCTATGGAAGGGTCGCTACTACTGTTTAAGGCCTCTTTGGCCCTTTGCTAAGTTTGTTGTTTATAAAAACTTGTTTGCTTCCGTTGTTTGTTGTAATGATGGGTCTGTGACCCTTGTATTGTATGTCTGGTTTGTAACTCTGTTAATAGTTTACCTTATTAATGTATGGTTTGTATGTTCTGTAATGTTACCGATCTTTCCCTGCGTGTTTTGGAATTTAGGTTAGACTTATGTCAGATGAAGATCTGGTATTTGTCTAGCCCTGATCCCGGGTCGTGACATGACTCCTGGATTAGAGATGAACACATGAAGTCTTTCAGCGGTTGGTTGCAAACACATCTCATGAATGACACCACTGTTGGATATCAGCTCTACTTGTTGGTCGGGTCACCATCTTCTACTATATTGAATTTTCAAGGGTACGAAATAAATAGGAATACATTTTACACAATCGCCCAAGATAAAAAGATCACCAACCAAAATAGTGGTGTCCGCTTTGATGCAATAGACAAGAATGGGCAAAAGGACACATACTATGCTTACATAGAGGAAATATGAGAACTTGACTATGGAGTTTCTTTTAAGGTCCCTTTGTTTTGCTGCAAATGGGTCAACCTGAATGGAGAAGGTGTAAAGGTAGACCAGTTGTATGGAATGACAACAGTGGATCTCAACAATCTTGGTTACAGATATGAACCATTTGTCCTAGACAATGATGTGGCTCAGGTTTTCTATGTGAAGGACATGTCCTCTAGACCAAAAAATAAAAAAAAAGCAAACGAATACATCATACGATGAGCCAAAGCGTCACATGGTTCTTTCAGGGAAAAGAAACATCGTGGGAGTCGAGGGCAAGACACACATGTCAGAAGATTATAATAAGTTTGATAAAATTTCGCCCTTCACAGTGAAAACTGACCCAAGCATCCTGTTAAGTAAAGAAGACGCTCCATGGTTACGGTTGAAGCGATCATAAGCAAGGGACATACGCCAAGAAGTTCATGGCCTCATATTGTGTACCTCTAGTTCAAATCTGGCTGGACGACCACATATTGTGAACCTAAATTCCATGAGACATGATAGATCATTTTGTGAAGGATATTTTATGATGTTTGCAATTTTACAAGTTTAATATTTTTCATTTCAACTATAACACATAACATGACAGCACGCGAAGGGTTTTGTATTTTGATAAATGTGAAACTTTAATTCGGTTGTTGCTTCACAAACTATATATGTCGCGATTCTAGCCATAACACAGGCATATCACATCGTAAGCCATCCTAAGATATTTCCCACCGCTTCCCGCCAAGTTTTCCCACCCTTTCCCTCTGACCGGAGCTTTTAGTCCCGGTTGTAGCCACTAATCGGGACTAAAGATATTTCCCACCATTTCCCGCTGCTTCTCATCATGTTTTCTCGCTGTTCCCTCTATATATAGGCTGACCGCGCCATGGCTATCCACATATCCACACCTTCGTCTCTCACTACAATGGTCAGCGCATACTAGGCCATTCTGACCCTCTAGAAGACTGAGGCGTTGTGCGCCTCTAGCTACCCATGCTCGCTGGGCTACCGGCCGCCTTCCGGCTGGATGCTCAACGCTAGAGGGGTTCCTGTCCCTCCTGTGCCTCAAGGTTCCGCCCGCCAGGCGGCTGTAACACCCCAGCTTTAGCTAATCCATATTAGGGTTTTGATTGTGCATTCATGAGCATCATATTAGAAAAATTGCATGCAATAAGAAACAAATTAAAACCCTAGTTTTCCCTATCTCTCTAAAAGCATTCAAAAGTGCTTTGAATTTTGAAAATAAAAAAGTTGAGGAGCCCAAATTGTTTATAAGGGCCCTGCAATACTTGAATATATTTTGCAAAACCTTCTGGTATTTTTTAAATACTATAAAACAGATTTGAAATGTCTTTATAAATGGAAAAGAGAAAAACAGAAAAAGTAAAACTATTTTAGTAAAAAATAGACCTAGAGCTCCCCGGGCCGAAGACCAGCCGGCCCAGTTCCTCTTCTCCCTTTCCCTGTCGCTCAGCGTGCCCGCAGCCGGCCCAGCTGCAGCCCAGCTCGGCCTAGGCCCAAATACCCCTTCGTCCTCCCTATATGTCGTCTTCTTCCCTCGCGTGAAGCAGCTCTGTGGCGTCGCCGCTGCCGTCCGTCAGCGTCGCGATGCTCGCCGCTGCCCGCCATCTTCTGGAGAAGGATAAGAACTGCCCCAGGACGTCTGCCTTTCGTCCCTATCTTCTCTCCCTCTCATACGACCTCTTTCTCGCGTTTCTCCTTTCCACCGGAACCCTAGCCCGTGCAGACCCTGCTCGCCATCGTCATTCTAGAGCCTCCCTTGCCCATCGGAGCTTTCCAATGGGATCATTGTGCTGCACAGCGTCAATCGCTTCTTGGTGAGATTCTTGTCCTCCTGGACCTTCTCCTTGTCTCGCTCCCACTCTGTAGCGTCCTAACGATGAGCACCACTGTGCGCCGCCGCGGAACCTCGCCGTGGATACTGTTATGGTGACCTTAAGCTAGCGGCGCCGCTACCGTTCTTCTCGACTTGCTGCTCCGGTTTGAACGGAACCAACCACGTCGCCCCTAGAGCCCCCCGTCGCCCTCCCCGTCACTGATCTGCAGCCACCGTCGTGCTGGCATCACGCTGATGTCAGCATGACGTTAGCAAAACACGCGGGTCAGCCCAGTCAAACCTGGGTGGGTCCTTTCTTGACCACGTGGAGGCTGAGGTGGCCCAGGGCCCATCTATCAGCCTGTGCGGCTAACTGATGCTACGGTGTGAAAAGTTTCAGTATTGTTTTCATAATTTCAGAAATGGTTTAAATAAATCCAAAAATTGATATAATATTGTAAATTCAATAACTAATTCATATTAACTTAGAAAAATATTTATAATATATAAAAATGTTCAGAAAAATGAGATTTAGCTAACTAAGCTGTAATCATGCATTGTTCAACAACTTTCATAGCAAGTTTAATTAGAATAACATAGTAACCCCTCATAGGTGATTCCGGAGTTTCCCCGAGTTAGGGTTTTCATCCCTCGGAACTCTGTTTAAATTGTCGAGCATGCTTAGGGTTACATTTCGATACAATTTAACTTTTCATATCATCATACTTGCTTGATCATTGCATCGATGTCATGTGTTGATTGTTTCCCTCTCTTTTCGGTGATTTGGTTCTTCCCGGTAGAATACAATATCAAGATCGAAGACAGAGCCCAAGACCATCGAAGATCAACAACAATACTTGACCAACTGTAATCAAGTCAAGTACAAGGATTCCGAAGATCTTCTTATTCGTTATCAACTGGAAAAGGCAAGCATAGCCCCACCATGATACAATCCTATGTTTACGAAAGTATTTCAATTCCCGCCATGATGCATACGATTCTACGGTGGTATTTTATCGATAGATAGAGTATCCTATCTATTGCATTACTCCCTTGAGCTTATATTACCCGATCCACTGCTCCTAGCATAACTAGGTTTGGTTTGTGTGCACTGCTAGAGCTTATATCCGTGTCCTGCTTAGCCATGCATAGCTCTTGAGTCTGGTTCATCCAGATGATGTATCAGATGCAGAGAATCTAGTATGATAGGAGAACGTGATGAGATAAGATCTGAGGTGATATGAGTTTAAACATGCTAAGGCTTGTATGGGAGGCCACGATGGGATGTGGTTTTTCTAGTCCCATGCTCGCCACCACTAGGACCTGAGTTCTTGACTTTGGAACCGAGACGAGCGTACAACCACACGGGGCCTAGAAAACCTCACGAGCAACTAACTTGCCTAGTAGATTCCATGAGTCACATAGTTCAGGCGTTCCATGCGCCATATGCATAGAAAACCTTTTTAAAGATTTGCCGGGTGAAGAAGGTGCATTCATAACAGGAAGGGAAGCGTGGCCGCGGTTGATTGGGGTTGATGGCGCCCCTGGTAAACCAACCTCGCCTCACATCTTTAAGTACCGGCTTCGGGATTTGACCCGTTACGGCGGAATCATACTTATTGCATGACTCATGGTCTCGGCGAAAGCAAGGTAAAGGTCGTGTCTAACCACCCTCTGCCGGCCTTCCAAGGAAGAGGGCTAATCATTGTGGCATTAAGAGAAGGTTAGTACATGTGGGTAAAGTTGTACAGCCCTGCAGGGTAATAATCTTTTCGAAAAGCCGTGTTCACGGTTATGAACACTTGGTGACCAGATTCTAAGATCATAGAGAACTATAACCTAATCGTAAAACTTGGTAGATCAACATGTTCTTAAGGATGCTTCCTCATGGGTACGAGGGGGTGATCCTAGATAGGGTTCAGATGATGATGATTTGGTGGATATCAAAAGATGATGATCAATACTTCGGAGATGTCGCTCTCTTATCCCCTTTCAAAATACTCTGACTAGACGAGATTCTTATCCCTCTTGTTTTATAAACAAAGATGGCTTTATGCAAAACAACTCCACCAGCCATAAGTCTTGCGGAGTAAACCCTGTACTCACCCTTGCTTTGTTGATACTTTTGTAGCAGAGTAAGATTTCCCTGAAGATCAGTTTGGTACGACATCGACACCGACGAGTAGCTTGGGGTTCCCGACCGGCAGCCTGGAATCTATGGCTGGGACGTCATCATTATGCTTCAGGCCTCTTAGGCCATTTGTTAAGTTTGTTATACTTAATAGTATAATTTTCCTTCCATTGTTTGATGTTTGTGGTTAGTGACCTCTGTTTGTAATAATTTGGTTCTCTGCTCAGTTATGAGCTTGCTGTAATAAATTTTGTGTCGTAGGGTCACTGCCGTGTTACCGATTCTTCATTGGATATTCTCGATCTCAAGGTAAGCTCCATTGGTATCCCGACAACTACGACACCAGAAAAGTCTTCTTCACTAACTGGCAGGAAAGGGAGCTCGCCAGGTACGAGGGTGAAGACCCTCCCCTGGTGAACCACAAAGAAGTCGGTCACCGCCTATGGTGGGCGAACTGGACTATCGTTTGCGTGATGCGCTACATTGTGCAGGGAGATCATTCCCTCCCGCGATGCTCTCACCCGCCATAGAGCCATAAGAAGGGTGGCGGTGGTGAAGACCGCAGGTGTAGCGGCATCTTCATCCGGGAGCCCCCTCCCCCACACGTCGTGAATCTGAGGTTGGAGTGGCAGGTTCCCCTGGAATATACTATGGTTGGGCTGAGGATCCAGCCGCGTGCGCCTAGCAACGACAATGATGACAAAGACGACCCTGGAGTTGTGTACTATAGGGCTAGATATGAGCATGACTAAAGGTAGCCTTTAGTCCCGATTACGTAGTCCCGTTTTTTAATATTAATAAATGTCTTGAGTGTTAGTCCTGGTTTGTGGCTGGACCGGGAAAAGGGGGTCTTTAGTCCCGAATCCATAGTCCTAGTTAGAAAACCAGGACTAATGGACTGTTTCCTACTATAACTTTCCCGAACTATAAAGATGTTGTTCTATTATTATGCTGAGGAGCTAACCAATTTCACATATTAGGGAGTGCCTATATGACCAGCTTTGTGGAGATGCCTGAGGACCGGATCCTTAGGCATCTCCATAGAGATGGCCATAGTATTATCCCTGCTCTCGCACATCATCTTGCAGTTTATAACTTCTCTAACTAGATCAATATGCCTGGGAGCTAACTAATTTCGCATATTAGGGAGTGCCTCTATGAACAATAATGTGGAGATGCCTGAGGACTGGATCCTTAGGCATCTCCATAGAACTGGTCATAGTGTTGTCCCTGCTCTCGCACACCATCTTGTTTGTACATACTTGATGCCTATTTATAGATTAAGAAGCACAACATAGTGTCGACACTCACGACATAATGTCGACACTCACCCCTGTGATTAGTGCTGCCACCCACCGTAATAGTGTCATCACTCACTGGCATAGTGCCGCCACCCACCGAAATAGTATTGCCACTCACTGGCATAGTGCCGCTACCCACCGAAATAGTGTCGCCAAACATGCTTGCGCCGGCCCCAGCCTGCCACAACCCATTAAGTCCTGGTTGGTTTCTCCAACCGGGACTAAACATAAAACTTTAGTCCTGGTTGGAGACACCATCCCAGCATAAGAAATTCAAAAATAGTCCGAACAATATAAATCCTTCGCATGGTGTCATATTACGTGACGTGGTTGCAAGAAAAAATACCAGACTTGGTATATTGATTATGTCTAGAAAAAACCTTCACAAAATGACCTATCATGTTCGAGGTTTCATGGCTTTTGATCCAAATGACCAATATTATGTGCAGAACCGCGACATAGTTTGTGATAATGTGCCCATATTATGCATGTATGTTGACCTTGGGATGGCAAAAAAATTTGCAGGAGGAAATTTTCCTTTTCATCACACAGAAAAGCCATTTTCCGGGCGCAAAAAACGGGTCGTTTTGTGAAGCAACCGCCAAAATGTTGTTTCAAAATGCTACCACCCTATTTTTCTAAAATACTACACCAGCTTACATGGACGATATCCCAACCGGGAGATCTCAAATCTTTCCATCATTTCCGGGTGAAAAAGACAAATGTCTGCCGAATCGGTAGGAAGTGGATCCGGTTTGAACTACATGTACATCATCTAACGCCCGTGATTTTTTAAAAAAATAATTTTTAGACTCACAATATGTTGTTTCTTCAGAGATCCAATACGATCCAATACAAGTTCTAACGAGTCTCATCCCCTATCTTTGTGCCCACCGTTTTGACCATAGTTTGAAATAGGAAAAATTCGAAACAGGCATAAGAAATTCAAAAACGGTCCAAACAATGTAAATCCTTCGCGTGGTGTTATATTATATGACATAGTTGCAAGAAAAAATACCAAACTTGGTATATTGATTATGTCTCGAAAAAACCTTCACAAAATGACCTATCATGTTCGAGGTTTCATGGCTTTCAGTCCAAATGACCAATGTTATGTGCAAAATCGCGGCATAGTTTGTGATATTGTGCATGCACGTACATCTTGGGACGTCGCAGTAGGAAATTTCCTTTTCGTGGCACGGAAAAGCCATTTTCCATTTTTCGGGCGCAAAAACGGATCGTTTTGTGAAGCAACCACTAAAATGTTGTTTAAAAATGCTACCATCCTATTTTTCTAAAATACTAGACCACCTTACATGGACGATATCCCAACCAGCAGATCTCAAACCTTTCCGCCCTTCCCGGGTGAAAAAGACTAATGTTTATCAAATCGGCAGGAAATGGGACCGGTTTGAACTACATGTACATGATCTCACGCCCGTGATTTTCTGAAAAAAAATCATTTTTAGACTCAATATGTTTTTTCTTCGGAGATCTAATGCACGTTCTAACGAGTCTCATCCCCTATCTTTATGTCGTTTTAACCATAGTTTGAAACAGGAAAATGGTTAATAGTTTAAATATTTATAATAATTATTTTAGTAAACAAAAAATGGTTTTGAATTAGTTATTTAAATTCAAACACTTTTTATGTTTAAAGTTTTTTAAGATTCCAAAATATGCAAAAAATATTAGTTAATTCATTTTTAATTGAAAATGTTTAATAGTTTAAAGAGTTATAATAATTATTTTATAAAATAGAAAATAGTTTTGAATTAGTTATTCAAATCCAAACACCATTCATGTTTAAAGTTTTTTAACATTCCAAAATATGTAAAAAAATATTATTTAATTTATTTTTAATTAAAATGGTTAATAATTTAAATATTTACAATAATTATTTTAGCAAACAAAAATGGTTTTAAATTAGTTATTCAAATTCAAACACTGTTTATGTTTAAAGTTTTTTAAGATTCCAAATGATTTACCATTTAAAATCCATTACAAATTTAAACACCTAAACAAAGAAATAAGGCAGGAACCTAGACAGAAAAGTTGATTTTTTTGAAAATAGGCCCTTTAGTCTCAGTTGGTGCCACCAAAATTGCCCCTTTAGTTCCGGTTCGTGGTTTCAATCTGGATAAAAAGGTGGAGCATTCGTCCCGGTTGGTGGCACCAACCGGGACGTATTACCCTTTAGTCTAGGATGGAGCCACCAACCAGGACGAATGACCCTTCCTTTATAACCACGCGCCCATTCTCCTCATTCTTCTCCGCCCAACCGATCGAAGAACAGAGCAGCCGTCGCGAGGACCTCCATGCACCGCTGTCAGGCTGCCCAACCGCCGCCCCGTCTCTAGCCTCCACGCATCGCTGCCGGCTTCCACGCGTGTTGGGGATGGCTGCCCGCGCATTGGAGCTCACCACCCGCACCGGAGCTGATATACCCGACCTCCCACGCACCAGAGCTCGCCGCCCACATAGGTACACGGTTCCTTGACGCCGGCCGCCGCGCGCTCGCTGGCCACCGTGCACACGTACACATGCACACGTGCACACACATACACTGTATGGATTGATTTATCTAGAAATATTGTGTATGTAAATATTGATTTAGTTGTAAATATTGATTTTAGTGGATTTAGTTGATTTTAGTTGTAAATATTCATTTTATTGTGAATAAAGATAAATTCATGAGAACTTTTATCATTATATATGTATATATTAGGGTTTCTTCGAATTAGGGTTTAAATCTCTCGGCACCCGGCCCTAGCCCCTCAAATCTCGCCTACCTAACCTCCTCCCTTAGCCGCTCTTATCCGCTTTTCCACCTTTGCAGAAAATATGGAACCACATGGCAGAGATGAAGAAAAGGAAGAGTTGATCCATGATGCGATCTGTGGGGAAGAAATGGATATATCGATGTTTCTGAACAACTCCAGTGAGGGTGATCCTCTGGAGTGAGGGAGAAGGCGATGGCTTTAGTGAGGGAGAAGGTGATGGCTTTCGTGAGGGAGAAGACAATGACTCCAATGGAATATTAAATATTACAAACTCCGGCGAGGTGTATATAAATATTAATTAATTAATCTTCTGCTGTCTATATACATATATTAACACTCTTTCTTATTTTATCCCTCTGGATCAAGCAAATCTTCTACAAAGAGCAAACAAGGCCCAGCCAAAAAGTTGGAACACCATGAAAGGTACAGGATCAAAGAAGTCGCAGCCGACGGCGAACCGACGGCTCCTCTTCATGTCAAAAACAAATATGTAGCACAATGCGGAGTAACTGTTAGGGACTTTGTCCCGATGACCGTTTGAGATAGGAATAAGCCAAAGGAGGAAGGAATTACGTATACATATGTCCCAGACAAAGCCAAAGATTTACTTTGAAGTAGTCTCATGATTAATTTCACCCTACCAATGATAGAGCTGGATCCAAATGCGAAGAATCCAGATGAGAAGGCCAAGCAACATGCCACTGCCATGAAGGAAAGGGTCAAGAAGTGGACTTTTAAGAAGATGGGCCAGCAATTCACCAACTGGAAGAAAAGATTGCACCTAGACTTTATCATGAAAAATAAGACTCCGGATTTCAAGGGAGCGTATGAGAAGATAAAAGACCACTGGGATGAGTTTGTGGAGTATAAGAAATCACATGTAGCTCATAAAAGGTCTAAAACGAATAAGAAAAATGCCGCCAACAAGAAGTATTACCATCCTATGGGGAAATGTGGCTACAGGGATGGCATTCCTAAATGGAAGAAACTTGAGGATGACCTGCGTGCTAAAGGGGTCTTTTCAGAGACAACCGATTGGCTCGAATGTGCCAAGAATTGGTTTTACGGGCATGGGGGCACGTTGGACTCAGAAGGAAAGTGTATATATAACATAAGACATGAAGAAAACCCCTTACCCATCGAAGACATTAGAAATGCAGTAAAGGCTATTGAAGATGGGAGGTTCATTCCTGATAGAGAGAATGACGAGCTCACCCTCGCCCTTGGGAATCCGGAACACGAAGGACGAACACGAGGCACAATAGGCTCCAAACCATGAAACATTGGGTTTCCCGTAGACAGGAAGAAATATCCTGATAGAAGCCATAAGAGGAGAAAGGACAAGGAGGAAATTGAAGCAAAGATTTAGGCAGACCGGATGCATAACATTGAAGAACAATTAAAGCGGCAACAAGATAAAATTGACGCACTTAGCCAGCAAGTTACTACTGGCCCATCTCAGCGGAACATGGTAGAACCTGCATTCGATGCTACCGGCCTATCTAATAATCGGAAAAGCAGCGTGGCTTCCACGGGGTCCCGGGTGATGATGATGATGGTGCATCGATGATGGCTCATCTTGGATACCTAGTGGATGATATCACGAAGATGACGCGTTGTGAGCTACATGTCAAAGTTGTGAACATAATAATGAAGGTGGCGGTCAGCTATGCCTTACCAATTGTACATGAACCAACTTACCATTGTCGTCCGGTTCCATAGCTCCACGTTGTTGTCGGGGTGGATGAAGTAATGCACGAATTTCACCAGCTAAAGCTTGACTACCCTGCAGGTGAAGGGGATGTGACTGAACTGGGAGAAGCCAAAAACAACACCATTCTATGGCGAAAGGAATACATGATGCTTCCAAATCGAACACCAAGGACGTCGATTTCTCAGAGCACTCCATCTTCGCCGCCGCCTCACCCGTATCTAGCACAATAGTCATCTTCGCCGCGTCACCCGTCTCAAGCGAACAGCCGTCTCCAGCGCAGCCATCGCTGATACGTCGTAAACGTAGCTATAATTTTTGATGTTACATGCTTGTTTAGTATCAACTTTGCTATGCTTTGTCTACACTTTGAGGTATTTTTATACATTTTCTAGGACTAACCTATTAACAAGATGCCGCAGTGCCATTTTCCAATTTTCTGCTGTTTTTGGTTTCAGAAAAGCTAGTAAGGAAATATTTTTGGAATTGGACGGGACAAAATCCAAAGTCAATATTTTACCGGAACGAACACAAAGACCAAAGGGCAACCAAAGGAGGGCCACGAGGCCGCCACACCCTAGGGTGGCGTCGGCCCCCCTAGGGCACGCCACCACCTGGTGTGGGCGCCTCGGGTGCCCTCCTGCCTTGCCTCTTCGCCTATAAAATCCTCCCGATGTAGAAACCCTAAGTACCCAATCAGATCTCTACGAAACAGTCTGTAGCCGTCGCCACCATCATCCCTAGATCAGGGGGATCTGAAGCTCTTCCCGGCACCCTGCCGGAGGGAAGAGATTATCCCGTAGGCCTTCTTCATCACCGTGTCAGCCTCCGGTATGATGCGTGAGTAGTTCACCCTTGCACTATGGATCCATACAATAGCTAGATGGTTATTTATCCTCCTTTGTGCTATCATTTTTAGATCTTGTGAGCTCCATTCATGATTAAGATCATCTATTTGTAATCATGCATGTTGTGTTTATGGGGATCCCGTGGATATTGAGATGCTATGTCAGATTGATTATTTATTCTATCATGTCTTATTGATTATTTATTCTATCATGTCTATGTTGTTTGTGATCTTGCATGCTCTCTGTTGCTAGTAGCTATCTTGGCCAAGTAGATGCTAGTGACTCCAAGAGGGAGTATTTATGCTCGATAGTGGGTTCATGCCTCTAGTAATCTGGGGAAGTGACAGGAATCTCTAAGGTAGATGTGTTGTTGCTATTAGGGAGAAAACAACAATCTTTTGTTCATAGAACAATTGTACTATTTACTTTACGCACATTGCTTAATGCAATTATCCATTGCTTGCAACTTAATACTGGAGGGGGTTCGGATGATAACTTGAAGGTGGATTATTAGTCATAGATGCAGTTGAATGGCGGTCTATTTATATTGTTGTAATGCCCAGTCAAATCTCATAGGATCATGGATGTCTATTTTTGCATTGTTATGCCTTGCTTAGTCCTGTCAATTGCCCCGCTGTAATGTGTTTACCCAGCATGTTATGTTATTTATCTTAAGAAGAACACCTCTAGTGAACCGTGGACCCCGATCCAATCTTTACCATTGTTACATCATCTACTATTACCGTTTACTTTCTACAAGCAACCATTACCTTCCACACAATGCATTTAATCCTTTGTTTTCAGCAAACCAGTGAGATTAACAACCTCACTGTAAGTTGAGGCAAAGTCTTGAGTTTGTGTTGTGTAGGATTCCAAGTTGGGAGCAACACCTTGGAGTTGTTTGCTTGCTCCTACTGGTTCGATAACCTTGGTTTCATAATTGAGGGAAAATTTGTCGTTGTGCTCTACAACACCATTCTCTTGGGGTCTCCCAACGAAGCTCTACAACTGAGCCGCGTCAGCCGCCGCCGCGCCAGCCGTCGCCGCCGCTTCAGCCGACTCGGGACAAAAAGCGCAAGAGTACCACCGCTACTCTGCGGAGTGGTAAACGATCACCAAGACATAAACAGGATCCCCTACCAAAAGTACCAGAGGTTCCTCCCAAGAGACCTTACGACTATACTCCATAGAAGACTGCGGTGATTGTAGAGGCGGAAACGACAAAGTTTTTTGCTAAACTGAAGTGGCGAAAGAGCCAGAGTTCCCCAACACCGAAGAAGATAAAGCCCAAGCGCTCAAAATGCTGAAGACCCTTCACCAACCCGAGCCAAGGCTATCATCAGATTATGAGCGCTCTATTCTCAAGTCACATGCGGCACAGAAACGGTCGAAGAGTAGTAGTGCAAGCGGGAAATCAGTTCCCAGCTCGGAGAACAAAAAAACAACCGTGCTCCCTCCCGCTCAAGGTGATTTCCCATACCAATGTGGGGTCGATAAAATGTGCGGTCGAAGAGAAGTATGATCTAGAGTTAGTTGAACTGTACGAAGAAGCGATCGCTGCTCAAGGTATGAGTATTGCTAATTACTTATCCCAGTTACAGTACTTCCCCGAGGCTGAAGAAGCATAATTATACCAGTACGGGAAGCCTCTCGTCAAACCTGAGGAGGTCAAGAATCTACCAACAAAAATGCGAAGATTGTATAACTGACATGGATGCCTCAAGGGTTGGGACAAACTGGATAATGTTGGGAGTTAAAAAAGAGCATTACAGGAAAGGAGATGACGTGGTAATGATTGAATTTGTTGAACTATTTCAGTTATTCAATCAAGATGCCATCGACAAATTGATCGTCAGTGCCTATTGTCTGTAAGTACTATTCTGTAGTTAAGTCTCTAGCTAGCTCACCTTGTTTATTGCATGTATAATCATACTCACTATATTATGCAGAATTAAGATTCTTGAATGAAAAAAGAGGACGCATCCTATGACATTGGGTTCATTGACCCATATTTTGTTCATGAATGTAGTCTCAAAGAAAGACTCATGGAAATAGAGGATAATATTATACACTTGTTAAGGTTTCAAGAAACCAGAAGGGAAATACTATTTTCTTGCAACTTCAAGTGAGTGTTAGGGCATCTCCACCGGGCCGACCCATCCGGTCCGAGCGTGTCCGAACTTGTCCGCGCGGACGCTCGGGGCTGCGGCTCCCCAGCGGGGCGACCCATCCAGGCAAACGCGTCCGGCTCGACCCATCCATGCATCTAATCTAGGTCTTGGTTGCGTCGGCCCGGACGCGCACGGACAGCGCGGGGTGTCCTGCCCGTTGGCCACCCGGGCCCATATGTAAGAGAAACATTAGTACTTAACGATAGCCTTTCATTAGATTGAGCCCTGCCAGTTACAAAAAGGCCATTCAAACTAATTAGGGGGGGTGCTACTGCTACTGCTGATGCTGCTCCTGCAGCTACGGCTACTGCTGGAGGAGGACGGGCGACGGCTACTCGCCGCTATTGCCACGGCCACCGTTGCCGCAGCCACCGGCTCCATCAATCGCTGCCCTAGCGGCCCAGATGGCCTGCTGCTGGACGTGTTCGCAGAGACGAGAATGGCCGCGAGCCGCCGCCCTGCCCTCTGCCTGCAGCCGGTCCTCCGCCGCCCGGTTCGCCAGGGCCTTGTTGTAACTACCTCGGTGAATTACGCTCCTAGTTACAAGCCTGGATGAGCGGAAATGGTTAAAATAGTACGGTGGGGCCCAAATGCCACTCACAGGTAGACCTTTCAGCCGTCCTAACCATTTCCAAACATCGGGACAAGAACGGGCGGCGTAATCGGCAGGCGAAGGGATCAACTACATACACAAATGAGTATGTATGCAAGCCACCATACAACAGTCCTCAGAGCCATTCCATCTAAAAGAAATAGAAATATTGCAACGCCATACGGCAAGATCCAAATGTCCTAGATAGATATAATAGTTTAGGATATCTCCTCATACATCAAACATCAGAGTATCAGGCGGAAGCGGCAAACAAGATCCGAGTACGGATAAGAAGCATATCGGCATAAGATGCCCCATAATAAACACATCCTGCCCACAGATCTCACGGATCCCCGTTCCCGGAATCTCTACACTGAATGATCGTTGCCCACATCGTCCGTATCCTCCACCCAGTATCCATCTTGTGAGTGTACCTGTTCATCTGAATCAAATAATTTATCGTGTGAGACCCTAGGGGTACTCAGCAAGTCTTTATGCCTCTAAAGGGGACACAACCTGGGGTGACGCAATTGCAGCAAAAGATAAACCCTAACAATTCTATAGATACTCGCTAACCATCCGCCTAACCAAAGATAGACGGATGTCCGTGAATTAATAACAACAGTTATAACAGTAATATTAACAGATCCATCCTCCTCCTCGCTTACCAACGAGGAAGCGGACGAACACCCCCCATCCGTTGGCAGTTTTATTATCCATTCCATGAGTGTTGCACTATTTACTAGTCAGTTACTTAGTCAAATTAAAAGCGGTACTTTAGTTATACTTGTCTATGATCGAGAAACTGTGCTCCAAGTCGTCCATAACCGCGGACACGGCTTTCAGAAAGTTTTACCCTGCAGGGGTGTACAAATAGCAACACACACTCTATCAACCTCGGAAAAACCAAATCAAAACCCAACGAGGCATTCACGACAAAGCGATCACAGGATTCAGAAATATTTCAGGGGGCCACCCCATTAAGCTACCCGCAACGAAGTTGGCCGGCTCCGAGACGGACTCAAGGTTTGTGTGGACGGCGGTAAACGACTGGGAACCCGAAAGTGTGACCGGGCTTGTCGATACAGCTAAAACGTTTCACGGACCTAAACAGTACAGGTGCATTCCTCGCACAATCTTAAATTAAGCAGTAAAGCATGGCATAAGTACAAGATAGTAATAAAGCCCTAAACTAATTGTGGCCCCAAGAAATAAGAATGAATCAAGCTCTGTCTCAGGGGGGTCCATAAGCCTCCCGAATGTGGATAGCGCGAATATTCAAGGAACAGGAATCAAGTACTCGGGGTCCTACGGGACACAAGTGAGCATGAAAAACCAAATAGCAGATATTGCTCACCGGTGCCACTTTCATTAGTTATCCCATTACTACTCAGGTTAAGTTGTATAGGTACCTCGTTATCCATCAGACACTCACATACCCTACACATGCTGTTCTACGACTCGCATGGCTCATACAACTCCTGTAGTAATGGCTCATGGGATGGAGGAACAAGCTTCGGTGGGGTTTAAAAGTAAAGGCTATGCAATACTTGGGATTCAGTTTAATGCAATCGCGACTCAATGATGCAAGAATAAGATAGAGGCATTAGGTACTATATGTATGCAAACATGTGGTAGTGCTTGCCTGGCAGCTCAGTTGAAGCGAGAGAAGGATATGGGTAGTGCTCCTGGGTTTCTTGATATATCCCCTGCTCAGCGTCTATTCGATGAAGAACCAAACAAACAAGGGCCAACATAAATAAAGTGCACAAGCATATAAATAAAATGCGACAAGCAAACAATCATGCCATGATGAATGATGCACAATTTGCATGGCAATAATGTAGCATGGCATGGGTGAGGTGTGGAATACAAGAATAAAGCATTTTATTGAGTTTGGGTCACATTTTATACTCCAATAAGTTGCTGTATACTTTATATTTATATGATGCATGCTGCAATTCA
The DNA here is from genome assembly GCA_910589765.1 of Avena atlantica. Lineage (NCBI taxonomy): Eukaryota > Viridiplantae > Streptophyta > Magnoliopsida > Poales > Poaceae > Avena > Avena atlantica. The sequence continues at coordinate 163,853,073 of OU342737.1, forward strand.
GATCATGGAATGCATAAACAGAAAGGTCTCGTCGAGCTGATCATTTTAGACATATCATTTGTCAAATTTGGAGTTATAAAACAAAAGTTATTAATTAATTAAGGGAAAAGGGCATTTTATTGTAATTTTGATCAACTCGAAATTTAAAGTGTTCAAAATATATTTTGAAGGGCATATTTGAAATCCTCACATTTTTCTGATCTAAAAACATATATTACATGTTTAATTTAGAATTATATTTCAAAAGTTATTATAAAACAGATTTTAATTTGAATTTAAATTAATTTTGGAAAAGTTTGAATTAAAACAGAAAAACCGGAAAACGTTTTACACTCAGGCAATCCTAGCCACAGACAATGACAGGTGGGCCATGTGCTGACTGGACGACGCAGCGCGCAGAAAAGCTTTTCTCACCGCGGGGCTTCCTAGCCATAGAGGGTGACAGATGGGCCCGGGCTGACCTGGCGAGAAACGACGCGGAGATACATTTCTCACCGCGAGCCGAGCTAGCTCATGCGGCTGACAGGCGGGGCCGGCAGGGCCTAAGGGTCCACGGCGCGCGCGGCCAGCTGGGACGCGACACGTGGTGGATCCGGAGGAGCGCGGGTTGAGGCGGTGAAACTTGGGGGGCTGTTCTGCTAAACGGACAGAGAGGCTGACGGTGGGGCTCGGTGTACCGCGGGTTTAGCCGAAAAAGATGCAGGGGGTTAAGTGTAAAAGGGGCGCCCGCACTGTGGATCTTCTCCGAGCCTGCGGACGGATCGGTGATCGATCGCGCGGAGTGGGGATTCGATCCGGGGACGTGCGGGTGCGTGCTGGGGGTGTGAGCCAGTGCGGTAGGTGAGGGGAGGTTGCTAGGAGGGGGATGGGCGGCTAGATGAGGCTCTTCGCGACGCGACGACGCAGAGGCCGCACGCGCACGCGACGCACCGAGAGCGCTCGACGGTTGGTCCGGCGAGAACAAGGAGCCACGGCGAGGACGGAGGTGTCCGGGAGGAGGAGGAGCTCACCGGGAGGTTGTTGGTGCGGTCGGATCGGGCAGAGGAGCAGTGGGTCGACGATGAGGCTGGCGGTCCGGCGATCTAGGGTTTCGGCTAGCGGTGATGGTCCTGGCGAGCCTAGGGTTCTTCTCCTCCTCGCTGGCGCGGTCCAGGGTGAAGCAGGGGTACTCCTCGGTCTTCCTCGACACCCAGAACACCTCGCCACCGGCTGCAGGAGGGGGGGAACGGTGGAGACCAACGGTGGCCAGCGAGAGAGGTGGCCGGTGGTGGAGAGGAAGGAGAGGAGAGGGCAAGGCAGAGAGGGAGAGGAAGATGCCGTGGGGAGGTGGTGAAGGGAAAAAGGTGGCTCGGGTGCCACCTTTCCCTCTCCTCTTCACGTGCTCGAGCTGGCTCGTCTAGGGCAGGTAGGCAGCTGGCAGGTGGGGCAAGGTGAGGCCAGGGAGGGTAGGCTCGGTGTGGGGCATGCACGACAGAGAGATCTAGAGGGAGATAGGGGGTAGGCTCGGGTAGATGCTAGGGTTTGGAGAGAGGGGGTATGGCTCGGGTTAGGGCTTGGTGTGGTGGCAGCTAGGTGGGTCCAGGGTGGTCAGGTGGGGCCTGCAGGGCAGAGAGGGGAGAGAGGCCGAGAGAGGGCATGTGGGTAGCTAGGGTAGCTAGGAAGGAAGCTCGGGTTAGGTTAGAGAGGGACTATGGAAAAGGTGGTGAGGGTTAGAGAGAGGTTGATGTGGTGATAAGGTTTAGGCAAGATCAAACAAGATCAAGCCAAAAGAAGGAAGAGAGAGAGATGAGAGATGAGCCACTCAAAAATTCAAATAAAAACAAAGGAGGACCAAAGTTGGAGAAGGTTGCATGGCCCATGCAAAAATGATAATTGCCATGATTAAAATATTGTGAAAACAATAATATTAACATGGCATTATTCTTATGCATTCCCCAAAATTGGAATAAAGCCAAGCAAAATAATTTAGAAGAAAGTTCCAAGTGGAGTAGATGGATATGATCACATTTGATTATAATTGGGACTTGCTAGTGTGTATATTCCACTAGATGTTTAATAGTCCCAAAAATATCCCAACATGAGCATAAATCCATGATAATCCATATGAAAGCTAGGAAAAAGGAGCACTACTCATAATGCATGCAAAGGTGGCTCCACATATCAATAATGTGAAAACAACATGATGCTAAGAGGAGAGCATGTGGAAATAGAATTGGATCCATCCCAACCCACATGAGCTAGAGGTAAAACCCAATAAAGTGCAAAGCTCATATTTAGTTGGATGGTGGAATTATAAGGTGGTGGTAGAGAAAAGTGATGGAGTTGAATAAAAGATATGCCCCCAACTCAAGTTGGGCATTTAAACAATATATCAATAACCAAATACAATATCAAGAGGCAAATACAATTAACAATGCATATGAGAGAAGAACCAAACCAAAAAGGGTTTTATATGATGCTCAAATGCAAGGTGGCATGATGACATGAGCATGATATAATTATGATGCAACAATTATATATAGGAAGTGGCATTTATATAGACTAGGCTAGTAGCATTGCAATTGTTAGACAATTGGGATGCTACAACTCTCCCCCACTAAACAAGAATCTCGCCCCGAGATTCCTAGGGAAAACAGAACAACACAAGAAGAGGCGGGTGTCCAAACGAAGGTGACCCTCACGTTCCCAAGTTGATGAACAATGGAATGATGCGACCACAACACCTTGCAAAACTTTCTAGACTTGTTGCGAATCTTGCGTTTTGCTTGACAAACAACGGGTTAGAAGAGTTGAAGGATTGTCGTGAGACAAGAAGGATAGGATGGGCATAGCTCCGGTTTTCCCAAGAATCATGCTAAAAGAATATAACCACTTGTGAAAGAAAAGGAGAAGATGATGTATCATGGATAAAGAAAGACACACCATTAAGATTAAAGATTTACTGAGACGAGAGAGGATGACTCTTTATCTCGCCGGAAGACTAGGTTGGAGAGGTTTTGAACCACTATGACCATAGCATCGTATCTTCTCTCGGATTTGAGAAATGAAGTACGAAAACAATATTGCCTTCAAACAATAGAGTCCCTTGATAACAACAGAAAGATTTAGTTAGACATCGTCGGATTAGATTCTTGTTGCGCCGGTAAGAACCAAGGATCACGCAATTTAGGTGCGCAGATATAACTTCCAGAGATGGATGTGAAGCCAGATCATGGTAGAATCCCGAGAAGCAAAGAATATGGAGGATCTGGAGTTTATTGTAGAGATACTTATTGCTTTCTTTAGCCTTGAGGCTAACGCAATAGATTTGCGGCTGATGGCATCAACCATAATTGGCTTGACCACAGAAAAAGAATTGATGAAACAAAGAGAGAGAGATAGTTTCCTTTTATCTTGTTTGGGGATATCGAGCATCGGTAGAAAGACGAGGATAGAAAAAGGTTTGCGTTTGTTTCCACCAGATAATTGAGGATTTTTCTCCATGTAGAAAGGGTGAGATCACCAACAAGAGATTATTGATTACTTTCTTCGAAAGAGCACTCCGGAAAAACAAGGACGGAAGTAAAAGTATCAAGGGATAAAGGCCACTTCTAACTTCCGTGGAATGAGTGAAATCACATTACTTCACCAATTCAATGTACAAGAGCGAATGATAAGAGTAGTGGTATGGTAGTTACTCCATCCCGCACTCAAAGCATTACTCCGCACATGAATAAGAAAATCATGCAACACAACTACCGAAACAGACTGAAGGTGTTGGCAAAAACTCATAGAACTCCGTTAGAAAACAAGGATAGATGCAAACGATTCGCCGGATTCATAGATAGATAAAGATGATGATGTTGTCGTCATGTCGGAAGTACCAAGCCACCGAAAAGATATAAAGGAAGATCACGGAGACAACTGCAAAATTTCACAAATATAGAAAAAGATAGCACCACTTGAACAGAAGGAATACAAGATCTGGAAGGTCTTCATGGCCTCCGGTGGATTGAGCATAGACGATAGAGCGAGAGGGTTTCAAGAGATTACTTAACGAGATTGAGGTGAAAGAACTCCATGTTCTTCTTGAAATGATTGAGAGAGATTTAGCAGCCTTGAGGAAATCTTCAGCGGAACGACGATGATAACTTGCCAACAAGGAACAACTCCTGATTGGTTGAAGATGGAGGATGGAATTAACAATGGACTTGCTGATTCCAGAGTTGAAGTAATGTATTTAGCAGAAGGACGTGGTCGAGATATGTGACTTCAAAAAAAAGTCAGAATTCTCACTTTGAGACTTTGCACACAGGTCACGAAGCTCGAGAGAAAGAGACACAGATGATCTTTCATGTCCTTCCATAGATATCGAATAGGCAAGCATATTATCAACATATACCACTATGGATTAACAAGATATTCCCAGAATACCAAGTTCAAGAGGCGGGAGAACGAACAAATGCTCGAAACACTTTCTGAGCTCAACGCTCTTTGAAAGATCAACGTTACGAGTAAGGATTCCTGTTGAAGAAGATGCGCTGACATAATAGGTTAACTGGTCCTTCGGAAGAAAAAGAGATGTCACATGGTTCACATTGTCGATCGGATCACCGGTTACAAATATAAAGAGATCTTGGATAAGAACCGATGATAGCTCATACCTTAAGCAAAGCTATCAGAGACGAAAAGATGCAATTCCCTCGTATCCAGGAGAATTGTGTAGATATGGGGTTCAAAAGGATGTGCAGCATGATGGACAGATGATAGACCGCCGTAGTGCTTGGAGAAACTCTGGATTGCCAAAGATGCTTGAATATGCATAGATATGATCGCGGTGTACTCAAAATCACAGGATATAACCGTCACCATTTGGAGGATAGTGGTGATTTCATTTTCCATATTCCACTCAAGATAAGTGTCATATAGCTATGCCGAGAACCAAATTACAGTCACCAGCATCGGATCGACACATGTTATGTAATTAGCCCGAGAGAATTGGAGATGAAATGAAACTCTAGGATTAAGCGCCGGTGACAAAAGAATGAGTTAGCATGGACATGTTGATAAAAGGGAGATAGATAATGTTTCACACACGACTGAAAAGGAGTGTGGAAGCACAGATGTATCAAAGAAAAATTTTCCGCATTTTTCGGCATTAAAATACCAATAGATGCGCAAAAACACTTATCAGGTAGCGATTAGCAACTGATGGTTTCACAGAATGTGGAGTTGCTAGAAGGAAGGACACCCTTAAGAAGATGGCACCGGTTAACAAGGAGTCAGATAGATCGCGCCGGTATTCAAAAGCCTGTCAGTATGGAATGTACCAACAGTTGATAACCAAAGGCAGATAAAGATAACATGTTGGATACAATAGATAGACAAGGAATTACACACACACACACACACACTCAACCTATGGTACTACGGAAACCCAGGACACGTGAATCCTAGTTTGAATTTTAAGAAGAGGATCGAAAACGTTGCACTTCCTTACCAGAAAAGGGTGGGTGGGTGGGTAAGAAGAAAAGTGGAAGCAGTCCTACTCTCGCGTTTTGTTTTTCCCTAGTATACATAGCTACCAAAATTATTTGCTAGACTGACAACGACCATTTGGCTGAGACCCTGAAGGGCGGGATGGCTCTGATACCAATTGTAACTACCTCGGTGAATTACGCTCCTAGTTACAAGCCTGGATGAGCGGAAATGGTTAAAATAGTACGGTGGGGCCCAAATTCCACTCACAGGTAGACCTTTCGGCCGTCCTAACCATTTCCAAACATCGGGACAAGAACGGGCGGCGTAATCAGCAGGCGAAGGGATCAACTACATACACAAATGAGTATGTATGCAAGCCACCATACAACAGTCCTCAGAGCCATTCCATCTAAAAGAAATAGAAATATTGCAACGCCATACGGCAAGATCCAAATGTCCTAGATAGATATAATAGTTTAGGATATCTCCTCATACATCAAACATCAGAGTATTAGGCGGAAGCGGCAAACAAGATCCGAGTACGGATAAGAAGCAAATCGGCATAAGATGCCCCATAATAAACACATCCCGCCCACAGATCTCACGGATCCCCGTTCCCGGAATCTCTACACCGAATGATCGTTGCCCACATCGTCCGTCTCCTCCACCCAGTATCCATCTTGTGAGTGTACCTGTTCATCTGGATCAAATAATTTATCGTGTGAGACCCTAGGGGTACTCAGCAAGTCTTTATGCCTCTAAAGGGGACACAACCTGGGGTGACGCAATTGCAGCAAAAGATAAACCCTAACAATTCTATAAATACTCGCTAACCATCCGCCTAACCAAAGATAGACGGATGTCCGTGAATTAATAATAACAGTTATAACAGTAATATTAACAGATCCATCCTCCTCCTCGCTTACCAACGAGGAAGCGGACGAACACCCCCATCCGTTGGCAGTTTTATTATCCATTCCATGAGTGTTTCACTATTTACTAGTCAGTTACTTAGTCAAATTAAAAGCGGTACTTTAGTTATACTTGTCTATGATCGAGAAACTGTGCTCCAAGTCGTCTATAACCGCGGACACGGCTTTCAGAAAGTTTTACCCTGCAGGGTGTACAAATAGCAACACACACTCGATCAACCTCGGAAAAACCAAATCAAAACCCAACGAGGCATTCACGACAAAGCGATCACAGGATTCAGAAATATTTCAGGGGGCCACCCCATTAAGCTACCCGCAACGAAGTTGGCCGGCTCCGAGACGGACTCAAGGTTTGTGTGGACGGCGGTAAACGACTGGGAACCCGAAAGTGTGACTGGTCTTGTCGATACAGCGAAAACGTGTCACGGACCTAAACAGTATAGGTGCATTCCTCGCACAATCTTAAATTAAGCAGTAAAGCATGGCATAAGTACAGGATAGTAATAAAGCCCCAAACTAATTGTGGCCCCAAGAAATAAGAATGAATCAAGCTCTGGCTCAGGGGGGTCCATAAGCCTCCCGGATGTGGATAGCGCGAATATTCAAGGAACAGGAATCAAGTACTCGGGTTCCTACGGGACACAAGTGAGCATGAAAAACCAAATAGCAGATATTGCTCACCGGTGCCACTTTCATTAGTTATCCCATTACTACTCAGGTTAAGTTGTATAGGTACCTCGTTATCCATCAGACACTCACATACCCTACACATGCTGTTCTACGACTCGCATGGCTCATACAACTCATGTAGTAATGGCTCATGGGATGGAGGAACAAGCTTCGGTGGGGTTTAAAAGTAAAGGCTATGCAATACTTGGGATTCAGTTTAATGCAATCGCGACTCAATGATGCAAGAATAAGATAGAGGCATTAGGTACTATATGTATGCAAACATGTGGTAGTGCTTTCCTGGCAGCTCAGTTGAAGCGAGAGAAGGATCTGGGTAGTGCTCCTGGGTTTCTTGATATATCCCCTGCTCAGCGTCTATTCGATGAAGAACCAAACAAACAAGGGCCAACATAAATAAAGTGCACAAGCATATAAATAAAATGCGACAAGCAAACAATCATGCCATGATGAATGATGCACAATTTGCATGGCAATAATGTAGCATGGCATGGGTGAGGTGTGGAATACAAGAATAAAGAATTTTATTGAGTTTGGGTCACATTTTATACTCCAATAAGTTGCTGTATACTTTATATTTATATGATGCATGCTGCAATTCAGATCATGGAATGCATAAACAGAAAGGTCTCGTCGAGCTGATCATTTTAGACATATCATTTGTTAAATTTGGAGTTATAAAACAAAAGTTATTAATTAATTAAGGGAAAAGGGCATTTTATTGTAATTTTGATCAACTCGAAATTTAAAGTGTTCAAAATATATTTTGAAGGGCATATTTGAAATCCTCACATTTTTCTGATCTAAAAACATATATTACATGTTTAATTTAGAATTATATTTCAAAAGTTATTATAAAACAGATTTAAATTTGAATTTAAATTAATTTTGGAAAAGTTTGAATTAAAACAGAAAAACCGGAAAACGTTTTACACTCAGGCAATCCTAGCCACAGACAATGACAAGTGGGCCATCTGCTGACTGGACGACGCAGCGCGCAGAAAAGCTTTTCTCACCGCTGGGCTTCCTAGCCACAGAGTGTGACAGATGGGCTCGGGCTGACCTGGCGAGAAACGACGCGGAGATACATTTCTCACTGCGAGCCGAGCTAGCTCATGCGGCTGACAGGCGGGGCCGGCAGGGCCTAAGGGTCCACGGCGCGCGCGGCCAGCTGAGACGCGACACGTGGTGGATCCGGAGGAGCGCGGGTTGAGGCGGTGAAACTTGGGGGGCTGTTCTGCTAAACGGACAGAGAGGCTGACGGTGGGGCTCGGTGTACCGCGGGTTTAGCCGAAAAAGATGCAGGGGGTTAAGTGTAAAAGGGGCGCCCGCACTGTGGATCTTCTCCGCGCCTGCGGACGGATCGATGATCGATCGCGCGGAGTGGGGATTCGATCCGGGGACGTGCGGGTGCGTGCTGGGGGTGCGAGCCAGTGCGGTAGGTGAGGGGAGGTTGCTAGGAGGGAGATGGGCGGCTAGATGAGGCTCTTCGCGACGCGATGACGCAGAGGCCGCACGCGCACGCGACGCACCGAGAGCGCTCGACGGTTGGTCCGGCGAGAACAAGGAGCCACGGCAAGGACGGAGGTGTCAGGGAGGAGGAGGAGCTCACCGGGAGGTTGTTGGTGCGGTCGGATCGGGCAGAGGAGCAGTGGGTCGACGACGAGGCTGGCGGTCCGGCGATCTAGGGTTTCGGCTAGCGGTGATGGTCCTGGCGAGCCTAGGGTTCTTCTCCTCCTCGCTGGCGCGGTCCAGGGTGAAGCAGGGGTACTCCTCGGTCTTCCTCGACACCCAGAACACCTCGCCACCGGCTGCAGGAGGGGGGAACGGTGGAGACCGACGGTGGCCGGCGAGAGAGGTGGCTGGTGGTGGAGAGGAAGGAGAGGAGAGGGCAAGGCAGAGAGGGAGAGGAAGATGCCGTGGGAAGGTGGTGAAGGGAAAAAGGTGGCTCGGGTGCCACCTTTCCCTCTCCTCTTCACGTGCTCGAGCTGGCTCGTCTAGGGCAGGTAGGCAGCTGGCAGGTGGGGCAAGGTGAGGCCAGGGAGGGTAGGCTCGGTGTGGGGCATGCACGGCAGAGAGAGAGCTAGAGGGAGATAGGGGGTAGGCTCGGGTAGATGCTAGGGTTTGGAGAGAGGGGGTATGGCTCGGGTTAGGGCTTGGTGTGGTGGCAGCTAGGTGGGTCCAGGGTGGTCAGGTGGGGCCTGCAGGGCAGAGAGGGGAGAGAGGCCGAGAGAGGGCATGTGGGTAGCTAGGGTAGCTAGGAAGGAAGCTCGGGTTAGGTTAGAGAGGGACTAGGGAAAAGGTGGTGAGGGTTAGAGAGAGGTTGATGTGGTGATAAGGTTTAGGCAAGATCAAACAAGATCAAGCCAAAAGAAGGAAGAGAGAGAGATGAGAGATGAGCCACTCAAAAATTTAAATAAAAACAAAGGAGGACCAAAGTTGGAGAAGGTTGCATGGCCCATGCAAAAATGATAATTGCCATGATTAAAATATTGTGAAAACAATAATATTAACATGGCATTATTCTTATGCATTCCCCAAAATTGGAATAAAGCCAAGCAAAAGAATTTAGAAGAAAGTTCCAAGTGGAGTAGATGGATATGATCACATTTGATTATAATTGGGACTTGCTAGTGTGTATATTCCACTAGATGTTTAATAGTCCCAAAAATATCCCAACATGAGCATAAATCCATGATAATCCATATGAAAGCTAGGAAAAAGGAGCACTACTCATAATGCATGCAAAGGTGGCTCCACATATCAATAATGTGAAAACAACATGATGCTAAGATGAGAGCATGTGGAAATAGAATTGGATCCATCCCAACCGACATGAGCTAGAGGTAAAACCCAATAAAGTGCAAAGCTCATATTTAGTTGGATGGTGGAATTATAAGGTGGTGGCAGAGAAAAGTGATGGAGTTGAATAAAAGATATGCCCCCAACTCAACTTGGGCATTTAAACAATATATCAATAACCAAATACAATATCAAGAGGCAAATACAATTAACAATGCATATGAGAGAAGAACCAAACCAAAAAGGGTTTTATATGATGCTCAAATGCAAGGTGGCATGATGACATGAGCATGATATAATTATGATGCAACAATTATATATAGGAAGTAGCATTTATATAGACTAGGCTAGTAGCATTGCAATTGTTAGACAATTGGGATGCTACACTTGTCCACCTCGGCGGCACAGTGGTCCCTCGCCTCCTGTTGAGCGAGCAGCTCCGCGAAGAAGGAGCCAGAGCCGGAGTCGGGATCAGAGCACCATTGGGGCCGAAGCCCGGCGCCTACGCTATCTGCACGAGGACGGCGATCAGCGCCTCCAGCTGGTCCACCTCCTCCCCCTCCTCCTCCTCGTCCACCGCCTCCTCTGTGTCATCGGCATCGACGAGACCCCACGCGAGCGCCACCTCAGCGGCCAGAGCCACGTGCTCCTCCTCCGCCGCCGAGTTAGCGACGTGCTCTTCTACCTTGCTGCACGTTTTGGTGGCGTGGCGGATCTCGCGGATGGCGTACTTGGCGGCCTCCTTGGCCACCTCCTCCAGCGTGGTCATAGCTGCCTCGTGGCGGATCTCGCGAAGAGCCGCTGATGCAGCCTCCATGGCCACCTCTTAGGCCTTTCACAGTGGGGTGTCTCTTAGCTCATTATCCTAGATAGTGGTGTATCTTAAGAAACAACTAATACAATGGATTGTATCTTAAAAGTTGTATCTAAATTTAATGATTTTGGATATATGCATGCATGTGATTGGGCTAACCATGTATTTTGCCTATGATACCGTGCAAGGCTAAGCTAAGATACATCCTCAGTTTCTCTATTTATTAACTATAGTGTCATATAAACAATTTACTTATGATACCGTGTTAAGCAACACTCATTAGAAAAGGCCTTATAATCTTGTACTAGGTAGTAGGTACACAATAAGTCTATACATCGTGTAAGATTAGATCGATCTCTTCCTCGATCCTCTCCCATAATGGCGATGCCGGCTCTTCTGTCCGCCCTCCGCGGCGCCGGCCGGCAGCGGCTCTCGGCCTCCACCGTCGGGATTCCCTTGCCGGAGACGGCCTCCTTCGTGTTCAGGATCGAAGGGTACGCGAACGCGCAGGAGACGTTCGTCAACTGCACGGCCATCAGCTCGAGGGCGTTCCACGACGGCGGCCACGACTGGCGGGTCATGTGCTACCCGAACGGCATCGAGATTCGAGACGGAGAACAAGGGCTTCCTCTCCCTCTTCCTCCGGCACGCCAGCCACGAGCGGACCGGCGACGCCTCGGCCAAGTTACAGATGAGCGTGCTAGATTCGGCAGGGAAGCCGTGGCCGGCCCACCAAGATCATGGGTCCCAACTTCTTCTCGACCATCACCGACCTCGGCTACGGCCAGCAGGAGTTCCTGAGGATCAAGCAGCTCAAGAAGTGTCTCAATGACGACGACTGCCTGACTCTTCTGGTCGACGTCACAGTCTTGCAGGTCCGCGCCGCCGACGACCACGCACAGGTCGACGCTGCAGCGGTATGTACTTGTGCAGGTGCATCGTCTAACGCTGCTGATGTGCCGCCACCAGATCTGCGCAAGGATCTCTTGGAGACGATGGATGTGCTGAAGCTTCAGCAAGAGCCGGTGAATGTGTCCATCTGCGAGGAGATGCTGTGCAGCCACATTGATATGAACATTGTTGGTGACGATGGACTCAATAGCGGCCTAGATTGCCGAAGGCCCCGCTGCCTTGGGGTCCATGATGAGGTGGAGGAGCTTAGTAGAAGAGCTGATGTAGAGCTATGACTTGACAGATCAAGTTGATCTTGCACCACTCGCTGTCGTTGTCAGTCGTGGTTCTTGAAGTTGGCCGTGGGGACGCCGTGCAGGCTGGTGGTAAGTTCTATCATTTGTTGCCATATGGAGTAGTGGTGGACCTGGAGGTCGAGCTTACTACATCATGTAGTAAGTGATGTATTGAGGTGGCGAGCTGGTGACTGGTGTGCCCAGGAACGAGCAAGACGCACCAGAGGCTTGCAGGACTCGGTGGAGGAATTGGCGAGGGAGGATGCCTGTGAGCCAGCGGGGCATGCTATGTCAGAAGCGTTTGGATCCCAGTATACTGATAGCATGAAATGATGAAACAACTAGTGTTCAGCTGAACTTAGTGTCCAGTATTCATCCTCGTGGGGTTCAGTTTATATAGAGAAATACACGAGGGCGTGAGACTGAGAGAGATTACAACGTGCACTGACAGAATTTCCTACACCGTAGGCTAACTCTTTGTGCACTTACTTGACCAGCGCGTACAACTCTGGTTTGGCGCCTTACTCGGTCTAGCTTCGGTGTGTGTCCAACAGACTAGCTATTTTATATATTGTCTGTATATGACATGGAGTTATCTTACAGACATGGTCTATCTCAAATTCTCAGCCAATGTACATGCCCTTAGTATCAGCAAGTGAGTGTACTTACCAAAAGTTCATTAAGTTGCACTTATAATGCATAAACCCTTTCCTCCACAGGGTATGTTTGAGCAATACTACCAATACTCTCTACCGGAATCTGCTTGATTGGAGAATGTAAATATCCGGACTTCCTGGATGCTTGCTAATCGCCTTTCTGAGAGCAACCTCAAGAGTTTGCCGCCTTTGAACAGCCTCAAGAGTTCGCCGCCTTTGAACAACCTCCTTTTCTTCACGTGGCTGACAACCATAACTGCCGTAAATTCTCAGCTCGAAGCCATACATATAAATATCCACCTTGAATACTTTGAGGCTTCCCAGATGCTCGATCCCGGTAAGTATACTATCATATTGCTGCGCTTCTGGATCTCCACACTCTATAAAGAGCCTCTCAAGCCTAGGCATAGCCCCTGCCTCGAACGTCAAGCACAGCACATTGTATCTGAAATAGAACTCATGGAGATTCATAAATGCTGCACTGGAGACGATCATACCTTCTTCAGGTACATCATTCACAATAATCAATCTAAGATGCACCAGCGAGGTCAGCCTGGTAAGAACCTCGACACCATGCCTTTGGAAATTGGCCCGATATACGACGCCTTTCGTCGAGTACTTTCCGACAACAGACGACGCGATAGCGGCAAGATCACTCGATCAACTCCGGCAAGACGCGCAAGTACACACAGCCAAACTGGCTAGCTTTGATTGATTGATCAAGCTAGTACCAACACAACTCACTCACCTGAAAAACAATAAGCTTTGATGGCCACAGGTGCATATCGCACCTCATAGTTATTTTCGTATTGATTCTGTCTCTCACGGTTGTTTTTACACGGGCCTTACACACGTATATATAGCAGATTTTGTATAGCTAACCTAGTAGGATTAGGACATCTAATTCCTACTCTATTCGGCTACCCTTGTCTACTCGGATACGTACGCCCGTACCGCACACGGTGCCGCTTCGGTGTCCGTCGTGCTTATTCCTAACAATCACCCCCTAAACACGACGTGCACTTCACCTCGACCTGGATCCCCGCGGGCGTTATCCTCGGCATTGCTTTCGCCGCTCCAGGCGTCCTCTTCGACATTGCTTTCGTCGTCTCTTGTGTTACCCATATCGCCGTCTTTGCTCTTGTCGGCTTCTCCATGGCTTCACGCCGACAGTCCTTTTTGTCCGCGCCCTTCTCCATGCCTTCACGCCGACTATCCTTTTTGTCCACGCCTTGAGACATTATACTTGGTTTGATGAAGTACTTTCTCATCGATGCCTCACATATTTGATCTACTACTTGCCGGTGCTCTTGGATGCAATAGAACAAATAAGTAGGAGGTAACTCAAATTGGTTTTCTTCTAGCTTCTCTATACCATGTGAAAAGCCTTTTGATGGATCTGCACCCCCTATTGTTGGGTCTCCTCCATCTATCTGGCCACCAGTCCACACTCTTGGATCATCGCCTTCTGGCCTTGCTGGCCTGTTTGCTGGGCTCATTTCAGCTCCCCCTCCTCCTCTAATTTTTGGGCAAACAAGTGCAGGTATCGCTGCGCATGAATCTGTACACCCTTCCAGTTCCGTATCTTCTGGCCACAGACTAGCCTTTTCTTCAAACTCTTTGTCTTCTGGGAGAATCCCTAGTGCTTCTGGCCTGGTGTCCATGCTTGGAGCTGCCCCTAGGCCTTCAATGTCTTCTGGGCCCGAACTTGCTGACAAGGATAAGCTCGATTGATCCATATTTTCTTCATACTCAAGATCCCACGTGACGTGAAAAGTTGAATATTCCGGTTCGTTGTAGCCCCAATTCCATGACTTGTCTTCCTCAAAGATTACGTCTCCCTTGAAAACCACCTTATTGGTATAAGGATTGCACAAGCGGTATGTCTTTGAGCCTTCATAGCCTGTCATGATCATCGGAATACGTTGCTCCGCCAATTCCGCCTTTACATGCGCCACACATCCAAAAGTACGAAGATGATCAACCGAGGGCTTCCATCCGTACCATGCTTCGTACGGTGTTGTACCAACTCCACTCTCAGTAGATTCCATGTTCAGCAAATACACAGCCGTATTGACTGCCTCACCCCAGAATTTTCCTGGCAAGCCTTTACTCTTAATCATGCTCTGTGCCATGGTCAACACAGTTTGATGCAGCTCATCCCCCTCATCAATGCGTAGGGCTCTTATCTTTGCCTCCACCTTGAACTCTTCGGCTTCCTTGATCTTCTCGAATGCTTGTTGAGCTTGATCCTTACTTTTCAGCAACACAATCCACATGTATTTACTATGATCATCCACCACAAGCATGAAGAACTTATTGCCAGACGGAGTTGCAGATGAGATTCCAACGCATAGATCGCCATGAACAAGTTCTGAGGCTTCACTTGCCTCAAACTTGGCTTCACATGGGAACGCGGCACTCTGTTCCTCATGATGCACACACGGTAGATCGTGATCCACTTGTGCCACAATCTCCACAGCCGGTAATGGAGGATCCTCCTCATCCTTCAACTCAGTTACTTCGAGCATCAGCATCATCGGTCCATCATCTCCTTCCTGGGCGATGAGAGCCCTCTCCTTTTCCTTTGGTGCTTTCCGGCAATCAGCCTTGAAGTGACCGAGCTCGCCGCAGTTATGACACCTTACTTTCTTTATGTCAAACTTCCTCCGCGGCGGGGCGTCATCTTCGTCCTCCTGTCCTGCGATGTACTTTTTCGCTGGACGTTGCTTCTCCTTGCCGCTCGTGGAGCCTCCTTGCTTTTCTTTTGAAAGAGTCATCCACTGCTGCTTTGTGAGCATCAGGTGCTCAACCTGTTCTGGATCACCGAAGTTGATCCGGATTCTCTCATCGCGTGCCTTGAATCTTCCGACGAGATCCTCAACCGTCAATGTATTCAGGTCGAGACATTGTTCGATCGATGTAACGATCTGCATGTAGCGCGTCGGCGCCGCACGCAGGAACCTTCTGACGTTCTTGATCTCATCCAATTTCTCACCATATCCCCTGATTGCGTTGACAAGGGTAACGAAACGGGCGGCAAACTGATCAACCGTCTCGCTCTCCTCCATCTTCAGATCTTCATAGCTTTTTGTCAAAGTTTGAAGATGCGCTTCCTTCACGCGGGCATGACCTTGATGCAAGATCTTGATCGTCTCCCATGCATCCTTCGCCGATTTCTTTCCGACGAGGTGCTGCATCACGTCCTTCGGCACGATGGAATAGAGCGCCGTTAACGCTTGGCGATCCTTCTGGTACTTCGCGCCTCCCTTGACGTATTCGTCGCCTCCTGGATCGACGGCCTCCCAAACCTCCTGAGCCTCCATGGCCACCTCCATGTTGAGTGCCCATAGCACATAGTCCTTGCGATCGAGGCGCGGATACAAAGCCGCCCCCACCGTCTCTGTCACCGGTGCCGATGCCGAGCTTTCGCCAAACTTCACCATCGCCATGACCTCCTAGTACTTTCAGAAGATCACGGACGACGACCTTGGCTCTGATACCAATTGTTAGCACAGCCCCTGCCGCCGAGTACTTTACCACAACACCGCGAGTTGAGTAATACAAGAGTGAAAGCAAGGCTCGATAAGAGCCTTTGGCAATCAAAGTTGTTTGCGTGTGCGTGCGTGAGTGTAAGTTAGATCAAAAGAATCGATCGGCTAGCAGCACGTGCATCTTGGCGGAAGTTATCGGATACTTGCGTATCGTCTCGTCGGAATTTTCTCGTCGGTGTCGTCGGAAAGTACTCGGCGGCAGGGGCTGTGCTAACAGAGAGGGACGCGACTTGCACCTCTAAACTTCTGAGCATATGTAGTTGGACAATCCATTCTGGGACAATGGAGAAGTGGAAGTCCACCATGTGGAGTCTCCAGAGATAGCGGGGAGGTGGTGACCAATAAGTTAAGACATTCTCAAACAAAGATGACCCACCCATGATGGTCAGAGACCGAAGGTTGCGGACGCTGAGCTTGCTCATACAGGAGAGCAGAGAATTAGCAGTGTTTCCTCCGAAGCCAAATAGATAATATAGCTTCAGTTCCCTTAGATTGGCCAGCTCACCGAGACCCTCGATGTTCTCCACGTCATTGAAAAATAGACTTAAAGTACCTAAAGTACGCAGGGCTCTCAACCTGCCGATCCCACCAATCAGCCGCACAGTCCTAGGAACGATCAGATGTTGCAGTGTCAATGGTAACTCGCCAACATCTAGCTGGAGACGATTCATTGTTTCTAAGTCAACTATCTCCAGTGTCTGCAAATGTTGCGATTTTCTCAAATTTCTTACAATCTTCCCACACTCAATTCCTCTGAATCTCAAATATCTCAATTGGAAAAAGGTGCATGTTGAAGATAGATCATCTTCATGTGTAACCTCGGACTCGTAAGCATCAATATGAAGAACTCGCAGGAGTTGGAACTTCGAGAGAGAAGGTATACATTGAACAGGCCCCCAAAAGTTGAATGATCTAACTTGGGTGAGCACCATGTTTCCCAGCGAGAGATTCCTTTCTGGATTTCCAACTTGGAGGGATAGCCGCCGAACTGCCAAAGAACCTCTCCTGCTATACAGATCATTAATTACAGTGAGGAAGTTTTCTTCGGTGGACTTCAGTATGATAAATTCAAGCATTACATCATGTACTCGGCAAGATAGGATATGCCCACAGTCATCAAAATCAGCTACTTGTATCATATTTCTGTTGATGAGTTCACAGAAGTAGCTTTCTGCAATCTCCTCTGGGTCATTACCACGCACCTCAGTAACAAACCCCTCAGCTATCCATCTCTTCACCAGATCATCCTTACTTATTTCAGAATCTTCCGCAAATATACCAAGGTATAGCATACATGTCTTAAGGTCCGCAGGTAAATCATTATACCCAAGATTCAGCACGTGTCTCATCCATTCTAAAGCAGGATTTACTTCCAACTGCAAACCTAAAGAATTTTTTATCTTCTCCCAGATTTCCTTTGAGTTTACCTCTTCATGGCTAGCCAACAAAATGCTGGCTACACTAAGAATGGCTAATGGCACCCCTCCACATTTCCTTAAAATTTCATCAGAAACACTCTTTAGTTCATCGGGACAAGCATCTTCAGCATAAAAAAATCTTCTGTGAAATAATATCCTTGAGTTAACATCATTAAGATGCTTTATCTTGTATACATGGCCATGGAAAGAGGAACAGCATGCCTGAGCTACATTTTCAATACGTGTAGTTGTTATAACTCTGCTACCCCGATTATTCTCCACAAACGAACATTTGATAATGTTCCATGCTTCCATTGTCCACAAATCGTCAATCACAATAAGGAATCTGTCAAACATACAAAACACAATGCACTTGTCATTCCAGCAATACATATAAACATGTAGTAGAATACTTACCTAGCTACTGTTTGTCCTAAAAAGCTCAAAGTGTGTCTATTGTGTAATTAGAGAGAGTCGAAATAAATGAGACGAATCATTTATTTTGGGATACTAAAATAGTAGGATTGCAATCAGCAGCCAAAAGGTCTGCTACGGCATCTGTGGCATTCTGCAACCAGGTAGGGGTCAAGTTCTCCATTCTCACAAGATTGGCTAGAATATCTGCAAGCCTATTTTAGATTCAATCAAGCTCCCTTTCTCCGTAGACCGTATCATTCACCTCATTAACAGTGTGTCCTAAGATTGATATGTCAGACATTTCTATCTTTGAGGACCTTTATAAGGATAGCACAATCCGATTGGCTGATCAGTATATCTCAAGTCCGCGCTGATTAGATATACAGCACAACTTTTTGACAGGGCCCAGTTTGATTTGTGATATTTATGCATGGTACCAGAAATACACCATTGCTATAGAGTGTAGACTCACGGATATCTTATAAATAGGGGTATGTGCATTTCACAAAGTTCCACATTTCATCCACTCCTATCATAGATGTGCTTTATCATGATCTACACCATCCATATATCATACGCTCATGAGGATCTGAACTTGTTGTGACTAGAGTCAGATTATATTTAACAAACCAGATATAAACACCTAATAACAAAGATATGACATGCTAGTCCTGCGTGTGTGTGTGTGTATATAAATATATATAGGAAAATGTACTGTAAAGTTGTATAAATGATTATCAAACCCATGTATACCTACTGCAGATTATTCATTTTTTGTCTTGCAGATGTAAAGGAACAGCTTAACCAATTACTCATGTGAGCATACCTTTTGTCTTGCAGATGTTCCCTGAGATCATCGATGACTCGGCACTCATCATTCTGGTCATAAGGCACCTGGCCACAAATCCCCAAGTATATATCCGACAAAACCTTGAGCATGCTGGGATTCCGAGACACCGATACAAAAGCCCTGCACTCGAATTGACTTTTCATCGCAGCATAAACTTGGTTGGCCAGAGTTGTCTTGCCCATTCCTCCAGATCCAACAACAGAAATCACTTTAAGCTGCTGCACGTCCTCCTCACTTCCCAGCAACTCGACGAGCTTCTTCTTCGGGCCATCCATGCCGACAAGGCCGTCGGCATCTGCATAGAGCGCCTGCACGCGAGGGTCAACGGCCACAAGGCCCCGAGAAGTCTCATCGAGCTTACCACCATATCTGTCGTGACGATCGCTTGTTTCCACGGCCCGAGCCTTCAGCTCTTGGATCCGACCGGCGATTCTGTAGCGCGCCTGAAGCTTCTTGAGCCCACTCAGAAGCCCGTCGCCGCCACCGCTATCGAGCTCGTCGGTGAAGCTGTCGACGCAGTCCTCCATGTCGTAGGAGAGCTCGCGCACCTTGTCGCGCCAGTCTCTCTGCTGCTCGTCAAGCTGCGTCCGGGCTAGCTTCAGGAGCAGGGCGTTCATGCTACTCATCTCCTCCCTCAGGTAGGCGATCTCCTTCTTCACCCCTCTGGACAGCTTGTATCTCTTCTCCAGCAACGCGGCCAGCTTGGGGAGCAGCGATCTCATCGCGCCGGTCAGAGCGCTCGCCATCACCCCCTCCATCGATTCCGGGATGGCAGTTGAGCACCGATGCAGCGGTACACAAGCGTAAATGGAGAGGAGGACGTTTCAGCGTAGACTTTGCCTGGTCGTCGTGCCTGGTATGTCTACTATACACCGTAGCTACTACCTCGGTACAACAATTAAGTGACTTGGATTTGCAATAAATTCGCATATATGTCTAGATACATTTGAATCTAGAGAAAGCTAGTCACTTATTTTCGGACGAAGGGAGTATACACTGTAGCTACTACTCCCTCGGTCCAACAATTAACTGACAATGTTCACAACGTTAGAGCACATAGTTGGCTACATGCAGTATTTTTTTCAGAATTATTTGAAACTTTTGAATTCAATTTCTTGAAGTTTATGTAAAAAAGGGGACTACATGGAGCCCGGGTTCTACCATGACTATTCTTAAGGAGACCATCTTACAAATCATTCAAAGATAAACAAGAAAGAACATGAAAAACCAAACTTGCCACCAAAGACATCGAACGAGACCGAGGGGTATCGGGGCTCCACGACGCCCCCCCTCCCAAGAGGGTAACGACACAATGTGTCGCTGCTGACAATACCTAATGGTCAAGGGTTTTCACCCGGAGCCCTAACATGGAGAAGGTACCCACGATGTCGACCCTCGGGGGCTACGATACCCGCAGGCATCACCGATGTTGGCGTTGAAGGGCTGAGCTTTCACCCGGAAAAACCAACAAACCATGCCAGGTATTTCGGCATGTCCACGGTCCCCGAGCCAGGCCTCCAGAACGCGATCTAGGAGCTGCCTTTGCCGATACGCCGCTAACATCAGGATACCCCGCCATCCACACGACCAAAGAGAGAAGTCATCCCCACTACCACGTCCCTCGGCATAATGCGCACACACAATCCACCTTCCAAAGCCGCTGCCTTGACGTCCATGAACTTGACCTAATGGCGCGACAGACATCAGACCACAAGACCGACAGGTAGGGCGTGGTAGGCCGGCGACAGATCCAAGACCTCCTAGTTCATATCAAGGTCGCAATCAGACAGCAAGATTGAAGTATATAGGAGGCATTGAGCCACTGACAGGCCGATCTAGTCCCTAGCCCGGATCAGGCCTCCAACAGTGCTACAACCAATAGGAGGGTACTGTACCCTCCACCTCCAAGGCGGTCGTCGGCCAGACGCAGCAGCAGGGCTCCTCAGGTCCTAGAAGCCCTGCCGTCACCCTACAATGCCAGGGCTTTCGTGTCCTTGTTCACCTGCAGACCTTTGTCACCCCTAGATGAATCATCACTGTTGGGATCCCTCTGCCAAGCCGCCGGTCTCCATCAACCACGCCGTCGCCATATGACCCACCTCTCTGATCTGCTACGAAGCCCTGCGGGGGAGAGGTTACATTGCGAGGACTGCAACTACTGTGATTGTGAGGATTGTTTGATCGACTTCAAAAACAAAGGCAAGTGGTGATATTTTAATTATAAATATCGTATTATTTTTCCATGCATTGTATTTGTTTTTTAGAATTGCATGTGTAGAAATATTTTATGTACATGCTATGATATGTCCTATCTTGTGTCTGTACGGCTTGTTAGCTTGAGCCAACGTATATGTAGACATGGGTGGATTTCATCGAGAAAGGTTAATGTACATACAAACGTTGTGCTTGTTTCATAGACATGCTTGAGCCAACATCTTATTATATTTGTTTAGTTGTGCTTATTAGACATGGGTGGATTTCATCGAGAAAAGTTAATGTGTAATGCCAAAAACAACATTATTAATGAATCTCCTGGGTGTGGAATGGTTTGATATTTTTGGATAGTTTTAATGTGGAAAGCTTGTTTCTTTGTTTAATAGCTTATTATGTGCAACCATGTGCCAATGTGAATGTATGTTGGCCTGACCAACTAGATTATGGTGACTCGAACCCAAGTAGTTAGAGATGTATAGCAGTGCATGTCTCCTATGGTGCGTGTCAGGTAAAACTACTTCTCAAACTGTTTTGTCTTGGGCTTCTCCCAATCATGACGCAAACTGAGTGTAGCGCTAAAATGAGATGACTATGTCACATGAATAAAGTGTATAAACATTTGCGGAGTGTCAAACTAAGTATTTAACCGTCCGCGATTATAGACATTTTGAGCAACTAGACTTGGAAGTTATGATAATTTCTCGCTCATCCTAACTTGTTAATTACTTAAAATCCGTGGGTGAACTTAATTGGGTAGAAACAACTGCTATCAACTAGAGTATCATATTTATGTATTAGAAATAATTTTGCTAAAAATGATAGAATAAAATTAATTTCCTTATGCAATGATACTAAACTCCACCTAGCCAAATATGCGTGTAGTTGATAGATCTATTATAACCCTTATTTGCCTAGTTACCAATACATTCGAAGTATTGACTCAATTCATTGATTGCAACCTTTAATGTTGCAGGTTATTATATTTCCAAGCGACCGCTTATAGATCGTGAGACTCCACTCGACATTTATTCTCCCATGGCATGTTTCAAGGGTGGAGATATATTTTATTATCGTTTTTCACTGCTACGTGAATAATCTGAGCTAGCCTTGTTCTATACGAAGATTAATAATTGAAATTTTAGATCATGATATTATATTCATGATCTATTGTTATATATATATATATATATCGATATTTTGTGTGATGATAAGACAACCTAGGGGATAGCACTATAGACAAAGACTCAATCTTATCATGTGATGTCGCGTTTCACTCTGGCCCAGATAAAATTATCTAGTGGCCTAGATATCGGCCCGTCAAGCACAATAAATCCATACTAGAGGGCATATTGGGGGGGGATCCCCATCCCCCCACTGCCTCTGTGCTGCAATACCCTCCTCCTCTAGTGTCAAATCATTGGCGATTTTCGTGGAGCATAGCTTCGCCCGCGGCCGTGGCCCTTCCCCACCTCCATGTCATGGGGGTTCCAATGTGCACAACGAGAGAGCCCCTCTCTATGACGAGTAAGAGGAACGACACCACCGCGTGCGCTCGAAGGGTGCCCAAAAACACACGATCCGATAGACAACCAACTGGCCGAACCTACGCAGGACGCTCACGTCATTTATCAAGGAGGACCATGTTGTCCCCAACCCGCACCCACGATGCGAAGACAGGGAGCTCCTCAACTTCTTAGCACACACAATGAACAAGAACCCATGATGCACTCTCCTGAAGTGGTGGCTGGGTGTAACACCCTCGGAATCGGACCTATGCAAGTTTCAGCGCTTCCCGCCAAAACCCGCATAGAAACGATTCAAAGGTTCCCACCAGGCACTTTCGTGTGGGTGGAAAACGAAGTAATAACATTACACAACAGTCCTCGATGGGACCCACAGAACAGATATATAAACAACAGCGACTCAATGAGTCAAGAATACAGATATAATATACAAAGATCCAAATCACCTTGAAAATGATAGAGCGTCCGACTACGGACAAGATGCAAATGGGGCTAAGAGCCCTGAAGAATAACCAATGGTGTTCATAACCCTGCCCAGGCCAAGCCGGAAGGGTAACCCTGCTAACGACGTCGAAACCTGCTAAAACAAAAGGGGTGCCGACAAAGGGCAAAGGAAAAAGAGGAGCGTCAGTACTGAGGCCAGTACACGGCGAGGCTAGAATTCGGCGGTCCTCGCCTACATAGGTATGGTGGACTGAAGCGGCAGCGGCAGCATGCACTAAACAACCTATAGAGACTCGATACAACTAGCGGATATCAGAGAGGGATAAGAAAGACCTATCCGGATCCAACCTGATACTACCACCAAACAAACCCATCCTGGTATTTCCCCCTCGAGACCAAACGAGGAAGTCAACCGAGGAACTCACACCGTTGGCAGTTTTATTTATTCAGTTATCGTTGCAGCAATTACTAGTCAGGTATATAGATAGTCATCCTGATAAAATAAGCAGTGGGCCGTTTTAGTTAACCATTCCGTTGTAGTTGCGATACTTACTAGTCAAATACAATTAGCATGAGATAACCCAAAACCCAGCAGTTGTTGGCACTTTTATTTAGCCATTTCATTAAAGTTGCAATACTTACTAGTCAGATACAATGGTCGCAAGCGACAACTCAAACAAGCAATTGTTGGCAGTTTTTATTTAGCCATTCCATTATAGTGAAGCTGATTACTAGTCAATATAAAGTCAAATTTATAGCACTACTTTAGTTATAGTTGTCTATGATCGAGATACTGTGCTCCAAGTCGTCCATAACCGCGGACACGGCTTTCAGAAAGTTTTACCCTGCAGGGGTGCACAAATAGCAACACACACTCGATCAACCTCGGAAAAACCAAATCAAAACCCAACGAGGCCTTCACGACAAAGCAATCACAGGATTCAGAAATATTTCAGGGGGCCACCCCATTGAGTAGACCCGCAACGAAGCTAGCTGACTCTGAGACGGACTCAAGGTTTGCGACAATGGCTGTAAACGACTGGGAACCCAAAACTGGGATTGTCGATACCGCGAAAACACTCCGCTGACCTAAACAGTACAGTGTGCTCCTTGCACAATCGTAATAAAGCAGTAAAGCATGGCATAAGTACAGGATAGTAAATAAAACCTCAAACTAGTTTGTGGCCCCAAGAAATAAGAATGAATCAAGCTCTGGCTCAGGGGGGGTCCCATAATCCTCCCGGATGTGGATAGCGCGAATATTCAAGGAACAGGTATCAAGTACTCGGGGTCCTACGGGACACAAGTGGACGGTTAACAACCAAATAACATCTATTGCCCACCTGTGTCTCTGCTTACTTACTTCAATTTTAGTTGTTAAACAGTAATTAAAGTCTTGATCAGCTCCAACAATAAACACACGGCAAATACTCCAACAACTGTGGCACTTGACGACACGCAACAGCACTTGAGCAAGCGACTACGACGCGCAGGTCCAACTATCTACCAAACAACAGGTAATAGGAGGTGTCCAAGGCAATATAAGGCTGCAAGGGATAAGACGGGTACGAAAACTAGAGCATCGCAACACAGATAGCAATAGATCAACAGGAGGGAATAAATACTATAAAAGTAAGATAGGTAGAAAGGGGGAGATGCTCGCCTGAAAACATTGCCGAAGGTTCAACCGAAGATCGGGTCGACACTCGCATCAACTCAACGGCCTTATCCGCGAAGAAGCAAACACTAGAAGAAACACCGGATGCAATATTTAATATTACGGCAGAAGATCGGGCATGATGCATGTATGATGCATGGCATGGCAATGTGCGATGCAATTAGGCAATATTAAGCGGAACCGGGGTCCCGACAATTATTTAGATGGTTCAAGTTATTTAACTACCCCGCAATTTAACTATTGTAAAACAAGGCAAGATAAGTTATCGGTTTGCTACCAAATTTAAATGAGGCCAATATAAGACTAGATTTGCCCGCATATGGGCCCCATATTTAATTATATGGTGAATCGGCATAAGGCCCCCAAACCACACAAATATACATGCGAGTATGACAATTTAATATGCATCAATTTGTTATTACATTTATAAAAATAGGGCTCGAGAAAAGGGGTCACACATTAGGGTTCGGCGATCTTGGTTCCGGGGGGTTCAGTCTCGGGGTTCAGGGTTCGACGGAATCGTTCTCGGACTCCGGGATTTAGGGTCTTCGGACCTGGGAAGTAGATCTTGTCGCACGAGCATCAATGTTTCCGGGAAGGAGAACTTGTCTTCTAGGGTCCCGGTGTCCGGGGTGAAGTGCTCGACGCCCTTTGGTTCCATGTCGACGGCCTTGGTTTCCTCGATGGAGAACTCGGTGTATCCGTGTCGTGATTCTTGTCGGGGTCCTCGACTTCGGGCGCCGGGAAGGAGAACTTGTCGCATCCGGGGAGATCTTGATTCGGCTTCGGTCGCAGTGTTCGAAAGCATATCTTGGTGTAGGGACGGTCCTTGTCGGCGATTCTTCGGGTTCGACACTTCTTCGGGGTCAATCTTCGGCAACAGGGGTCTTCGGTGTCCGTGTGGTAGATCTTGATGTTCCAGGTCGGAGTCCTCGGAATTCAGCACCAGCGGTCTTCAGGGTTCCATGTCGGCGGTCATGGCGATTCCAGGACGAAGGCCTTGACGGCGGCACGAAATCCTTGTGGGGGTTGCGGGGCGCTGGCCGAAGCAGGACTCGCGGGCGGTCTCCAGGGGAAGCACACGGCGGCGAGCGACGCACACGCAGGCACGGGGCCGGGCGAGCTCGAGCGGCTGGAGGCCAGCGGCGAGGGAGCGCCCGAGAGGAGGGCACGTGGGCCCGTACTGCGCAGGCAGACAACCTCGGCGAGGAGCAGCACGGCGGCTCGGACGCGGCCTGGAACGCAGGGGCAGCAGGATGAGGGTCCGATGGAGGAGGGCGGCGGGCTTGGGTCGAAGGGGGGCCCGCGAGGCAGAGAGGAGGTGAGGCGCGGCCGCGCGGGCGACGCTTGACGGCGGGGCTCCGGGGGACCGAGCTCGGGCCGGGGGAGGACGGCGCGCTGGAGCGGAGGAGGCGAGGAGGCGGGACCCGGCAGTCCGGAGGCGGGGGAGCACCGACGACGAGCACGGGCGTGCCCAACGCACAGCGGCTGGAGGAGGAGAGCCGGAGGTGGCCGGCGAGGAGGACGACGAGGGGCGCATCGGCGTCGGGGCGACGCAGAGGAGGCTACAGGCGGGAGGAGAGAGGGCGACGGTCGGCGCTTCTCGGGCCGGCGGCGGCCGAGCGGCCCGCGGGCGGCGGACGGCGGGGAGCAGAGGCGGTGGCGGGCGCCGGAGAGGCGGGCGAGGTGGCGGGAAAGGGAGCTCGGGCCGACGAGCTCGCTGCGGCGGCGGGAGGCGAGGCCCGGCGGAGGCGCACGGCGACGGCGGTCGCGGCCGGGAGACGCGGGGGGGGGAGAGAGACGAGCGGGGTGGGGCGTCGTGGTGGGGCCGCTGCGGGAGTGGTGGGCCGGGGTGGGGTCTGGGTCGGCGGGTGGTCAGGTGGGGTGTGGCGTGTGGCGTGTGTGCTTGTGTGTGTTGTGGGCAGGGATCGGTGGGGCCGGGGTGGCAGCGTGAGCGGGTGGGGAGAGGGAAGTGGGTCCAGGTGGTGGGGGCCCAGGTGTCGGTGGGGGTGGGTACGGTGCGTGCTGTGAGGGTGTGGCTGGGCCAGGGAGGGGTGAAAAGTCTGGGATTGATGAGGTGGCAAGGTGGGTGGGGGTTGGGTCCAGGGGTGAGGTGGCGAGCTGTGGTTGGTGGGTAGAGTAGGATTGGGTGGGAATAGGTTTAGGTGGACCGTTTTATTCTGGGGTGGCCGACTGGGTCGGATCGGCCCGGTTTGGCTGCCCCCACTAAAATAATTAAATATTTTATTTGCTTAAAACAGGGCTTTTGCAAACCGGCAACAGACAAAACAAAATAATCCGGAGACCCGGGTTTTGCGTTTGGAACATAGACGGGGCGCTTAGAAAACAAGAACAGGTTTTTCCGCAAATAGTTTTATGCAAGCAAATGCAAGATGATGACGATGCTCAAATGCAATGTGGCATGATGACATGAGAATGCGGTCATGATGATGCAATGCACAACAACAACGCGATTTTCTAGTAGTGGTTTTGCGGGATGCCACACTGGGCGACATCCCGCTACCAGGAGTTGTTGGAAATATGTCCTAGAGGCAATGATAATAATGATTATTCTTTATTTCAATGTTCATTATTTATGTTTATTATTCTATGCTATAATTGCTATGTGCCTTGATTGTGAGAACCAAACAAAAACTCATATGCATGCCTAGAATGATACACACCAGATTATACCTAGTCATGCCTCTAGGACTAGTTCATGTGTTGTGCGATGATCCAATTTCTTGATCATTGGTATAACTATTATAGTAACAAAGGATACTAGAAACAATGGGAGTACATTGTTCGCAAGTACAATGGTATTGAAATGATTTACTATGAGATGTAATTGTAAATGTTAATAGTTAATCATCATCCTTATATTATGCATAAATCCTTATACCATGAGTCAGATGTCTTCATACTAGAAGGTGTGTCTCGATTGTTCATCAAACATTACCTTTAGTCAGATAGCTATAATGGTGGCCTTTCAGAAAACATTGGAAACGTATGCCTAGGCACACAATAGTTCAAGATTGGGATATTTCTCCTCCTGCCAATGGAGAGATATACTCTGAGTGTTGGAGATATGCCCTAGAGGCAAATAATAAAGGGTGTTTATTATAATATTTCATTAGTTCATAATATCTTTTATACCATGCTATAATTGTATCAATTAGAAACATTGGTGCACGTGTGATATGTAAACAAACCAAGTCCCTAATATCCTCTACTTAACTAGTTCATTGGTCAACAGATGATCAAGGTTTTCTGATCATGGGCATTTATGACAATTGACAATGAGGACATATCATTCGATGAATGATGTGATGGACATTATACCCAATATAAGTATTGCAACACGATCAAGTCACATAGTTCATCGTTGCAATAGTTAGAAAATGAAGTATCCTACTCTTTAGACCGTGAGATCATATTTAATCACTATCATCTGAGGTTGCCTTGAATGCATCAACCGTCACAACATAACAAGGTGATCATAAATGTGCTCTCAGGTGTTACGAAGGGTTAGGTTGAGGCGTATGCATCGATATAGGGATTTGTTCTCCCACACGACGATAAAGATATATTGGGCCCACTCGGTGAGATTACATCCAAGAAGCTGCAGCGTATGACTAGGTCATGAGGATGGAATACCACGAGAACGAGAAAAGTAGTACTTGTCAGTAACGAGATGGAACTATGTCTGTTAATACCTACGATCAGATCTCGGACAACTCATATATCGAAGTAACAAAGGGAATTGGACTCGATGTTTATGGTTCAAACGACATTTAAATCATGGAATGCATAGGGGTCATTATGGGTATCCAAATCCCGCTAATGATCATTGATTAGAGAAGTGTCTCGATCATGTATGTGATGTTCCCGAACCATAGGGTAACACACTTAATGGATCTATGACGCTTGGAGATCGTTTTGGAATCATCGGGATCACCGAAAAAAAGAGAAGAGAAAATCAGAATCGTTTCGAGAGAATCCAAAGTTGTTAGGACTGATTCCGAATGGTTTATTGATCATGAGGAATTAATTAAATAAGATTTTAATATTAATTATTGAAAAAATAATTTAAATTTAATTTGCACAAAACCTCCCTATTAGGCCACTTCCTAGAGGTAAGGGCCCATGAGGGAGGGGCCACCGCCCCAAGGGTATGGGGGTCGGCCAGCCGGCCTAGGGCCACGCATGCGGGGTGGGCCCCACCCGCTACTTCCGCCTCCCCTTGGCGCCTCCTCCTCCTTTTGTCCCACATTGCCAACTGGAAATTGGGGGGCCCAACCCTTCCCTTATATAAAGAGGGGTCACGTGGGGGAGGGAACACAACAATAGACAATAATAATCCCTAAGGTATTTTTTTCCTTAGGGAATCTCTCTCTCTCCTTGGATCCCATGCTTACGGTTCCAAGAAGAAGTGTACGCGTGGGAGACGGCGTATCTTTGGCACGTCGTCGCACCGTTGGATCCCGGATCCGAAAAATCTACTTCCGCAATCTCGGCTGGATCGGGGAGAACAGGAGTCGACGTTGAGCATTGAACATGTGCAGAACCACGGAGGTGCTGCCAGTTGTGGCACCTGGACTATCGTGTGAGGAGCAACGTGACCTTGAGGTCGACTAAGAGTATAACTACATCATCCACGTTTATTGTGAACGTTAACACACTCAGTCTACAAAGCTATGTCACCGAAACCTCTCTCCATTACAACATTAACTCACAGATAGATCTTGGCATTGGTGTTGTGCTAGTTAGAAACTTATTATTTTCTCATGCGAACCGTTCACTCGGCCCATTCAGTATTAAAGTGTCACTTATTGTTTGTACACACAAGTTATAATATTTACCATAAGAACGTTGGAATACAAATGAGTAAATGAGAGTGAAACACGAATGCAGATAACGAATATAGTGATAATGGAGTTGCTTCACAAAGACAGCGACATCTCGCCTCAAGGTTGTCACTAATATATATCATGAAGCAAAAGGATTATCAATTGTATAATGAACATGTGCACTCAATGATTCATGTAATATAAAGAAACCATTATGGGTGTCTAGGTACCGTTATTGGTTATTGATCTAAAAGAGTTTTTCAAAGTCATGTCCGCATGTTACGCATAGATCAAGCTCTGATACCATTATTGGGGTTCCAGTGCAGAAAACAAAAGAATTACTACGCGAGAAACCCTAATTGCCCAAGATCTATTGATGACCACAAGTGCACAGATTAATTTTAGCTAGTTTCAAAGTAAAGATATCGAAAACACGTAGAGCTATTGGTAAAGGTCTTTATGGACCTAGTCACTATCTACCAAAGGATACCTGTAAGGTGCCTTTGATCTCAAGTAAATAGTGTTTGAAAGGTTTTTGGTTATGTGTAGAAAAGTAATTAAAATAATTCAAAGAAAGCAAGCAGCAAGATTGTGTGAAAGCGTGGTTGAACTCGATAGGGCTAAAACGTTCTTGGGATGTAGGATACACCTCTAGCATGGTATTTTCATAATTAATAATTTAATATAACATACTTCTTGTGTCACAAAATGTGTGAAGAGAGCTCCATAATAAGATATTCACTACAAGGCTCGTAGGAAGCCACTTTGTTGAGCCAAGAGAGAGGTCGCCTCCAAATAACCACTGTGATGTGTGAGAGCAGCCACCCATACAGACCACCACAATTAAGGGTTTCTTCATGGATATCACAATTATCTTAGGGAGTCCATATTTATTCCTCCTTTGACCGCGTAGTTCATGAGTTGGCGCCAACATGTCATGGGGCCATTCCGAGTACAATCCCAAAACACGTCCAAATGATTTCTCCCTCCCTTTAGTCCCAAGGGTAAATGGTATATGGTCGACTTCACATACCATCTAAAGAGAGAGATCAAACACAAATCATAAATCAATCATAGACCGACAAGTCATACAAACACAAGAATAGATCATCTTTATTGCAAATTCATAATAGTGCTAGGGTTTCTCCATCTCCCCAAGAACAAAGGAACTAATCACACATGGAGGCAATCAACAACATCATCATAATCAAATGGATGAATGAAAGTGCTAAAATAGATCTAATGCAAACCATAATTGAATCTGGAATTACAACA
Organism: Avena atlantica; assembly: GCA_910589765.1. Lineage (NCBI taxonomy): Eukaryota > Viridiplantae > Streptophyta > Magnoliopsida > Poales > Poaceae > Avena > Avena atlantica. The sequence goes on from OU342737.1 coordinate 163,883,834, forward strand.
AGCTCTAATGGATGAAAGATGGGGGTAATGGTGGTGATGTAGATCCAGCGGTTGATGATGAAGAGAATGATGTGTTGTCCTCCAATGATCCGTGAACCAGCAGGGATTTTACTCCAGCCAAGTTCCTCCTTCAGATCCCTTTCATATGTGGTTTTCCGTGGTTTCTGGTGGTAGTGAATGTCGGATCTCCCCGTCGTCTTCGCCAGGAGAAAGTATTTGACGAGGCAGACCCGATGACACTTGGTACGAGCGGACGGTACGGGCGGGCTCCACCCATACCACCAGTCGTTATAGGCACTGGTTTCTTCCCCTTGTTTGGTATTCTCCCAGGTATGAAGATAAATCCATAAAATGACTTTTATCACTTAAAAATATCATATTATAGTATAATATGACAACTCTAATTGATATGTGATACGTCCAAAACGTATCTACTTTCCCGAACACTTTTGATATTGTTTCTCCTCTAAACTTGTGTGATTTGGATACAACTAACACAGACTGACGCTGTTTTCAGCAGAATTACCTTGGTGTCTAGTTTTTGTGCAGAAAATCAACTATCAGGAAAAATCCCGGAAAATATGCCAAAAATCCTATTTCACCATAAGATCCACGGAGCCTAAGTACGAGACGGAGTGGAGGCCTGGGCCAGGCCTGGCGGCGCCTAGGGGGGGTGCAGCCACCCTAGGCACTCCCTCGAGCTCCCTGTTCGCCTATAAGTTACCCCTTGACCTAAAAACCGAGGGGGGAGGGGTTCGTCGTTTTTCCATAAAGAGTTCCGTTGCGCTGCCACCACCAAAAACCAAGATTCGGATCCAGAAACTCCGTTCTGGTACCCTGCCGGGACGGGGAATTTGGAGAGGATCATCGCCATCGTCATCACAAACGCCTCTCCATAAACCATCAATGTTTCCCTCATCCATGAATGAGTAATCCCTCGATGTAGGCTATGGGGATGGTAGGGATTGGATGAGTTCTATCATGTAATCGAATAAGATTGTTAGGGCATGGTGCCTAGTATCTCTATTAGTGCTATTTGACTTTGTTGCAACTTTTTGTGCTTAATGCTTGTCACTAGGGCCCGAGTGCCATGATCTCAGATCTGAACTTATTATTGAATCATTATGATAGTATTGTTTGTGATCTTATCTACAAGTTGTGTACACATATCATTGTCTGGATCCAAAAGCCCCGAAGTGACAGAAATTGGGACGACCGGAGGGGATGGCTGTGGTGTGAGGATCACATGTGTTCACGGAGTGTTAATGCTTTGCTCCAGTGCTCTATTAAAAGGAGCACCTTAATTGCCAGTAGTTCCCTAGAGGCCCCGCTGCCACGGGCTGACAGGACAAAATATGTTGTGCAAGTTCTCATTGCGAGCACGCATGACTATATATGGAGCATATGCCTATGATTATTTAGTACTTGGATGCTTATTCTTATTTATCTGCCATGCCCTAGATCTTGAATTTATATGTTTAGACTCTTCCATGCAACGCCCGTCCATCCATCCCTATGCCTACCGCACTCATATCCTACTGTTACTATTTCTCTTGTTTTACCACTGCTGTTGCTTTACTGTTGCTACTACAAACTGTTGCTACTGATAAACTTCTGCGAGCAAGAACTATTTCCAGGTGTAGCTGAATTGAAAACTCAGTTGTTATGGCTTGCAAGTATTCTTTGGCTCCCCTTGTGTCGAATCAATAAATTGGGTAATACTACCCTCGAAGACTGTTGCGATCCCCTATACTTGTGGGTCATCAATATGTTCATATAATACTTAATGATTCGGGATCCTGTTGAAATAAAGACAAAAAGGTGCACGCGAACGTAGTGAAATACAAAGATCCCTATTCTATTTATGCAAACACACAATGTAAATATGCTTCAATTTTGGACTCATCAACTCCCCCTAAGCTAGGTTCTTTCTCGTCCCCGAGCAAGATGGTGGCTTATGGACAAGATCATCGTGTTCATGAGACATGAGTCATTACAATAAATGAGGTAGAAATTGAAACAAGAATAGAATATCAGATATAGAGAAACTTTGAGGGTATTACTGTACCCTTACACATTACATGACTTAGAGGCTTCCACACCTTTTCTAGTATTAATGAATTTATAAGAAGCTTCCGGTGATTTAACATATCATATAATCATTGAGTTTAGGGATATCGAGCTCTAAGTTTAGTAATGAAGATTCATGATCATTCTTCTTTTCTTCTATACTTGACTCTTTTGATAGTTGTTCTCTCTTTTTGCTTCTTTCGAATCTTGTCTATCTATATATTCCTAGCCCAGAAGCCCTGCGAGGTCACCACCAGATCCAAAGCTAATGGGGAAAGGGGGAGGGTGCACTGTAGCATGGCGACGAGCATGACATGCACGTCACATCCACAAAGCTCAGGTCCACACTAGCCCACAAAGAAGCCGCCAAACATAGGTACGTTTCACCTAGATATGGCTCGCACGGTCGTGACGACCACCCCTTTGCCTCCGCCTCATCGCACCCCGACCACACCCGAACTGTCCCGCCATCGCGCATGGTCGTCGACACATTGGCGGACTAGATCTGGTCGCTGTCATCCAAACACCTCACCACTAGCCCTACCGCCCACCACCTTCCGCGAGAAGCCTCTAGCGCCGCCCTACCGTGCTCATCATCACGTGGAAGCCGCTATAGCGTGGCTTTTGGAAAACCTAGGCCCAGATCCAGCCTGCTCATCATCAGTAACTTTTTGTATAATCAAAATTTGCTTAAAATTGCACATCTAAAATTCTCCCCACTTCTAAGCATGAAACCCCTCTCTACTTCGAGAGCATTGAGCTAAACTAACAATGAGAGATGAAAGATGGAAGTTGCTAACCTTTTAGAACCTTGGATTGGTGGATGCCACCAAATCTTGACAAACTTTGGACAAAAAATAGGGATGAACTTGAACTAGCTTGGAGAAAATGGCCATGGGTTTGTGCAAGGTCGAAGCAGGGAATATATAGGGAAACATTAGTCTGGGGTTGTTCTACAAACCAGGACTAGATCATGAGCACTAGTCTCCACCTGTAACACCATCCGAGACTATATGTTCTCCTGGGTCCCAGTCGTTGACGCCAGACCTGTTGTCCCGGCTAGTATTACCAACCCGGACTAGAGGTCCCCAATGAACCGGGACTAGACAATTGCTGCCTCATAGCCGTTGCAAAGGGGACGAGGTCCCGGTTCCAGACCCGACCGGGACTAGACGCCAGGGTAGCTCCAAACCAAAGGCTTGTTTTCTACTAGTGCACGTGCTAGGTTTATAACCACATTAAACCCCACGCCGCTAGCCATCGAGCAGCTAGGCCATCACCAGCAACCTCACCATCCTCCGAGCATCCCGGTGAGCCATGACTGTCCTCCGCTAGCGCCGCGTGCCGCCAGGATCTCGGTCGCGCCACCACAACTTTCGCGACCAACACCCAACATAATCGAAGAAAACACACATAGGGACTCCAGGGCCGTCGTCGGTCGCACAAGCTTCACCCAACGACCTCCTTCGACCGCGGCAAGAATGAGGGAAGGGGAGGCGGCGGGAGCCAGGGTTCCGAACTTCCCTCGTGTCACCCTCACAAGAGCGACGTGGGGCCTGAACAAATATGTAATTGGCGTGACAGATTTAACCAAAATTTTGCCCAAGCCAGTGGGCATCGATAAAATGGACTGCCCGTGGACTGTCACGTTGTTTTTTCTAGAACAAGTGGCACGATAGTTAGTTGCCTCATTGGTCATCGCTGTTCCTAGCCGAAACACCGACAGCAGCGCCCCACCTGCCAGGGCGAAAAAATGGGGTTCCCGCCCGCCCATGGCCGCCTCCCCCATCGAAACGCAACGCACTCACCCACCCGACCACGCGGACCAGCGGCGGAAACACGCGACACAATTTTAGTCGCAGTGGTAGTAGTATATCTAGCTTAGGTCGAATGGAGCGCACGGCCCAGTAAAAAACCATCATCAGCGCAGCGGTGGTGGCGTTGCTACTCATCACTCGTCGTCACTACCAGTAGGGTAGGCAGAGAGTAGGGTAGAGAGAGAGAGGAGAGCGAGGGGCGGATGCGGGAGATCCCAAGGGGGGTCGCCGCCGCCGCCGCCGCCTGAGGAGGAGGAGGAAGACGCGATGGACACGCCCGATAGGCCCCGCGCCGGCGGCGCCGCCGCCGCCGGATTCGAGGTCAGAGTCTCAGCCAGGGCCCTGATTTTTTAAGGGGGACGAATCGTGAGGGGTAGGGCTTGGGGGGAATGGGGGGTCGGCGGCTGGTTTGGTCCTGAGGTGCGGGGATTCATGTGCGCGGATTTGGTATTGCGAGGAATCGATCCCCCCTTGTTAATGGGTGTATTGGGGGCCTGAATTCGTTGGGTGTGCTAGGTATAAGGGGATGCATTTGGTGGCGCCGCTAGGGTTTCCATTCAGCCTGCATTTAGCTTTCTGCGATGCTTGATGTGGGAGATTCAGGGGCTTAGGTTGGGGTTTGACTTCATTCAGAATAATCAAATCGTCTCCCGAGATGCTATTGGCATTCTCCCGGGGGATTGGGGCCATTATTGTCGGATCAACTGATTCGAGGTTGCTGATTCTGGGAGGGGAGATCGTCTGCCTGCTTAGATTGTCCTCTTTGTTTCATTGAGGTATTAAGATGATATATGCTGTGTGCCATACAGCAATGCCTGCCGATTTGGTCCTGTCGTTGGTCACGTGTCCATGGGGAATTCAGGTTAATGTGTCTGTTCATGCTTGCTGCAAACGATCTACTGCCTTCAGCTTGGACACGACAGTTTGATTAGCCTTGCTACTTGATCATGGAGAAATTGTTGTGCTAATTAGGACGGATACGATTGCAGTATGGTTGCCTTCGCTCTAGAAACCTGGTTGTCTGCACTCTTTTGGTTGTGATTGTAGAACTCTGTTAACCGTGGCCTTTCTTAAATCTGGTCAACAAAATCCTATCTGAAGTCTACAAATTAAGGATCTGATTGTGTCATGCTCCACACTACGCAATTTTCTCCTGAATTGACCAGCTACTTGATATAGTCTATTTGAAGTACTTGAGTGATACTTTGCGTGGGGCCTGCAGTTGTGGGGAGGGGACATGTTTGTGAACCACTGGGTGTTAGATGGTCTACAAACAACACAGTGTTATGCCTATTTACATGTGTATTTGCTTGGTAGAACCTATGGTTGATCCATCTAAGCATTCACCTACTGTTCTTTCATTTGTTGATTTTGTAACCTAATTATGCCTGTATACCATCTAATCTTTTGCATCTAAGCTCACTTTTATACATGTGACATGGAGATATGCACTTTAATTCCTCCAATAAAAAATTCCAATAGTTTGTTTTCTGATTAGATTTCTCCTACCTGCAGGACTCCCCTGTCTTCAATTTTATCAATAACCTTTCTCCTATACCAACTTATAAACCTCAAGATTCAGCACTTAACGGGCAGCTATTCAAGACTTTGGACTTAGCTCCTATTTCTTCAATCTTTGCATCACCACATGTCAATCCTCCAAAGGAATCTAAACTCCCGCCAAGGTAAATTTGCGTGACTTGTAACCTGTGTTGTTAAATCCATTTAGGCTTAAGCCTTACTGTCTCTTGTCATATTTACCAGGGATGATTCTGTTCAAGTTTCTGAAGATTCGAATTCTCCTAATAGTGTCAGAACTCGATTAGGGAGTACAATTAGGATGATTAAATGCAAAAACATTGTTCCAGAGAACTGCAGTTTCACTTGTCACCTAAATGAGGGACCTATTGATCCTTCTGTCGACAGATCAAACTCTACAAGTGAATTGCCTCAAACCATCCAATTCGTTGGTGGCCCTGCAGAATGTGATAAGAATCAAAATGCTGATGGTAAAGATCTTGCTAGGGATCAGGAGTGCACAGAACTAGAAGACGTCCTCCTTGATCAGACTGGTTCAGATCAAATGGATTCATCACAACCTGGGACAATTGTTCATCAAAACCAACTACCTGAACAACATGGGGATGGATTTGTGGCATATGATGGGGATTACTTGATTACACACGAATCAAGTATTGATATGTTGAGATTAGCCCCACCATTTGCGGCAGAGACACAGTTAGCGAATGAGACATTAAATGCTGAGAATGCATTCTCTGGTAAATCTTTGTCGACTGATGGGTCAAGTGTCTCTTATATCAACAATGCTGCAGATGATCCTAATCTTTACTGGGATGGAGCAGTTGAAGGGTCTGCAACAGATTATACCCCCCAATTGCTCCCTGGTGCTTGTCAAAGTCAGTTGGTACCAAATGATCAAATCTGTAATGCTCTTGAGGAACCTTGTGAATATTTGCCAATGGACCAAAATGTATGTATACTTCTAACCTCTTGCTGTTGTGCAAATTTTGTCAAGAAAAACACAACAGACTTTTGCGATTGCATTAAAATGGCAGGGTTTCAGTTTACAATTCTCCTAGGAGAAGATACATAGAAGTATTGTGCAAAAATTTGCACCTGTTCACATATCGGATTACAATAAATAATGGTTGGGTGCTTATTTATCTAACTAGATATAACAGTGGTTATGTATATGAAATGTTACAAGTTACAACTCACAAGCTTGAGAAATCGTAACAAAACCATTTAGGAGATCCTGATTCCATTTTGACAATCTATTATTAATATATTAACAACTTATGATTAGGGTTTAACTCTCTGCACTCTAGCAGCTATTTTCTAATATTATATGAAATGAAACCGCTCTTTGCATATATTGCCTAGTGTTTGTTTGCTTTTACTACCTATAAGGCTATAATTAATCCGACTGAAGTGTCACATCAAAGTAACTTGTTTTTTTTTTCTGGCAGGCCTTGTCACAGCATATGCGTGTTATGCGCAGGCGTTGCCTTTTCAACGAAAAGACTGGAGTTGTCAATAAAGCTGTGAAGAAGACCTCAGGTCAAAGTTTTGCAAACACAACCCCCAGATGCAAAACTGGTTCTGGTGATAACAACTCAAAGCCTATGAGAACCCCTCCGTGCGCATTGCCTGGTATTGGTTTGCATCTGAATGCCCTTGCCACAATACCAAAAGAGAAAATAGTCCCCCATGCTGCTGAGTCTTCTGTAAATCAAGCCAGCAACTTCCCATGTGTTGTCAGTTCTTCTCCACCAACATCAGAACCAAATACTGCAGATGAAGATTCCTCTCAGCCAATAGTTGTTGCAAATGCTGACGAGCCTGGTCAGGCTGGTCCCAAGAAAAAAAGGTACGATGTCTATGCCCATTATTTTAGGTCACCAGCATCAGTTTATTGGACAAATCATGGAAATACAATAGTACTGTACAGATACAAGATCGATGATGGCGATGGGACTTCATGCAAGCGCTGTAGTTGCAAGAAGTCAAAATGCTTGAAACTGTAAGGTCTCTTGTACCATTTCCTCTGATTTCATCAACTACTATGCCACAGCATTAATGCAGACATGAAAGCAACTTTGAATACTATTAGTTATCTAAATGTGCTGGTGCCGTTTATTAGCACTCTAGGTCTAAGATGAAGGTGTACAGAGTTATCATGCTGATGAGGTGCTCCTAATTTTGCACTAAATAGTTTAGATAAATTCGTTGCTCTAAGCCTCTAATTACACATGATTCTCTAAACTTCTAGTTGACTCATTGTAATGCCCCAGGTTCGAAACTGGCTTAGACTTAACCCTGTACTGGGTTGGCCATGCACACGTAGAAGCTCTTTTGTGTTTTTGTCCTCGTTTCACACAAAAGGCCATCCAGAGTTGCCACCTATGGAACCTATGAGTTCATATGTTGGTGTTGCTCGTTGCTGCTCTTTTCATAACCCAGTTACAAATGTATACATTGTTGTGCTAATAAAATGTAAGAAGACAGTTGGATAACATAATTTTCAACTTTTTTTTAGAGGAAAACATAATTTTCAACTTCAATCTGCTCTACTGCTGAGTAATAGGCTTTTCACAATAGCCTGAAAGTTAAGCACAATAACTCAAATGGAGCCTCACTGTTGCTGAACTGTTTGACATGGAATGGTGGCATACTGACATGAGAATGACTGGCAATTTTATAAGGCATATTTCCATCATTTCCAAAGGATTACGAGTTGATAAGTCGAGCCGAGTCGTTGGGGTACCTACTCATAGACTATTCAAGACTAGTCTAGACTACTGCTCGACTAGTCGACATGTACTTCGGCAGTAGCTAGTACACAATACTATCATGTATGGCAACCAGATGGGAGATTTAATAACTAAAACTGAGATAAGTTCGACACAAGTTACATATAACATAATAATGCTAGAATCTAGAACTTCATGTAGCGAGTCTAGAATAGCTAGGGTTCTCAATTTTCTTCCTGAGCACCTCACTTATCCGGTTAAAATTGAGTCGATCGACTCAAACAGCAGGACTAGTCCAGAATTAGTCATTCGACTCAATCGAGTTGAGGAAATACGAGTCGACCAACCGAGTCGACAGTCAGTTTAGGACTTGTAGACTAGTCGTTGGACTAGTCTAGACTAGTTGTTGGACTCATATTCCCCAATGACATAATAATGAGCATAATTCAATATGAGCAAGCCTAAAATAGAAAGCTGTGGTGTGCTTGAAAAATATACAGCTGCAGATCCGGTGTTACCAAATATGGTGTTCTAGTCACCCAACTATATACACATATCTTAATGTGTTACCACATCTGGTCTTCTAGTCACCCAACTATATACAGATATCCTAATGCAGGGCACTTTAACGGAGAGATTGCACTGTGGGTCACTAAACTTTAGTCCCAAGTTTTTCTTCAGGCGGTGCAGCAGGGAAAATTGTGCCTCCGAGGAGTGATTTAGATTAAGAGTGAACCCGATGCCAAGTTTAGGGATCTGCTTTTCGATTTGATGGTTTTTAGGCTAGGGTGTAAAATTTTGTAAGGGTACAATGCAACTGAATTCAGATTTGGATGAATTAAAATCTAGATACCCAATATGGAGTGTGTGTTTCTTCTGAATATTGTTACGGGTATCTCTATTTTTTACCCTTTTCCCCGATGGTCTTCTCTTGTGAGAGAACAATGCTTGATAAAATAAGGAACATGTGCTTGATTCCAGAGAAGTTCTTTCTTTGAACCAAGCGGGCATGCAAATGAATGAGGGATACTTGAAGTATACTAAACTAGGCAACTGTGATCTTAAATAGCAGTATTCTGGATGACTATATTTGTTATGCCAGAAAAATGAAATTATCTTTGTAGGATATCTGATTACATTCTAGCCTCACATCTTGATGCCTTCATTTTTGCTTGTTTTCTAGTACACTGTAAACAGTATTTCTCCACAAGTTCTGTTGAATTATTATGTTAACATCAAGCATTTTGGCCTCTGAGTTTTTCAGTGAAATTAATATATTCTTGTGCCTACTGCTATCCATGTTTGCTTTGAATCTCTATCCTGCAGTACCTTGAGCTAGCATCAGAATTTGGAGATAATACACATGCTGTTCCGTACTTCTGATGTTCCTCTAGAATTGAATGGCATAGCATAGCACTACATATATGTAGATTTTGACAAAAATATGTTTGTGGAATAATCAAGTGATAGAAATAACACAACCTTGCACTGTAACATACAAATGGAAAGCCAGAAATTTAGAGTGGTAGCAAATGCCACGAACCTAGAGTTTATAGTAGCCAGGTTCTCAAGTGTACAAGGATGTGTGCGCTGTGTTGTGGCAAATTACACTTAAGAGTGTTTTATGCAAAGCCAGAAATCTGGAGTGATAGCAAATGCCATGCATCTAGAGTGTATTGTAGCCAGTTTTACCCTTTTTTATTACTCCTCTTGAGTAGTTCACACTTGTTTTGGCACCCAACTTACTTTTGTTTGCCCATTTTAAGAGTTACGAAGAGCAGCTCTTGTTCTTTAGAATGTACTTTCGGCAAAAAGAAATCTTCATCCTGTGATCCTTCTATCTAACGTATTGGCTAATTCTCATGCAGTTACTGTGAGTGTTTTCATGCTGGAGTATTTTGTTCAGAACCCTGTTCATGTCAAGGCTGTCTAAATAAGCCTACCAACATGGAAATAGTTCTATCTACTCGAGAGCAGATTGAATCTCGTAATCCACTCGCATTTGCTCCTAAAGTAATTCGCACATCTGAGCCTGGTCAGGAGTTAGGGGTAAGAGCCTTCCTTCATATTTTTCTTCCTTTTTTTTTTCCTTTATTACTATCACTCATTACGATTGTTCAAACACTGTAGGAGTATTCTAACAAAACTCCTGCTTCGGCCCGTCACAAAAGAGGCTGCAACTGCAAGAAGTCATCGTGTCTGAAAAAATATTGTGAATGCTATCAGGTTCTTACTCTTACATGATTCAATTTTTTTTACTTAGCTGGTTAGCCTGCCTGCATCTGTCTTACTGCGCTCTTCATCAAGGGTGGCGTGGGATGCTCCATAAGTTGCAGATGCGAAGGATGTAAGAATGCTTTTGGAAGAAGGGAAGGTGTGCCTTTTATATTTATTATATAGGCTTCTCTTATAAATCTGCAAACTTCTGAATGCACCAGAGTATAGTTTCATCTGTGTGCTTTTTATTCGACACACGGTTAGGCGAATAAAAAGAGGTTTCTAGAGGTTTAGGTTGACATATTAGAATAATGTGCTCAATTAGTTGTCTGGAGCTGAGGATTAATATTTCAGCTTGAAAATCTTGGACCAGGATCCAAGAGTGTGCTAGTATTTCCTAATCTTGTTTCTGTATGAAATGTGCTCCCCTGACAGTATTTTGTAACTTTCATCATTGTACAATGTGACGAATTTAGAAGGCCTGGCTACACTGCTTCACTTTGAGTTTGTACAATTGCTTGCTTTTAAGTACTCCCTCTGACCCATATTAGTTGACTCCAATTTGAATGTATCTATCATAAAAACTTGTCTAGATACATCCAAATTGAAGTCAACTAATATGGGTCGGAGGGAGTACATATTTTTCTATAACTGCTGGCAAGACATTCAAAGATTATCTTGTGAACTGATGACGTTTTTGTTTTGTTTTAGTAAGATGTTGCAGTACACTATAAACTACATCTGTATATCTTTTTCTAAGTGCAGTAGCACCAAATAGAACAACAAGAAAAGGAAAACATATAATCATCTTGGTGGAACCTTGTTTATATATGACCATGATATAACTTTCTTGTATAGTTTTCTGAAACTTCTGTTCCAGCCATTACTGTTAAGTAGAGAAAGTTGAAACGTTTTTAGTCTTGTTCAAATTTTCTTACCAGTCATAAGTAGCTACCAACATTTGATGGCCCATTTTTCCATTGAAGGAGTTGCACTGTTGAGCTTAGACGAAGTTAAGCTGGGAGATGAGGAAAATAGTGCTTGTGTGAAGGAAGAAAAAAAAGAGAATGATAATCCGCTCATTATCATCCAAGCTGCTAATCCAGCTCCTGCTGAGAATGTACTGACTACACCTTCAGTTATGGATATCAGGTTTGTGTATCACACCTTTGCACATATGTTACATCAAATGTGAATAGTGGTACTGAAATTTGTGGCAATTTTCTCTTCTTTGCAGACCCTTGGCTTCTATTCCGCCTTCAAGCTCCAAGAGGCCACGATCTTCGACAAAGCTCATTGGACATTCTCCTCGACTACGCAACCCCAAAGCTCCTTCTAAGGCTGACATACTGCTCTCCCCATTTGAAAACTATTCTGCAGAAATGGTTTGGGGTGGTGGTACATCAGATAGCCTGAAAGGAGGTTTATCTCCTCAAACTTCTGTCAAGATCGTGTCGCCGAATAAAAAGAGGGTATCTCCCCCGCGCATTGGTACTGGATTGTCTCCGATCTGCAAGAGTGGCAGGAAGTTGATCCTGAAATCTATCCCTTCATTCCCTTCTCTTTGTGGTGATGTAAATAACGTGGATCCCAAGACCTCCTTGCCTCCTTGAACTCATCAGCATTTGTCACTTTGAGGTAAACCTTAATCTTTTCTTCATCGAGATGTGAATTTTCTTTCCAGTCTGTACTCACCCAAGTAACACCTATTCATGTGCAGGTCATTTCATTATTCACTTGTTGATTCCCCAAATGGCCAATGCCTCATGTTCTGCGTCGGTTCTTTCGTCCTTTGGAGTTTGATGAACAGCCAAGGGAGTTTTGTTTCGCCAGTTCGATTTAGAGCCTTATAGTACTCCGTAGAATGTTGAATAATAATGTACCAAAGTATCCCTTGAGAGCCTTCTGCCTGCTAGTAACTATGTCTACACTTTGTGGAGACAGATCCTTGTTGAGTTGCACATCCCTCTTCATCTGTATAATTAATTATATATTTATTTTATCCATGAAGCTGAAACAAACCATCAAGCCTTGGATTTGTACTTGGATCAAAATCAGTAAAATGTAAGAACTCTACTTTTGACCTTTGAGCACACGTTTGCCTATGAACTTCAGTTTTTTTTTCCTTGGTGAGGGTGACATGTTTGAACCCATTGTCAGTTTGGCTCTCTTTGGGAAGCAAAGTACTCCCTTCGATTCACAATAAGTGTCACTGATTTAGTATGAAGTTGTACCGAATCAGAAGTTGTACCGAATCAGCGACACTTGTTATGAATCGGAGGAAGTAACTTTTTTGTGCACAGAATTAGTGAAAACGATTATATGTAACTTCTATTTGGAGAGAAACACTAGTGTGGCAGAGTCCATAGGAAATACTCCCTCTGTTTTAAAATATACGATGTTTTAGCTTTGTGAACAAATGTATCTATATTTTTTTAGTATATACTCCATTTGTTTTAAAATATAAGATGTTTTAGCTTTCTGAATCAAATGTATCAGACTACTTTTAGTATGTAGGTTCACTCAGATTTGAAATGAATTTACACACTAAAATAAGTCTAGATATATTTTCTTCACAAACCTAAAACATCTTATATTTTAAAATGGAGGAAGTAGGTTTATCCAGGTTCGGAGTGAATCTAAGAAGTCTAAATTTTTTTTTTTCACAAACCTAAACCATCTTATATTTTTATATTTTGATGAAACGGAGGGAGTACCAGTAAGGGTGATTGTGTGCTGCTATGGATCAATAAAGGATGAATAGAAGAGTTGACCACCGTGTTATATTTCACATAACGTGCAGGGCAGGGCTACTCAAAAGTGTCAGCAGGGGCCAATTTTCAAATGCTCAATCAAAGTACCGTAGCAAGCTAGAATGTGCAACCTTGCAAGAAATTTAGGTTTCTCTTTTACGCATTGGTTACAAAATACATGTCTACTAGAAAAACACCCACATAAAATCCAACTTCGTCATGGATTTAGCCATCTCAGAAGCATGGAGCTATAGTTAGTAATATCTTCGGTTATGCTCTTACATTTGTTGTTGACATATCAATAGATGCACTTATAAGTAAGTTCACTCTATGTGGACTACCAAGCTATTGGCAAATTTGTTATCTTCCATCTTGTTACATTGCATTGTCTTAATGATCTTCAAACTAGAACATGAAAATTCAGCGCTTGCGGTAGTATCCTAAAGAGTAACAAACAAAGAGCGTAGCCTATCAATCAGATTGTAGATATCATGTCTTGTCTCTACAAAGCATTGACATATACTCCATCCGTATCAAAATATAAGATGTTTTAGGTTTGTGAAGACAATGAATCTAGACTTGTTTTAGTATGTAGGTTCACTCAACTTTGGGATGAATCTACACACTAAAAGAAGTCTAGATTCATTTTTTTCACAAACCTAAAACATTTTATATTTTGAAACGGAGGGAGTATTTGTTAAGGCTATGAGATGTTTGACGGTACTTCACCAGCTTGCATATATCACTAGATTTGAAATATCTATACTTAATTTTGTGTATAATGTAGCACTCGGCGCGTTTGGTTGCTCACAATTTCTCATGAAGCCTCTAGGGTGCTAAATTTGGGTCATTTGGTTGTCTGCCCCTAAGTCAAATCTCAGCCTTACACGATCCGTAAAGCACGTTTTAGCTTGCATGCGGGTGAAATTAGCCATTTTTTTCAGATCCAAGCTCCGCCCTTGCAAAGTTGGAGATGACCGTGTCGAGTTCATGCGAGTACGAAGATGTCATGTGCTCGCGCGTGTCCCTAAAAATCCAGCGGGAGAAATTTCTTCAACTCCCGTCGCTTCGCAAGCCTATTTATCACCCTTCGGCTCACCGCCAAAATCCCCCCCCCCCTCTTAAGGATGCGATATGCAGGATAAAGAAATACCATAGCCATACTCGTATAGTTAACGAGTAAAAAATTCTACACCTATCCGTACCCACGGTAAACTCATATCCATACCCGGTGTATACCCGTACCCATTAAATACTCTACGGGTAGATCAAATATTACAAAAATATTCATAATTTTACTTTTATCGATAGCATGTTGATAAAGTAATATTATCTCAACTAAATAACATGTAGACATGACAATGGGTGTCCAGTCCAACCGCAAAGGACTAAGGACAAAACAACATGAACTAGATATAAGTACATGATTAAAACCGGACAATCATACAATTACAGCTCGGAAAATGGTGCCTCTAGGGCACCATTTCTAACAGAAATGTTGTGAAAAATCACCCCGATTCCATCTCCAACCTCTCCAACATCGTCACCAACGTATTTATGATGAAGAAGGAATAGTCTACCCACAGAATATGAGTTTGTGATAGTAGCTTAATATATCCCCCGCTTATGCTTTGATTTTTTTTCAGAATCATGTGAGCTACCCAACATTATTTTGGTCACATATATGCAATTCTTTCATGGTGGATGTTTGTTTTATGAGATGGTTATATGCTGCTGCAAATTTTTAGTATCTGTTTGGTGTATTTATAGATGCATTGTTGGAGATATGCCCTAGAGGCAATAATAAATATAGTTATTATTATATCTTTGTGTTTATGATAAATGTTTACATTCATGCTATAACAGTATTAATCAGAAACATTAATACTTGTGCGATTTGTAAACTAAATTAGAGTCCCTAGTAAAGCCTCTTTATAATACTAGCTTGTTGATTAATAGATGATCATGGTTTCTTGACCATGAACATTTGAGATGTTGTTAATAACAAGGTCATATCATTAGGAGAATGATATGATGGACATACTCTTATAGATAAGCATAGCATAAGATCAAGTCATTTTAATAGTTCAATTGCTATAAGCTTTCTGATACATAGTAACCTAATTCCTTCGACCACGAGATCATGCTTATCACCATCATCGGAAGGATGCTTTGATGACATCAAACACCACACCGTAACTGGGTGGCTATAAAGGTGGCATCGAGTGTTCGGAAAGTATGAGTTGAGACACATGGATCAAGAGTGGGATTTGTCCATCCATATGACGGATAGATATACTCTGGGCCCTCTCGGTGGAATGTCATCCAATTAGATTGCAAGCATGTGGCTGGCTCACAAGGGATCACATACCACGGGAACGAGAAAAGAGTACTTATCAGTAACGAGGTTGAACTAGGTATGCAGAGATACCGATGATCAAAACCTCGGATAAGTAAACTATCGTGTGACAAAGGGAAATTGGTATCGTATGTAAGTGGTTCATTCGATCGCAAAGTAATAGTAGAAATATGTGGGAGCCATATGAATTTCCAGATTCCTCTATTGGTTATTGATCGGAGAAGTGTCTCGATCATGTCCGCATAATTCACGAACCGTAGGGAGACACACTTAAGGATTCGATGTTGTTGAGTAGTTATGGAATGATGAGTAAGAGACCGAATGTTGTTCGGAGTCTCGGATGGGATCCGGGATATCACGAGGAGATTCAGAATGGTCCGAAGAATAAGAATCATATAAGGAAAATTCTGTTTCGGAGTTGGGGAATGATTCCGATGTTTTCATCGGGAATGTTCTAGAAGGGTCTGATAGGTCTGGCACTCCGGAGGGAAAGGGTACATGAATGTGTCATGACAATGTGGAATGGTTGCATCATGTACTAGGTCACATGGCTGGGCAAAATAAAGGAAGAAATCAAATCCTAGTTTGAAAGTCAAACGCCAATTTGAAAAAGTCAAACAACAAGTTTGCTTGGTGGAGGGAGAGTAGGAAACCTACTTGGGGAGGAGTTCCTCTCCCTCCACCCGCCGGCCAAGGATGCCGACTTGGGGGAGGACTCCCTCCTCCCAAGCCGCGCCCTCCCACCTATATAAGGAGGGGTAGGGGCTGCCCCTCTTCCCTACACCCAACACCACCCAAAACCCTAGCCCTAGTCGCCGGCCTCCTCCAAGTCGCCGCCGCCCTAGGGTTTCTCCAAGTCGCCGACTTGGGTCTTCCCCAAGCCCTAGACGTCGGCCAAGCTCCCCCTTGGTGCCTCTAAACCCTAGATCACCAAGGCCTCTCTCATAGTCCACTATACTCGCACCGGCTTAAGGCGAAGCCCTGCGGGATCTCCCCTCTACTTCCGACACCACGCCGTCGTGCTGCCGGAATCACGAGGAGAGTACTATAACCTTCACTGCCTGCTGGAACAAGGGAGAGGAAGGTCTTCATCGAGTACCGAACGTGTGATCGACTGTGGAAGCGCTGCCGGAACGCAGCGCTGAAAGGATCGTCTACGCGATCTTGAGATCGGCAAGAGTACGACTACATCACCCACGAGAATCTGCTATCGTTAACCGCTTTGGAATCTTTGAGGGTGAGTTCCTCTATCGACTCGTTGCTACAATCTAGTAGATAGATCTTGGCTTGTTTGTTTTCATGCGGTAGAGAATTTTTGTTTTCCATGCTACGAACCCCTACAGTGGTATCAGAGCCGTGTCTATATGTAGATCTGTTGCACGAGTAGAACACAATGGTCATTGTGGGCGGTGGTGCTTTTATTATCAATTGCTTTTTGTGTACTTTGCATCTTGCGGTATGATGGGATGAAGCGGCTGTGGCATCCCGCAAAACCACTACTAGAAAATCGCGTTGTTTTTGTGCATTGCATCATCATGACAGCATGCTCATGTCATCATGCCACATTGCAGTTGAGCATCGTCATCATCTTGCATCTGTTCGCATAAAACTATTTTCGGGAAAGCCCGGGTTGTTTTCTAAAACGCCCCGTCTTTTATTCAAACGCCAAACCCGGGTCGCCGGAATATTTTGTTTTGACTAAATATGTTTTGCAAACGGTGTTATCAAGACAAATAAAATTTATATTGTTTTTAGTGGGGCAGTCGAACGGGCTGGATAGACCCGAACGACCGCCCCAGGTTTTTAAAACGGTCCAATCAACCGGTACACCTAAATCCTATTCCTACCAAACTTTCTACCCACCCCTTTTGGCCACCTCACCCCAACCTATCCTATGTCGCCACGTCGCCCTGTCCACCACCCCACCCAACCAGAAACCGCCACGTGGCCTCCCCTCTCTCTCCCTCTCTTCCTTCCCTCTCTCTCTCCCTCTCAGGCACACACACCACACACGCATGCAGCCCCACAACCCCACCCTCTCTCACGCGCCTGGCCTCCCCAACCGACAACTCCCCTGGGCCCCACCGGACCCACCACCAACCCCCGCCCGCGCCCCCGCTTTCTTCTTCCTCCGCCGGCTCCCCTCCTCCACCACCCACCTCTCCGTCCGCCGCCCCTGGCCCTTCCCCGCGCGCGCGCCCCCGCGTCCACCGCTCCGCGCCGCCACTCGGCTCGCTGCCCCTCTCCCGAGCACCGCCCCACCGTCCTGCCCCCTTCTTCCCCTTCCTCTCCGGCGGCCCCTCCAGCGCGCGCCGCCGCGCGGCCCGTCTCCGCGCCTGGCACGCCTCTCCGTGCCGCGGAGCGCCGCCCTCGCGCGCAGCACCTTCCTCCTCCCCGGCCGCAGCTCGTGCCGCCGCGCGGGCCGCCCCCGACACGTCCGCCCCAAGCCGTCGTCGCCTCCGCCCGCTTCCCTCCGTGTCCGGCCGCCAGCGGCGCAGTCGCCCGCCTCCGCGGCCGCGCCTCCCCTCCGCCTCGTCCCCAGGCCACCGCAGCTCCCCGCCGCCTGCAGGCTCGCCTCCAGCGCGCGTCCGCCGGCGCCACCGCCAGGCCCGCTCGCCCTTGCCGCGGCCCCCTCCGGTGGCGCCTCTGGCCGGCGTCGACCTCGCCTCGGGCCAGCACCGCCGATCCCGCACCGTCTCCTTGCCGCGGGCCCGCTCTACGCCGCCGCCGCGGAGCCCCGCTCGTCGCCGACCCGAGCCGCGCCCTGCCCCGTGCCTTCCTCGCCTCGCGGCCACCGCCATGCGAGCTCTACGGTGCCTGCAGATCCCGTGCCGCTGTCAGCGTCTCCCGGCGCCGCGTCCTTGATCTCCCTGCCGTCCTGGTCCGGCGCCGTCTAGGTGGGCCCCGCATCGGCCAGTTCTCTGCCTGCGCGTCCGCATCCACCTGCTGTTCCAACCAGAGCATGCGCGTCAAGGACGGCACCGACACAATCATCGAAGCCACGAGAGACCTCAAGTTCCCCAACATGAACAAGAGAAGATCGCCTACCCGGACCCAAGGCCGACAAGCTCGTCTTCCCGAAAACCTCCAAGGTCTTCATCGAAACGCCGAGAACTTCTGCCGGAGTCCAAAAACCCCCGAAGGACAAACCCGAGGGCTCGTCATGATCTTCCTCAGGGGACGACAAGACACCGTCGAAACCCACAGACCGAACCCCGGTACCGGACAAGTTCGCCATCGACCTCGAGGACGCCTACACGAAACGACAAGACCTTCGCAACGGCAAGATCGACCCCGTGGGACCCGACGAGATCTGCATGACGACAAGAACGGTACCGACCAGAACGAATCCAATGCGCCCCGGCACCGACCCAAGTCCTGCTTCCCGGACGCGACAAGAACTACCCCGATCCGGGACCCTAACTCCGGAGTTCGAGAACGACCCCGTCAGAACCCTGGACCCCGAGACCGGACCCTGGATCCTGTCGAACCCCGAACCCTCAGAACCCAAGATCTGCCGAACCCTAAATGTGTGACCCTTATCCGAACCCCTATCTTATAAAATGTCAAACATAAAACTTGTTGCATATTAAATTGTCATACTCGCATGCATATTATCATGTGGTTTGGGGGCCTTTCGCCAATTCACCTAATAATTAAATATGGGGCCCATATGCGGGCAAATCTAGTCTCATATTGGCCTCATTTAAATTTGTGTAGCGAACCCGGTGATATCGTGTGCCATGCTAAAAAACAACATTTAATTTGCGGGGGTTCTAAATAACATGAACCTTTTAATTAATTGTCGGGACCCCGGTTCCACTTAATATGACCTAATTGCATCGCACCTTTGCCATGCCATGCATCATACATGCATCATGCCGATCTTCTGCCGTGTATTAAATATTGCATCTGGTGTTTCTTCTAGTGTTTTGTTTCTTCGCGGATAAGGCCGTTGAGTTGATGTGAGCTTCGCCCTGATCTTCGGTTGAACCCTTCGACAATGTTTTCAGGCGAGCATCTCCCTCTTTCTACCTATCTTACTTTTATAGTCTTTATTCCCTCCTGTTGATCTATTGCTATCTGTGTTGCGATGCTCTAGTTTCGCACCCGTGATATCCCTTGCAGCCCCATATTGCCTTGGACACTTCCTATTACCTGTTGTTTGGTAGATAGTTGGACTTGCGCGCCGTAGTCGCTTGCTCAAGAGTTGTTGCGTGTCGTCAAGTGCCACAGTGTTGAAGTAATTGCCGCATGTTGATGTTGGAGATGATCATAGTTTTACTTATTGTTCACTTTAATTCCTGTTTAACAACTAAAACTGAAGTAAGCAGAGGCATCGGTGGGTGATAGATAACATTTGGTTTCCGAACGCCCACTTGTGTCCCGTAGGACCCCGAGTACTTGATACCTGTTCCTTGATTTATCGCGCTATCCACATATGGGGAGTATGGGCCCCCCTTAGCCAGAGCTTGATTCCGTCTTATTTCTTGGGGCCACAAACTAGTTTGAGGTTTTATTTACGATCCTGTACTTATGCCATGCTTTACTGCTTTATTTAAATTGTGCGACAGATAGCACACTGTACTGTTTAGGTAAGCGGAGTGATTACGCGGTATCGACACCCCCGAGTTTTCGGGTTCCCAGTCGCTTACAGCCATTGACGCAAACCTTGAGTCCGTCTCGGAGCTAGCTTACTTCGTTGCGGATCTACTCAATGGGGTGGCCCCCTGAAATATTTCTGAATCTTGTGATTGCTCTGTCGTGAAGACCTCGTTGGGTTTTGATTTGGTTTTTCCGAGGTTGATCGTGTGTGTGTTGCTATTTGTGCACCCCGGCCGGGTTAAAACTTTCTGAAAGCCGTGTCCGCGGTTATGGACGACTTGGAGCACAGTATCTCGACCATAGAAAAGCATAACTAAAGTTTATTGCTATAAATTTGACTATACAATGACTAGTAATCAGCTTCACTATAACGGAATGGCTAATTAATACTGCCCACAATTGCTTGTTTGGAGTGTCGCTTGCGACCATTGTACCTGACTAGTAAGTATTGCAACTACAACGGAATGGCTGAATAAAAGTACCAACAACTGCTGGGTTTTGGGTTATCTCATGTTATCTGTATCTGATTAGTAATTGTTGCAACTACAACGGAATGGTTAACTAAAATGGCCCACTGCTTATTTTATCAGGACGATTATCTAAACCTGACTAGTAAAATGCCGCAACTATAACTGAATAAGTAAAACTGCCAACTGTGTGAGTTCCTCGGTTGACTTCCTCGTTTGGTCTCGAGGGGGAAACACCAGGATGGGTTTGTTTTGATGATAGTGTCAGGTTGGTTCCGGATAGGTCCTTCTTACCCCTCCTTTGAATTGCCACCAGTTGTATCGAGTCTCTATAGGTTGTTTAGTGCATGCTGCCGCTGCCGCTTCAGTCCACCATACCTATGTAGGCGAGGACCGCCGAATTCTAGCCTCGCCGTGTACTGGCCTCAGTACTGACGCTCCTCTTTTTCCTTTGCCCTTGTCGGCACCCCTTTTGTTTAAGCAGGTTTTGAGATCGACGTCGTTAGCAGGGTTACCCTTCCGGCTTGGCCTGGGCAGGGCTATGGACGCCATTGGTTATTCTTCAGGGCTCTTAGCCCCATTTGCATCTTGTCCGTAGTCGGACGCTGTATCGTTTTTCAGGTGATTTGGATCTTTGTATCGTATATCTGTATTCTTGACTCCTTGAGTCGCTGCTGTATATATCTGTTCTGTGGGTCCCATCGAGGACTGTTGTGTAATGTTATTACTTCGTTTTCCACCCGCACGAAAGTGCCTGGTGGGCACCTTTGAATCGTTTCTATGCGGGTTTGGCGAATTTTGCTCAAACTTGCATAGGTCCGATTCTGAGGGTGTTACAGAGTGGTATCAGAGCTCAGCAGTTACGATACCCCACAAGTCCAGCCTGTAGGATAACCTAGCTAACGGCCGAAGTAGAGTGTCAAAACTATTTTTGCAAAAATCGGTTGGATAGTTCTGATTAGGTCTGATTTTACTCCTTACCCCTCTGCTGTTCTCCTCTTACCTCTACGTGTTTTGAATCCGCTCTCGTCCCTTTCTTCGAGTCCAGGAATTCTCGTGGTTGGGTTCCGTCGTACCTTCAGGGTTTCGCTTCCTTCTTTGATAACGGTGTTCTACCATCCGGTGTTCAAGCTGCCTGATGAATCCGTCTACGGTGGTACCATTCTTTGTTCCTTGTTTGTGCCTTCCGGTGTTGTCCGACGCGACGACATCATCTACGCTAGATCCGATGCAGAGTCTGCATCACTCCCTTGTTCCGACCCTCGCTTGTCGAGATCTTCAGTCTAATTCCGAGAGTTGGTTGCATAATCTACCTATTCGTGTGCAGAGTAATGGTTTGGGTGCGCGATGGACTGATCACCATCCGACTACTCTTACCATTCGCTATTGTACATCGAATCAGTGGATCCAGCAATTTTACTCCGTTGCCGGAAGTTAGGGGTGGCTTTATTTGTTGATACCTCTACCTTCGACCTGTTGTTCCCGGAGTGTTCTCGCGACGGTCACGGACAACGACCTCTTGTTAGTGGTGTCGCGAGGATCTACACGAAGCGCGAAGGATCAGACCGCCGGCCTTCTTCCCGGTACCACGAGGCGGATCTCGAGGGCGAGATCCTTTGTTAGTGGTGTCGAATTGTGGCATCCCGCAAAACCACTACTAGAAAATCGCGTTGTTTTTGTGCATTGCATCATCATGACAGCATGCTCATGTCATCATGCCACATTGCAGTTGAGCATCGTCATCATCTTGCATCTGTTCGCATAAAACTATTTTCGGGAAAGCCCGGGTTGTTTTCTAAAATGCCCCGTCTTTTATTCAAACGCCAAACCCGGGTCGCCGGAATATTTTGTTTTGACTAAATATGTTTTGCAAACGGTGTTATCAAGACAAATAAAATTTATATTGTTTTTAGTGGGGCAGTCGAACGGGCTGGATAGACCCGAACGACCGCCCCAGGTTTTTAAAACGGTCCAATCAACCGGTACACCTAAATCCTATTCCTACCAAACTTTCTACCCACCCCTTTTGGCCACCTCACCCCAACCTATCCTATGTCGCCACGTCGCCCTGTCCACCACCCCACCCAACCAGAAACCGCCACGTGGCCTCCCCTCTCTCTCCCTCTCTTCCTTCCCTCTCTCTCTCCCTCTCAGGCACACACACCACACACGCATGCAGCCCCACAACCCCACCCTCTCTCACGCGCCTGGCCTCCCCAACCGACAACTCCCCTGGGCCCCACCGGACCCACCACCAACCCCCGCCCGCGCCCCCGCTTTCTTCTTCCTCCGCCGGCTCCCCTCCTCCACCACCCACCTCTCCGTCCGCCGCCCCTGGCCCTTCCCCGCGCGCGCGCCCCCGCGTCCACCGCTCCGCGCCGCCGCTCGGCTCGCTGCCCCTCTCCCGAGCACCGCCCCACCGTCCTGCCCCCTTCTTCCCCTTCCTCTCCGGCGGCCCCTCCAGCGCGCGCCGCCGCGCGGCCCGTCTCCGCGCCTGGCATGCCTCTCCGCGCCCCGGAGCGCCGCCCTCGCGCGCAGCACCTTCCTCCTCCCCGGCCGCAGCTCGCGCCGCCGCGCGGGCCGCCCCCGACACGTCCGCCCCAAGCCGTCGTTGCCTCCGCCCGCTTCCCTCCGTGTTCGGCCGCCAGCGGCGCAGTCGCCCGCCTCCGCGGCCGCGCCTCCCCTCCGCCTCGTCCCCAGGCCACCGCAGCTCCCCGCCGCCTGCAGGCTCGCCTCCAGCGCGCGTCCGCCGGCGCCGCCGCCAGGCCCGCTCGCCCTTGCCGCGGCCCCCTCCGGTGGCGCCTCTGGCCGGCGTCGATCTCGCCTCGGGCCAGCACCGCCGATCCCGCACCGTCTCCTTGCCGCGGGCCCGCTCTACGCCGCCGCCGCGGAGCCCCGCTCGTCGCCGACCCGAGCCGCGCCCTGCCCCGTGCCTTCCTCGCCTCGCGGCCACCGCCATGCGAGCTCTACGGTGCCTGCAGATCCCGTGCCGCTGTCAGCGTCTCCCGGCGCCGCGTCCTTGATCTCCCTGCCGTCCTGGTCCGGCGCCGTCTAGGTGGGCCCCGCATCGGCCAGTGCTCTGCCTGCGCGTCCGCATCCACCTGCTGTTCCAACCAGAGCATGCGCGTCAAGGACGGCACCGACACAATCATCGAAGCCGCGAGAGACCTCAAGTTCCCCAACATGAACAAGAGAAGATCGCCTACCCGGACCCAAGGCCGACAAGCTCGTCTTCCCGGAAACCGCCAAGGTCTTCATCGAAACGCCGAGAACTTCTGCCGGAGTCCAAAAACCCCCGAAGGACAAACCCGAGGGCTCGTCATGATCTTCCTCAGGGGACGACAAGACACCGTCGAACCCCACAGACCGAACCCCGGTACCGGACAAGTTCGCCATCGACCTCGAGGACGCCTACACGAAACGACAAGACCTTCGCAACGGCAAGATCGACCCCGTGGGACCCGACGAGATCTGCATGACGACAAGAACGGTACCGACCAGAACGAATCCAATGCGCCCCGGCACCGACCCAAGTCCTGCTTCCCGGAAGCGACAAGAACTACCCCGATCCGGGACCCTAACTTCGGAGTTCGAGAACGACCCCGTCAGAACCCTGGACCCCGAGACCGGACCCTGGATCCTGTCGAACCCCGAACCCTCAGAACCCAAGATCTGCCGAACCCTAAATGTGTGACCCTTATCCGAACCCCTATCTTATAAAATGTCAAACATAAAACTTGTTGCATATTAAATTGTCATACTCGCATGCATATTATCATGTGGTTTGGGGGCCTTTCGCCAATTCACCTAATAATTAAATATGGGGCCCATATGCGGGCAAATCTAGTCTCATATTGGCCTCATTTAAATTTGTGTAGCGAACCCGGTGATATCGTGTGCCATGCTAAAAAACAACATTTAATTTGCGGGGGTTCTAAATAACATGAACCTTTTAATTAATTGTCGGGACCCCGGTTCCACTTAATATGACCTAATTGCATCGCACCTTTGCCATGCCATGCATCATACATGCATCATGCCGATCTTCTGCCGTGTATTAAATATTGCATCCGGTGTTTCTTCTAGTGTTTTGTTTCTTCGCGGATAAGGCCGTTGAGTTGATGTGAGCTTCGCCCCGATCTTCGGTTGAACCCTTCGACAATGTTTTCAGGCGAGCATCTCCCTCTTTCTACCTATCTTACTTTTATAGTCTTTATTCCCTCCTGTTGATCTATTGCTATTTGTGTTGCGATGCTCTAGTTTCGCACCCGTGATATCCCTTGCAGCCCCATATTGCCTTGGACACTTCCTATTACCTGTTGTTTGGTAGATAGTTGGACTTGCGCGTCGTAGTCGCTTGCTCAAGAGTTGTTGCGTGTCGTCAAGTGCCACAGTGTTGAAGTAATTGCCGCATGTTGATGTTGGAGATGATCATAGTTTTACTTATTGTTCACTTTAATTCCTGTTTAACAACTAAAACTGAAGTAAGCAGAGGCATCGGTGGGTGATAGATAACATTTGGTTTCCGAACGCCCACTTGTGTCCCGTAGGACCCCGAGTACTTGATACCTGTTCCTTGATTTATCGCGCTATCCACATATGGGGAGTATGGGCCCCCCTTAGCCAGAGCTTGATTCCGTCTTATTTCTTGGGGCCACAAACTAGTTTGAGGTTTTATTTACGATCCTGTACTTATGCCATGCTTTACTGCTTTATTTAAATTGTGCGACAGATAGCACACTGTACTGTTTAGGTAAGCGGAGTGATTACGCGGTATCGACACCCCCGAGTTTTCGGGTTCCCAGTCGCTTACAGCCATTGACGCAAACCTTGAGTCCATCTCGGAGCTAGCTTACTTCGTTGCGGATCTACTCAATGGGGTGGCCCCCTGAAATATTTCTGAATCTTGTGATTGCTCTGTCGTGAAGACCTCGTTGGGTTTTGATTTGGTTTTTCCGAGGTTGATCGTGTGTGTGTTGCTATTTGTGCACCCCGGCCGGGTTAAAACTTTCTGAAAGCCGTGTCCGCGGTTATGGACGACTTGGAGCACAGTATCTCGACCATAGACAAGCATAACTAAAGTTTATTGCTATAAATTTGACTATACAATGACTAGTAATCAGCTTCACTATAACGGAATGGCTAATTAATACTGCCCACAATTGCTTGTTTGGAGTGTCGCTTGCGACCATTGTACCTGACTAGTAAGTATTGCAACTACAACGGAATGGCTGAATAAAAGTACCAACAACTGCTGGGTTTTGGGTTATCTCATGTTATCTGTATCTGATTAGTAATTGTTGCAACTACAACGGAATGGTTAACTAAAATGGCCCACTGCTTATTTTATCAGGACGATTATCTAAACCTGACTAGTAAAGTGCCACAACTATAACTGAATAAGTAAAACTGCCAACTGTGTGAGTTCCTCGGTTGACTTCCTCGTTTGGTCTCGAGGGGGAAACGCCAGGATGGGTTTGTTTGATGATAGTGTCAGGTTGGTTCCGGATAGGTCCTTCTTACCCCTCCTCTGAATTGCCGCCAGTTGTATCGAGTCTCTATAGGTTGTTTAGTGCATGCTGCCGCTGCCGCTTCAGTCCACCATACCTATGTAGGCGAGGACCGCCGAATTCTAGCCTCGCCGTGTACTGGCCTCAGTACTGACGCTCCTCTTTTTCCTTTGCCCTTGTCGGCACCCCTTTTGTTTAAGCAGGTTTTGAGATCGACGTCGTTAGCAGGGTTACCCTTCCAGCTTGGCCTGGGCAGGGCTATGGACGCCATTGGTTATTCTTCAGGGCTCTTAGCCCCATTTGCATCTTGTCCGTAGTCGGACGCTGTATCGTTTTTCAGGTGATTTGGATCTTTGTATCGTATATCTGTATTCTTGACTCCTTGAGTCGCTGCTGTATATATCTGTTCTGTGGGTCCCATCGAGGACTGTTGTGTAATGTTATTACTTCGTTTTCCACCCGCACGAAAGTGCCTGGTGGGCACCTTTGAATCGTTTCTATGCGGGTTTGGCGAATTTTGCTCAAACTTGCATAGGTCCGATTCTGAGGGTGTTACAGCGGCCCGGGCTAACCTTACATGACATCGTTCATGAGACTTGCTCCACGCTCAACATGCAACTTGCATTGCATAAGTGGCTTTGCGGGTGCCTGTCTCTCCCACCATAGTATAGATCCAATTTACAACGGGCACTTGATAGTTCAAACATCAACGTTGTGGTTCTTGTTCGTAAGTTAGATCAACACTTATTGAAAGCCCCAAACCACGTAAAATATGCAAAGAAAATTAGAGGCGTCTAACTTTGTTTTGCAGGGGTGTGCTGTGATGTGATATGGCCATGATTGTGATTATATTTGATGTATGCAATGTTCCTTATTGTAAGTTGGCAACCGGCAGGAGCCATATGGTTGTCTTTAAATTCTGTTAAGACCCGCGTGTCTATTCAAAGTAGTTGTAATAGTTGGAGCTGGTGGATGACAACCATGAAACGGCGCTATTGTCCTTGACGCTATACCGGTGATGATGGAGATCATGTTCGTGCTTGAAGATGGAGATCGGAAGCACAAGAAGAAAGGCCATATCATATCACATATTATGAATTGCATGTGATGTTAATCCTTTATGCATCTTGTATTGCTTAGTTAACGACGGTAGCTTTATAAGATGTCAAGTTTTAAAGTGTTCATCCTTAGTAAGCACCGTTGCTAAAGCTCGTTGTTTCGAAGCACGACGTGATGATCGGGTGTGTTAGATTCTGCGAGTGTATACAACGTGAGCAAGCCAGATTTGCTCATGCGGAAGCTAAGGTTTGATCTTGACGAGCCTAGCATGTACAGACATGGTCTCGAAACACGGATCACCAAAAGGTAAAGCATGAGTCATATAGTAGATATGATGAACATGTTAATTGTTCGCCATTGAAGCTACATCAACTCTCGTGATGATCGGTTTTGATGTGGTGGATTTGGTTCGTGTGATCACTAAAACAATGTGAGGGATATTGTTTTGAGTGGGAGTTCACCTAGATTAATTTAACTATTAATTAGAACTCAATTTGTCATAAACTTAGTCTAAACTATTGCAAATATGTTGTAGATCAATGGCTGCCCCTACCATCAATTTTAATGCGTTCCTAGAGAAAGAAAAGTTGAAAAAGAATGGAAGCAACTTCGCGGATTAGTTTCGCAATTTGAGGATTGTCCTCAATGCTGGTAATTTGACCTATGTGCTGGATGCACCGCTAGGTGACCCGCCTGCAGCTGATGCTACCGATGAAGTAAAGAATGTTTACCTCACTCGGAAGAATCAGTACTCCACAGTTCAGTGTGCTATCTTGTATGGTTTGGAATCAGAGCTTTAGAAAAGGTTTGAGAACCATGACCCACATGATATTGTCCGTGAACTCAAAATGATATTTGAGGCTCACGCGGCAGTTGAGAGTTATGAGGCTTCTGAAAGTTCTTTAACTGCAAGATGGAAGAGGGCAACTCCGTCAGTGAGCATGTGCTTAAGATGTCTGGCCACACAAACAAACTCCAAAGCTTGGGTATAGTGATTCCTAATGCTTTGGGGATTTACCGTGTCCTCCAATCACTGCCACCAAGTTACAAGAACTTTGTGATGAACTACAATATGCAAAACATGAACAATACGTTGCCAGAACTCTTCTCCATGTTAAAATCTGCAGAAGTGGAGATCAAGAAAGAGCATCAAGTGTTGTTGGTCAATAAGACCACCAAATTCAAGAAAGGCAAGTCTAAGCAAAAGGGAAACTTCAAGAAGGGTGGTAAGAAAGTTGCCGCACCAGCGAAGAAGACCAAGGCTGGACCTAAGCCTGATACTGAGTGCTTTTACTGCAAGGGAGAGGGTCACTGGAAGCGGAATTGCCCAAAGTACTTGGCGGATTTGAAGAACGACAACATCAAGAAGAAAGGTATATCCGATATACATGTTATTGATGTGTATCTCACTAGTATTCGTAGTAGTGCCTGGGTATTTGATACTGGTTCGGTTGCTCATATTTGTAACTCGAAACAGGTGCTGCAGAATAAACAGAAGCTAGCGAAGAACGAGGTGACGATGCGCGTTGGAAATGGATCAAAGGTTGATGTGATCGCGGTCGGCACGCTACCTCTTCATCTACCATCGATATTAGTTTTATACTTAAATAATTGTTATTTGGTGCCTGCGTTGAGCATGAACATTATATCAGGATCATGTTTATTGCGAGACGGTTACTTGTTTAAGTCCGAGAATAATGGTTGTTCGATTTATATGAGTAATATGTTTTATGCACATGCACCTTTGATAGATGGTCTATTCTTATTGAATCTCGATTGTAGTAATACACACATAAATAACATTGAGTCTAAACGTTTGAAATTGAGTGATAACTCGACCTATATGTGGCACTGTCGTCTTGGTCACATTGGAGTGAAGCGTATGAATAAACTCCATTCCGATGGACTTCTTGAATCACTTGATTTCGAATCACTTGAAAGATGCGAAGCATGTCTGATGGGTAAAATGACTAAGACTCCATTTTCTGGTATGATGGAGCGAGCTACGGACTTGTTGGAAATCATACATACCGATGTGTGTGGTCCAATGAGTGTAGCATCGCGCGGTGGTTATCGTTATGTTCTTACCTTCACGGATGACTTGAGTAGATATGGGTATATCTATTTCATGAAACATAAGTCCGAAACTTTTGAGAAGTTTAAGGAATTTCAAAGTGAGGTAGAGAATCAACGTAACAAGAAGATTAAATTTCTACGATCTGATCATGGAGGTGAATATCTAAGTTACAAGTTTGGCGAGCATTTGAAGAAATGCGGAATACTTTCACAATTGACACCGTCGAGAACACCACAGCGTAATGGTGTGTCCAAACGTCGTAATCAAACTCTCTTAGATATGGTTCGTTCTATGATGTCACTTACAGATTTATCGGTATCGTTTTGGGGTTATGCATTAGAAACAGCCGCATTCACTTTAAATAGGGCACCATCTAAATCCGTTGAAACGACACCGTATGAATTATGGTTTGGGAAGAAACCTAGATTGTCGTTCCTTAAAGTTTGGGGTTGCGAAGCCTATGTAAAGAAGTTACAGCCGGACAAGCTTGAACCCAAAGCGGAAAAATGTGTCTTCATAGGATACCCGAAGGAAACTATCGGGTATACCTTCTATCATAGATCCGAGGGCAAAATCTTCGTTGCTAAGAATGGATCCTTTCTAGAGAAAGAATTTCTCTCGAAAGAAGTGACTGCAAGGAAAGTAGAACTCGACGAGGTTGTCGAACCTTCTCTCGAACTTGCGAGTAGCGCAGCACCGGAAGTAGTTCCAGTGGGGCCTATACCAATAAGAGAGGAAGCTAATGATGATGATCATGAAACTTCGGTTGAAGTTGCTACAGAACCTCGCAGGTCAACGAGAACTCGTACCACTCCTGATTGGTATGATCTCGTTATGAGTGTCATGTTGGTGGACAACACCGATGACCCTGCGACATATGAGGAAGTGATGATGAGCCCAGATCCAATAAATGGCAAGACGCCATGAAATCCGAAATTGGATCCATGTACGAAAACCAAGTATGGACTTTGGTGGACTTACCGGATGGCCGGAAGGCTATCGAGAACAAATGGATTTTCAAGAAGAAAACAGATGCTGATGGTAATGTTACTGTCTATAAAGCTCGACTTGTCGCAAAGGGGTTTCGACAAATTCAAGGAGTTGACTACGATGAGACTTTCTCACCGGTAGCGAAGCTAAAGTCTGTGAGGATTATGGTAGCAATCGCTGCATATTACGATTATGAGATATGGCAGATGGATGTCAAAACGGCGTTCCTCAATGGAGACATTGATGAAGAGTTGTATATGATGCAACCCAAAGGTTTTGTCGATCCTAAAGATGCTAACAAGGTGTGCAAACTTCAACGGTACATATATGGATTGAAGCAAGCATCCCGAAGTTGGAATCGACGTTTTGATAAGGTAATCAAAAGCTTTGGTTTTATACAAACTTATGGAGAAGCTTGTATTTACAAGAAAGTGAGTGGGAGCTCTGTAGAATTCTTAATACTATATGTAGATGACATATTGTTGATTGGGAATGATGTAGACCTTCTTAATAGTGTCAAAGAATATTTGAATAATAGTTTTTCAATGAAAGATCTTGGCGAAGCAGCTTACATATTAGGCATAAAGATTTATAGAGATAGATCAAGACGCCTAATATCATTGTCACAAAGTACATATTTGGACAAAGTTCTGAAGAGGTTTGGAATGGAAGATAGCAAGAAAGGGTTCTTGCCCATGTTGCCCAATACGACCTTGAGTAAAACTCAAAGTCCTGCAACGACAGAAGATAGAGAAAGGATGAGTAAGACTCCCTATGCCTCAGCCATAGCATCTCTAATGTATGCCATGCTATGTACTAGACCCGACATTGCATATGCTGTTAGTTTGACTAGCAGATATCAAAGTGATCCAGGAGTGGATCATTGGACAGTGGTCAAAAACATCCTTAAGTACTTGAGAAGAACTAAGGATATGGTTCTTTATTATGGAGGTGATGAACAACTCGTTGTTAATGGTTACACCGATGCTAGTTGGAACACCGATCCGGATGATTCTAAATCTCAATCTGGATACGTATTTACTTTGAATGGTGCAACAATTAGCTGGAGGAGTACAAAGCAAAGCGTTGTGGCGAGATCTTCAACTGAATCGGAATACATAGCTGCTTCGGAGGCTTCACAAGAAGCGATATGGATGAAGGAGTTCATTACAGAGCTCAGTGTGGTTCCAAGTGCGCTGGACCCAATGTCTATCTACTGTGATAACATGGGTGCCATAGCCAATGCGCAAGAACCAAGGTCACACAAGAGGCTGAAGCACATCAAGCTACATTTTCACGCTATTCGAGAACATGTCCAAGATGGTGACATAAAGATTTGCAAAGTACACACAGATCTAAATGTGGCGGATCCGTTGACTAAACCTCTCCCGAGGGAAAAACATGACCAACACCAAACCGCCATGGGTGTTCGGTATATTACCATGTAATCTAGATTAGTTGACTCTAGTGCAAGTGGGAGACTGTTGGAGATATGCCCTAGAGGCAATAATAGATGTAGTTATTATTATATCTTTGTGTTTATGATAAATGTTTACATTCATGCTATAACAGTATTAACCAGAAACATTAATACTTGTGTGATTTGTAAACTAAATTAGAGTCCCTAGTAAAGCCTCTTTATAATACTAGCTTGTTGATTAATAAATGATCATGGTTTCTTGATCATGAACATTTGAGATGTTGTTAATAACAAGGTCATATCATTAGGAGAATTATATGATGGACATACTCCTATAGATAAGCATAGCATAAAGATCAAGTCATTTTAATAGTTCAATTGCTATAAGCTTTCTGATACATAGTAACCTAATTCCTTCGACCATGAGATCATTCTTATCACCATCACCGGAAGGATGCTTTCATGACATCAAACACGACACCGTAACTGGGTGGCTATAAAGGTGGCATTGAGTGTTCGGAAAGTATGGGTTGAGACACATGGATCAAGAGTGGAATTTGTCCATCCATATGACAGATAGATATACTCTGGGCCCTCTCGATGGAATGTCATCCAATTAGCTTGCAAGCATGTGACTGGCTCACAAGGGATCACATACCACGGGAACGAGAAAAGAGTACTTGTCAGTAACGAGGTTGAACTAGGTATGCAGAGATACCGACGATCAAAACCTCGGATAAGTAAACTATCGTGTGAAAAAGGGAAATTGGTATCGTATGTAAGTGGTTCATTAGATCGCAAAGTAATCGTAGAAATATGTGGGAGCCATATGAATTTCCAGATTCCTCTATTGGTTATTGATCGGAGAAGTGCCTCGATCATGTCCGCATAATTCACGAACCGTAGGGAGACACACTTAAGGATTCGATGTTGTTGAGTAGTTATGGAATGATGAGTAAGATACCGAATATTGTTCGGAGTCTCGGATGGGATCCGGGATATCACGAGGAGATCCGGAATGGTCCGGAGAATAAGAATCATATAAGGAAAGTCCTGTTTCGGAGTTGGGGAATGATTCCGGTGTTTTCATCGGGAATGTTCTAGAAGGGTCCGGAAGGTCCGACACTCCGGAGGGAAAGGGTACATGAATGTGTCATGACAATGTGGAATGGTTGCATCATGTACTAGGTCACATGGCTGGGAAAAATAAAGAAAGAAATCAAATCCTAGTTTGAAAGTCAAACGCCAATTTGAAAAAGCCAAACAACAAGTTTGCTTGGTGGAGGGAGAGTAGGAAACCTACTTGGGGAGGAGTTCCTCTCCCTCCACCCGCCGGCCAAGGATGCCGACTTGGGGGAAGACTCCCTCCTCCCAAGCCGTGTCCTCCCACCTATATAAGGAGGGGCAGGGCTGCCCCTCTTCCCTACACCCAACACCACCCAAAACCCTAGCCCTAGCCGCCGGCCTCCTCCAAGTCGCCGCCGCCCTAGGGTGTTTTCCTCTCCTTTTTTATTTTGATTTTTTTGAGGGCTCCTTTTTTATTTTGATGAATATGAATATTCGATAGATGATGGAGGCAACGGGCCAAGCCCAGAAGCTTCTCGGGTACCTGGGCCAGTTCTCTGGGCTGTTCGTACCTAGGCCAGCATTTGAATGAGAGGATCGTACATGCTAACTGGAAAAAAAATGTTTTGCTACAAAAAAAATGGTTGTGCCTGCAAGAAATTATATGGTTTTCTCAAAAATAAAACGGAAAATGGTTGCACCTGCAAGAATTTACTAGTTATATTGCCTCTGTTCTATTCATTTTTGTTAGCTAATAATGGAGCATACTCCATAATATCTATATTTAGTTTATGTAGAAAAGCACAGAAATTTGTCTTGACAAAAGAATTTTTTTGGGCATCCATAAATGTTTGTTTCCTGAACATGGTTACCTGAATCTGGTTATGCGCACCTTAAAACAAGCCGTGATAGTTAATTGGGAATAGTCACCCAGTACGACCTTTGATTTAGCTAGGTGTTAGCTTGAAATTACAAGCTGATGCAGCATAGTACTAGATGGCTATTGCTTATTTTACCTTTCTTAATCTTTTCAACAGAACACGTACCCTTTATGATTATGCCAATGGGTGTGAGTAACCATGTATTGCAAATTCATAACCAAGTGTACTGTCATACATGGTCACAATACAGTGTTATACAACATGCACATGCCAACAAGGATACAAATTATATGTGCTACTCTTAAATCCGAGAGAAGTTTTAACAACCTCGTTGAGTTATACTTTCCATTCAGTCACTTCTTTCGAGAGAAACTTTTTCTCGAGAAATGATCCAATTTTGGCAACGAAGATTTTGCCTTCGGATCTATAATAGAAGGTATATTCAATAGTTTCCTTCGCGTATCCTACGAAGACATATTTTTTCGCTCTGGGTTCAAGCTTTTCAGACTGTAACTTCTTTACATAAGCTTTGCAGCCTCAAACTTTAAGAAACGACAATTTAGGTTTCTTACCAAATCATAATTCATACGGTGTCGTTTCAACGAATTTATAAGGTGCTCTATTTAAAATGAATGCGGCTGTTTCTAATGCATAACCCCAAAATGATAACGGTAAATCAGTAAGAGACATCATAGAATGAACCATATCTAAGAGAGTTCG
Source organism: Avena atlantica (assembly GCA_910589765.1). NCBI lineage: Eukaryota > Viridiplantae > Streptophyta > Magnoliopsida > Poales > Poaceae > Avena > Avena atlantica. Next base: position 163,918,118 of record OU342737.1, read on the forward strand.
ATTATGACGTTCAAACACACCATTACGTTGTGGTGTTTCCGACGGTGTCAATTGTGAAAGTATTCCGCATTTCTTCAAATACTCGCCAAACTCGTAACTTAGATATTCACCTCCACGATCAGATCGTAGAAATTTAATCTTCTTGCTACGTTGATTCTCTACTTCACTTTGAAATTTCTTAAACTTCTTGAAAGTTTCATACTTATGTTTCATGAAATAGATATACCCATATCTACTCAAGTCATCCGTGAAAGTAAGAACATGATGATAACCACCACGCGATGCCATACTCATCGGGCCACACACGTCGGTATGTATGATTTCCAATAAGTCCGTAGCTCGCCCCATCATACCAGAGAATGGAGACTTAGTCATTTTTCCCATGAGATACGCTTCACATCTTTCAAGTGATTCGAAATCAAGTGATTTAAGAAATTCATCGAAATGGAGTTTCTTCATACGCTTCACTCCAATGTAAACAAGACGATAATGCCACATATATGTAGAATTATAATTTAATTTCAAATGCTTAGCATATATATTATGAACATGTGTATCACTAATATCGAGATTCAATAAGAATAAACCATCTATCATAGGCGCATGACCATAAAATATATTACTCATATAAATCAAATAACCATTATTCTCGGACTTAAACAATTAATCGTCTCGCAATAAACAAGATCCTGATATAATGTTCATGCTCAACGCAGGCACTAAATAACAATTATTTAAGTATAGAACTAATCCCGATGGTAGATGAAGAGGGAGCATGCTGACAACGATTACACCAACCTTGGAGCCATTTCCAGCGCTCATCGTCACCTTGTCTCTCGCTAGTCTCCGTTTATTCCGCAGCACATGTTTCGAGATACAAATATGAGCAACCGAACCAGTATCAAATATCCAGACACTACTACGATTCCTAGTAAGATACACATCAATAACATGTATATCGAATATACCTTTCTTCTTGATGTTGTCGTTTTTCAGATCTGCCAGTTACTTGGGACAATTCTGCTTCCAGTGACCACACACTTTGCAATACATGCATATATCATCGGGAGTAGCACCAACTCAGGTTTTCTTCTTAGGTGCAACAACTGATTTTTTGCCTTTGAAGTTACCCTTGAGATCACCCTAATTCTTTATGTCTACTTCGGCAGCCACCAAGGTGGTAGCCAATGAGCGATCCAATCGCATCACCTATCTTGTAATTCAGCACAAACCTTTTGTAACTAGGTGTGAGCGATTGCAGAACTCTATCTATCACAAGATCATCTGGGATTTCATATCCTAGTACCTTGAGACGTTGAACAAAGTACATCATCATCATGATGTGATCGTTCATAGAGTTGTGTTCCTTCATCATAGCACTAAAGAACTCGCTAGAGATCATGTATCTCTCAGCACGGATATGGCCCTCAAACATGTCTTTGAGTTCCTTCACCATAGCAGCAGCGCTGCTAAGTTCAAAGCATTCTTGGAGCGCTGGCTCCATTGACATAAGGATCGCATATTTCACAAGATTGTAGTCATCACGCTTTGTGTCATGCACATTGCGCTCATCACCAGTATTGAGGATAAATCTCAAATTGCGGAACCAATCCGCGAAGTTGCTTCCATTGATTTTCAACTTTTCTTTCTCTAGGAACACATTTAAAAATAGTGGTAGGGGTCACCATGATCTACAACATATTTGCAAAAGTTTAAACTAAGTTTATGACAAATTGAGTTCATATTTAATACTTAAATTAACTAGGTGAACTCCCACTCAAAACAATATCTCTCACATTGTTTTAGTGATCACACGAACCAAATCCACTACATCAAGTTCGATCATCACGAGAGATGATGTAGTTTCAAAGACGAACAATCAACATATTCATCCTATCATCTATATGAATTATGCTTTACCTTTGGTATTCCGTGTTCCGAGACCATGTATGTACATGCTAGGCTCGTCAAGGTTAACCTTAGTATCCGCATGAGAAAATTTGGCTTGCTCCCGTTGTATGCACATGTAGAATCTATCACAGCCGATTATCACATGGTGCTTCGAAACGATGAGTCTTAGCAACAGTGCCTAATAAGGACGAACACTTTTATTACTTGATATTTAGGGAGATGGATCATCTTATAATTCTACCGTCGCGATCTAAGAAATACAAGATGCATAAAAGGATTAACATCACATGCAATTCATAATATGTGATATGATATGGCCTTTCTTATTGTGCCTTCGATCACCATCTCCAAGCACGAACATGATCTCCATCATCACCGGCGTGGCATCAAGGTAAATGGCGCCGCTCCATGGTTGTCGTCCACCAGCATCAACTATTACAACTACTTTAAATAATAGACACGCAGTTCTAAACGAAATTTAAGGATAACCATAAGGCTCCTGCCAGTTGCCAACTTACAATAAGGATCATTGCATACATCATATATAATCATAATCATGGCCATATCACATCACAACACAAGCCCTACAAAAACAAGTTAGACGCCTCTAATCTTTCTTTGCATGTTTTACGTGGCTGGGGCTTTTGCAAAAGAACCGTTCTAACTTATGGACATGAACCACAACGTTGATACTAGTATTTTCAATCGCCCGTTGTAAATTGAATATTCACTATGGCGGGAGAGCTAGACACCCGCAAAGCCACTTATGCAATACAAGTTGCATGTTTAGCATGGAGAAAGTCTCATGAACGATGTCATGTAAGGTTAGCCTGGTCCGCTTCATCCCACCATCCCGCAAGATGCAAAATATACAAAAATCAATCGACAACAAAAGCATCAATGCCCATAATAACCATCATGTTCTACTTGTGCAACAAATCTATGTATAGACACGGCTCTGATACCAATGTAGGGGTTCATAGCATGGAAAACAAAAAAATTATCGCATGAACACACACAAGCCAAGATCTAATCTACTAGATCAGTGCAATGAGTTGATAGAGTACTAACCCTCAAAGATCCAAAGCGTTTAATGAGATACAGATCTCTCGTGGGTGATGTAGTTGTTCACTTGCCGATCTCAAGATCGCATAGACGATCCTTCCGGCGCCACGTTCAGCAGCACTCCCGTAGTCGGTCACACGTTCGATACTCGATGAAGACCTTCCTCTCTCTTGTTCCAGCAGGCAGCAGAGGTTGTAGATCTCTCCTCGCGATACCAACAGCACGGCGGTGTGGTGGTGGAAGTAGAGAGGAAATCCCACAGGGCTTCGCCTAAGCCGGAGCGGGTATGGTGGAGTAGAGAGAGCCTCAAAAACTAGGGTTTAGAGTCTGAGGGGTGGAGATGGCCACCAGCTAGGGTTTAGCTAGACGACGGAGATTTAGATGAGCTCTAGGGCGGCGGCAACTTGAGAGGGGGCGGCAGCTGACCTAAGGTTTGGGTGAGGGGTAGGGGACGCCCTACCCCTTGTTATATAGGTGGGGAGAGGCGGTTGGGGAAGGTGAGTCCTTCCCCATCTCCTCTTCATGGTCGGCGGCAAGGGAGGGAGGGGAAACCTTCCTCCACTAGGTTTCCTCTCCTCCCTCCACTAGGAAATCATGTTGAAATTTGACTTTTTCAAACTAGCGTTTGACTATTCAAATTAGAGTTTGATTTCTCTCTTCCCATTGCCCAGACAAGTGACCTAGGGTATGATGCAACAATTATACAATATCATGGCACATTCTAAGTACTCACCCCCCGGGGTGGTGTACCTTCCAGAACCTTCTCGAAGCTTCAGGTGAAAACACTGAAAACATTTCTGAACCCTGGAAATGGACTTTCCTTATATGAATCCTATTCTTTGGAACATTCCGAGTCTCTTCTTGATATCCCGGATCCTATCCGAGACTCCAAACAACATTCAGTCTCTTAATCACATTCCATATCTACTAAACAACATCGAATCCTTAAGTGTGTCTCCCTACGGTTTGTGAATTATGCAGACATGATCGAGACCCTTCTCCGATCAATGGCCAATAGAGGAATATGGAAATTCATATGGCTCCCACATATTTCTACGATTACTTTGATCGAATGAACCATTTAGATACGATACCAATTTCCCTTTGTCTCGTGATACTTTACTTATCCGAGGTTTGATCATCGGTATCTCTGCATACCTAATTCAACCTCGTTACCGATAAGTACTCTTTACTCGTTTCTGTGATATGTGATACCTTGTAAGATAGTCACATGCTTGCAAGCCAATTGGATGACATTCCACCGAGAGGGCCTAGAGTATATCTATTTTTTCATATGGATAGACAAATCCCATTCTTGATCCATGTGTCTTAACACATACTTTCAGAATATTCAATGCCACCTTTATAACCATCCAGTTACGAAGTGGTGTTTGATGTCATCAAAGCATCCATGCAGTGATGGTGATTAACATGATCTCATGGTCGAAGGATTTGGGTTACTATGTATCTGAAAGCTTATAACAAGTGAAATATTTAAATGACTTGATCTTATGCTACGCTTTAACTATAGGAGGGTGTCCATCACATCATTCTCCTAATAATATGACCTTGTTATTAATAACATCCAATGTTCATGATCAGGAAACCATGATCATCAGTTAATCAACAAGCTAGTTTCACAAGAGGCTTTCCTATGGACTCTTTTATGTTTACAAATCACACAAGTATTAAAGTTTCTAATTAATACAATTATAACATGGGATATAAACTTTCATCATAAACACAAAGATATAATAATAACTACTTTTATTATTGCCTCTTGGGCATATCTCCAACATCGGCGGCGGCTGATGCTCGTCTATGGCCAAGGGGAATGGGGATGCAAGGGGATGAGTGAGGAATTGGCAGTTCACGAGCGCACCAGGGATAACAAAGCAAGTACATTGAATCGGTTCCTCATTCGTCCGCCTGGCCGCAAACACGGCCTCGATTTGAGCTTTTCCTTCTGACTCAAACAATTTTATATTCCACCCTAGGAAAAAAGTGAAAAGTATGTGGAACCATGATACATCCATATGCATGCAATGTCAACATATACACGATTTGATTATGCAAAAGTACAACTAGTTCAACTCCTACCATGTTAGTTATATATTCAATTACCTGTCCTTACTTTCAGACTAACTTCTAGTTGGAAGTTACTACATTATATAAGTAACATGGCATGGACTAGGATGCCGCTTTTATTGATGATGACCCACAAGTATAGGGGGTGTATCGTAGTACTTTTGATAAATAGGAGTATCGATCACAACAAGGAGCAGAAGGTGCTGAACAGTGGTATGGAGCAGGAAATCCCTGTGAATACTTAGCAAACGGATTTTTAGTGGTTTTCTGATAAGACAACAAAACAAAGGGCAAGTAACAAAAACAATGAACAAACGGAGCAAGTGGCCCAATCCTTTCTTAGCAAAGGACAAGCCAGTGGAAATACTTGTAAGGACCAAACGTTCTCGAGGACACATGGGAATTCTGTCAAGTGCTTTCGCTTGAAATAGCTGAGGACTCTTCTCTGGTGTTGTAAGTGTTGTGTGGGTGAACCTGTGCTAATGTACCGAACTTACTTGGACTAATACACACTTGTGATTAAACCCCCTGCAAACATATGTAACTACATGAAAGTAATTAAGATATAAATCTAACCACGACCTTAAATTCTGAGATCCTACGCTCCCTTGTGCAAAAGTGTCCTAAGGGGGTTCAGGTTTCTGTCACTCCGGCAACCCCACAATTAGTAGCCAAATACACAATGCATTCCCCTAGGCCCATAAATGGTGAATTATCATGTAGTCGACGTTCACATGACACCACTAGAAGAATAGCAACACAACTTAAATACTAAATCATCGAATAATAACTCATCATAGATTCACTACTAACAACATGACTTCTCCCATGTCCTCAAGAACACAACGAACTACTCACAAGACATCATATGGATCAAGATCAAAGTTGATATGGTAATGGATAACAATCTGAACATAAACAATAATCCAATGGTTCCACTCACAAGCATCAACTACAATAGTAATCAACACCGGAAAAGTTTCCTCTAAGAACTAAAGCAATATCCAACACAATTGTTACAGCGGGATGGAGTGGTGATGATGGTGCTTGTGGAGATGATGGTGTGGATGATGATGATGATGATCCTCATGAAGCCTAGCTTGATGATGGTGTTGATGGCGACGGTCTCCCGTCTCCGAGAAGGAATTCCCCCGGCAGAAATCTGTCTGCCGGAGAGATCTTTCTCTCTCGGTGTTTTCCGCGCCCAGAGGCGGCATAAATCTATCTGTGGTCGCTCCCCTAGGCTTAGGGTTCCGTAGGGAAGATATAGGCGAAGGGGCGGAGTCGGAGGCCGGGCAGGTGGGCCACACCTTCCCTAGGCGCGGGGTTAGGTGGCCCCGCGCCTAGGGGGTGTGGGCCCACTGCGGCCCCTCTTCGCTCCTCCTTATGGCTTCCTTCGTATTCTGGTAAAACAATATGTTTCCATATTTTTCTGGTATTTTTTTGATCTTCGCGAAATTGCACCGAAACGCCTTTTTTCCATCAGAATCCAGACTCCGGCAGTCCATCCTCCAAGAATCATCCAACATGCAAAAATAGATGAAAAAGACATAAATAATACCTCATAATAAGACATATATCAATGAATATAGGTAAGTTATGATATAGAAAGGTGATGCAAATTGGGCGTATCAATTGACCATGATGTCCTGAAACCAAAAATTACTAAGGAATCAGTTGTGATGTTCTCACTCAAAATGTCATCACTTGAGGCCTTAATAGTAACTATAACAGCTGTTCTCCGGAGTTCTTACCCATCCCATGAATAACGGGTTGCTTATGGATGGGCGAAGTAAGACTATTTTCATCGAGCCGAGCATTTACCACTGGCGGTTCGAATCGATAAGCGCGAACACATTAACGGTGACAAATTGTTTTAGCGGTATGACTCAAACGACCACGTGTGTCGGAGTCGACCATTTCTGGCCACAAAATATACGCTTGAAATGTGTCACCGCGAATGGAGCGCATGTTCTCCCTCATGTCCTTGCGCCAATGCACGGACCCGCCTGGCAGGGACCATGCGCTTCACCTGTTGCCACCATCATTGCGCTGCGGCAGCTTTTCTGTTGCCGTCGCCGCCTGTACCAACCACTTGGGGTCCTTGTGCGCCCCTGCCACCGCGTCTGCAGCTGCGAGACTTCGTCATTGCGGCAGGCCATGCCCATCGTCTTCCCGACAAGGAGAGGGACTGACGATACTTGTCGGTTGCCAAGTGTCGATGCCGATGGAAGGAGCGCCACCCCTGCGAGCACCATGACATGTCTTTGCCAGGGTGGCACCTAAACCAGGTGCGCGTCCCGGTACTGTCGGTGCCGATAGAAGACGCGATGCTCGATTGGAAAACCGAGCGCCACCGGCACCAGTTGACGACGCACCTCCGCAATGACCTCGTGTATGCGCTCCGGGATTTCTAGGTGAACTTCCTGGACTGGGAGCACAAGGTGAGGCGCCACTCATCCTACATGGGAAACTTCCAAGTCAAGGGCGACATCAACCTCCCCGATGTCGACTTTTCCACCAGCGAGGACGAATACGAAGGCTGGGGGAGGAGCTGGCGGACATCAAGGGAAAGGAGGATGCCACGCCACCGGGATACGACGAGGACGAGGCCACCCTTGCTGCCATGGAGACATCCAAGGCAGAGGAGGATGCCAAGTGGCGATGGGAGGGGCTGGAGGACACCGTAAAGCTCTCTGCCCACCTGGTGGACTATGGCAACCAGCTGCCCCCGCCACTGCTGTCGGGGGTGGCCTGCCCATGCCCAGGTGTGGCGGCAAGAAGTGTGGGAATCACCACCGCATACCCCACCCGCCCCCATGATGTCGACGCCACCACCGACGCATGAGGAGCCGTTATCACCATCGGTGTACTATCTGTCAGGGCCATGGTCGCCATTGGTGTTCATCGACTCTCTCCAATGAGCCGATGACTAGGCGGCGTCGCCACTGCCGCTCGTGCCAGACGCCAAATGCCCTAGCCGTAGCTATGGTTTATTTTTAGTTATGTTTCCTTTTTATTTTCTAGTATGTAAATTAAGACTATTATGTAATATATCCAAATTTTAAATTTATTATGGTTTTTTTAGTGTTTTGTATTTTGCGGGGCAAAAAGGGTCAAGCCTACTTGGCACACTTCCGATCCAAACACACAGAGGCTAAAATAGTCAAGTTTTGTGTCCACGGGCCAATCCATATGGATCGATTCGGACACATCCGGTGTCTGAAATAAGCCAGTTCCCTAATAGATCCTCCTTCTGAAACGCCTAGCTATATTAATATAGCAACCATTTGATACCGTTGCTGGGCCCGACAGCACAACACTCAAAAGAAAAACAAAGAAAAACTAAGAAGAAAAGAAGAGAAAAGCAAAGCCGACACGAGTGGCTCAATGAAAACGAGGATGATCCGCCACCGCTGCGCCCTCGGAGAATTTCCACCACATCCCTAGCGCTCTGAAGCGTCGCGTACCAAGCAACACCTCTAAGAAGGAAAGCGACGACAACGACGTTGCTGTCCGGACTGGTCCTAGGATTTCCCCCGATACGCTATAGGATACGGGGAAGAGATACACCTGACGCCCTTCAGGAAGTACGACGACACCCGCAGGCGTCGCCATATCGGTGTCTAGACGACAAGGATTTCTCCTGACCCCTCAGAAAATCACACTTCCAAACGCTTCGAATTGCTCCACCAAGTTCGTCGTCCACTAGCACACGCCATCACAGTCTTGCGGTCACCACCTCGTTTCACTCTCCGATGATGTGAGGCTGATACAACCAAAAAAAGAAACAACTTTAACGGGTGGTGACACATGAAAGAAAACTATCTTCACCGCTGGAGGATGATGGCCGATCGGATGTAGTAGACAGGACACACCAGTCCTTTGCTGGCTTGGCCGAGTCTAAAAGAGAAAATTACAAATAACCACCACATTACAGGCTAGGGTTTAAAAAAGCAACCACTTTACGTTAGGGTTTCAAAAACCCACCGGTTCAGAGTTCGTTCGTTGCAGAAAGCACTGATACCGGTTTGACGCTGGTCTAATGACAAAACTGACAGGACGGCCCCACCTGTAAGGATGACGTGGCTCGCGCAGACGGCTGCGGGCAGACGGCCGTTAACGGCTCTGTCGGAACCCTAACCTCCCGTTTCGGACACGGGTCAAACAAACCAGACCACACGCTCGCACACTTCCTCTCTCGCGCACGTACTGAATCCATGGCGGCGGCGATTTCTCCTGGCTCTAGATCTCCGGCCGGCGGGGGCGCTGGAGGCGTACCTGGCGGAGAAGATGGCGGTGGAGACGGCGGCGGTGGGCACGAAGTCGAGGTGCCGGGCTTCCTTGCGGCGGAAGGGGATTGGTGCGGTAGCTCGAACCCATCGACGGCGACGTTTGCATCTCCGGAGAAGCGGGCCGCCGCCTCCTTGGCAAATCGTTTGAAGGAGGACCTTACCCAGAGCAGCCGTTGGACCAGTGCATTCGGAGGCGGCATTGAGTAAGTCATTCGCATCCATCTAATCTGCCACTGCCATTTTGTACTGAAAAATAGACAATTAAATTCTCCTATTCTGAATATATGCAGTTTGGATGATGATATATGGGATATAAGGATCAATTTAGATGGCAAGGACAATTTAGAGCGCACTTTGTCTGAATCAGATGTAACATTCCTCAATTTGCTAGCTCTAATAGAGACAGAGGGCTATGGGATTAGTGACAACATATATTATGTGAAAGAGAAGGGTATAGGGATAGCTGGGATGGACTTACTAGATGGGCATAGTAAGGTGCAACAGATGGTTGAACTTTATGAGGATAAGAGATCTGTCAGCTTGACTGTAATTAAAAGAGGAAGCACACTTCCATCAAACATCAACACTGCTGCAGTTGAAGAGCAAATCCCAATTTCAGAAATTGGAAACCCCATTGTTTACATAGTTGATGATGATGGGGTTGTTTTACCAAGTCAAGAATGTACACAGTTAACTGAAGATCCTGAGTGCATGTACTTGCTAACACAACAGAGCAACAATGTTGAGAATGATCATGAAAATGATCATGAGAATGACATGCAAATATTAGAAGTGGGTGATGGTGATGGAGGGTACTTATTCAATGAACAGGGAACAGAGCACATTGTTGATGAAGAACAAGAAGATATGGAAGAGGATGAACAAGAAGATATGGAAGAGGATGAAGATTCAGAAATGGAAGATGATGAAAATTACACTCCAGAGCATATAAATGAAACTGAATCAGATGAGGATGAGCCAAACCATGATTTGAATAAGAGAAAGAGGGGTGCCTTAGAGCATGAGTCTTATTTTGCAGAAGAGCCTGAAGATTTATTTAATGCATCTGATTGCTCAGATGTTGACAAGGATGAGCCAGTTACTATGAATAAGAAGAAAGAACCAGTAAGGAAGGGGCCTACTAGCAGATCACATTGCAGTCAGCAGAGTACATCAACACCAGACTGGCTTCCTTCTGATGATGAAGGGCCAGATGGTGATTTGGATCCAGAGGATGATGATGGATTTGAGAAATTGTCATGGGCTCTGCCAAAAGGAAGGAAAAGCAGGGCCAAAAAGAAACAGCCAAGGGTGTGGTATGATGAGAGTAGACTACAACCTGAAGAAGGATTGTGTCTTAGGATGTGCTTCCTAGATGTGTACCAGTTCAGGAGAGCAGTGCAAACACTTCATATTGCACAACTTACGAACTTCAGGTACCATAGAAATTGCAAGGACAGAGTGATAGTAAAGTGTGCTCAAGAAAAGTGTCCTTTTTTATGGTTGGTTCTCAGATAAAGAATGAGAAATCATTCTGCCTGAGAAAGGTGCACTTTGAGCACACTTGTGGCACAGTAGGTGAGAACTGCAAGGTCACAGGCAAATGGGTTGCAAAGATTTGTGAGCCCAGCATTAGAATTGATCCAAGGACAGGCATTGAGGCTGTGATGGAGACAACCAAGGAGAAATTTGGTGTAGATGTTTGTAAAATGATGGCATACAGGGCAAAGAGGAAAGCTTTACAGGTTGTGCTTGGTGATCAGGTGGAGCAATACAAGAGGCTAAGGGATTACTTGCAGACAGTGCTTGACACAAATCCAGGCTCCAGATGCATTGTGACCACAAAAATTCTGGTAGAGCATCCAAGTACCAACCCTAGATTTCATGGATTGTTCTACTGTCTAGGTGCATCTGTACAAGGATTCCTTAATGGTTGCAGACCATTTATAGGTAATTTACATGATATATTTTCTCTTTGCTAATTAATGAGACATATACACATTATGACATGGCATACATCTATTCATTTGTAGGTCTAGATGGCTGCTTCATTAAGCTGACCACAGGCCAGCAGATTCTCTGTGCCACGGGAGCTAATAAGGAAAAAATGATGGTCAGGAATGAAGGCAAGAGAACAGGAGCTGCCAAGGCAAGATGGGAAATCACACCTACTTATGTAGAAATGCTAGAAGAAAATAAGAAATGGTCAAGAATGTATAGATCAAGAAAGGCTGCTGAAGGTTTGTGGGAAGTTAGCCATGGGGAAAAATGTTATGCTGTTAACTTGACAACTATGACATGTGGATGTAACAAATGGGACATGACTAGCATCCCTTGCAATCATGCTATATCAGCCATCTACAAGTCATTCCAACACCCTGAAGATTTTGTTTCTGATTTCTTCAAGAAGCCTTTGTATGTTGAGGCATACAAGCCTGTGATTTACCCTGTGCCAGGTGAAGATAGCTGGACAAGGACTGATACACCTGATATTGATCCACCAGTCTTCAAGATCTCATTGGGCAGGAATCAGACCAAGAGGAGAAAAGGAAAGTATGAAGTTCCAGAACCAAAGCAATCATCAAGGATGGCCACTATAACATGTAGCAATTGTGGAACTCTTGGGCATAGATACACTAGTTGTGGTGCCCCTCTAAAGCCATCTCTGGTGATGAGGAAAAACAAACATAAGGTTTGTTTTCTATTTTAACCATTCTCTGTAATTTCTATGTTTTAACCATTCTATGCATTTTCTACAAACACTGTCTTGCTTGGATGCAGGAGAACAGGGCAGAGCACTCTGAGTCTTCTACATCAGCTGCTGCTACTAGGAGGACAACACCTGCTGCAAGGAGGGCAACACCAGCTCAAACAGCACCTGCTGCAAGGAGGGCAACACCAGCTCAAACAGCACCTGCTGCTAGGAGGGCAACACCAGCTCAAACAGCACCTGCTGCTAGGAGGACAACACCAGCTCAAACAACACCTTTCAAAGCTCCAAGGCCAGGTCCTGCTCAAAATGAAGCAAGTGGTACTTCCAGTAGGCCTGTAAGAGCAAGAAAGCAATCATCAAGGATGTCAGGTTACCTCACAGCAAGCAATATTGACAACCTTACCTTGAGTGATATCAAGAAAGGGCTGTTGTGAACAATGCAACTTGTGGTTGTGAACTATGTTGGTACTATGTGTGGTTGTGAACTATGTTGGTACTATGTGTGGTTCTGAACTATGTTACTTGTGGTTGTGAACTATGTGTGGTTGTGAACTATGTTACTTGTGGTTTTGAACTATGTTGGTACTATGTGTGGTTGTGCTATGAAATGCTTGTGTAGATGTTGTCATGCTAGTATATTAAATTATTGATCATGGTAGATGTTAAATTATTGATCATGGTAGATGTTAAATTATTGATCATAGTATAATATAACATTGTATCCAGTACCACAAAGCATATTCACACAAACTGAATGGTTCAACACATGGAGGGTTCAACTAAACAAATACAGGGTTCAACACATGGATAGTTCAACTCAACAAATACAGGGTTCAACACATGGATAGTTCAACTCAACAAATACAGGGTTCAACACAAGGATAGTTCAAATCAACAAATACAGGGTTCAACTCAACAGACTCATACATCTACCTAAACATAAATATGCCAACTGAACACACCATTACACAAATATGCCAACTAAACAGACCATCACTCCTCCTCACAAATTGCCTTGATTCTCTTGACCTTGTCCTTGTTAACAACATTGGCCTTGAAAATGTCATGCATGGAGTACTCTAGCTTTTTCTTTTCATCCTTCAGATTAGCTCTTTCCTCATCCCACTTCTGTTGTTTCACCTTGAATACTTGTGCCTGTGATTTGAGCACATTCTTCAGTTCCTCCTTGGCATTCTTCAGCACCTCTACTTCATTCTTCAATGCAGCTATGTGCTTATCCATCTGCTCAGCATCATATTGCCCACTCATTATCTTAGCATAGTTTTCTGCTATGACTTTTTTCTCAGTCTGAGCTATCCACTTCCTCTCAGTCTGATCTATCCACCTATTACCTTCCTCTAATAGGGTTGCATGTTTCTTCTCCAATTTCTCCTTCTCTTCAGATAGAGCCTTCATCATCTTACTACTCTCATACCTCTCTTCAATTCTTGAGCTGTGGCTGTCATTGTACATTCCCCACAACTTAGACAATGCATGCTGCAAACTATCATCCCACTCTGGATCTATCCACCTTTGAAAGCCACAATTCATGACCTGCTGCACATGTATATGTTTATAATATAATCAGTACTCACAATGTATCTAAATGATCCAGGATCTATCTAAAACACCATTAGGTTCTGTACATGATTGTTCTAACAGGTTCAGGCCATTACAAATGGAGTGAACAAGTAATCATTATTTATCTAAATACAGAGAGATAAATACAGAGAGATTCAATGCACATGATTTAATATAGAAAGATTGGACATGATCCAGCAACATGTATGTTGAGAACAAATAATCATTATTTATCTAAATACAGAGAGATTCAGTGCACATGATTTAGTATAGAGAGCACTTGATCCAGGAACATATATGTTGACAACAACTACTCATTATTTCTCTAAGTATAAGAGAGATTTAGTGCACATGATTTAAAATAAGTACTCATGATTTATCTAAATGTATGAATCAGTTAATCAAATTATCGAGCCATGATAAAAGTACTGAGGGAAAGCAAGGACCTGAGTACTCACATTTCCCACTGAGCATAGATAGAACCTCCTCCCTGTATCTTTGCCCTCAAATGCAACACATCGACGTGGTTTCAGATTGTGACCGGAGCAAACGAGTGGGGCATCATCATCAATGACATAATATCCCTCGTCAAAAAGATGATTCGGTGCGTAGTCAAGCGGACAGATCTACAAATCGAACAAATCATCCACAAATCAGAGCTCAAATCAAACAATTTCAAAAAAAAAATCCCAAATCAGTAACCAGAGGAGAAAAGTACTCACATCACCGAGGAGAGATTCACCGGATGTTTCGCTCTCGTTCCAGCTCGGCATGGTCTACGACGGCGGCGGCGACAGGTGACCAGCGGCGGCGGCGGGCGAGCTGATAGGGAGAAGAAGCAGAGGACTGCGGCGGCGGGCGAGCTGATAGGGAGAAGAAGCAGAGGACTGAGGCGCGAGCTGACCAACCGTTTTGTCTAGACAGCGCCGTTAACGGCCGTCTTCCCGCAACCGTCTGCGCGAGCCACGTCATCCTTACAGGTGGGGCCGTCCTGTCAGTTTTGTCATTAGACCAGCGTCAAACCAGTATCAGTGCTTTCTGCAACGAACGAACTCTGAACCGGTGGGTTTTTGAAACCCTAACGTAAAGTGGTTGCTTTTTGAAACCCTAACCTGTAATGTGGTGGTTATTTGTAATTTTCTCAGTCTAAAAGGAGCCTCACTGCATTCAAAGGTGTTAGCATTGCCGTTTAAGAGCAAGTATAATAAGGTCCAGTCAGCAGGCTTAGTTGGATGAGAGAGAAGTGGAGTGGACTCTTAGTTAAGAGCCAGCTAGAACACGTGCTCCTAGTCATAATTTAAGAGTGTAAAATGAGCCGGACATAGATAAAGTAGTACATTTTTATCTCTAACTATTATAGATGTTGGCTATTAGATTGGCTTTAAATGACATGGATCTAACTTAATAGCCAACAATTGACTCTACCGTTGCCTTGCTCTAACAGATCCATACCATACCCATTCGGCACGTGTGGATAAGCTATCGGACACGTGTGAACGAGCATCTGAGACACGCAGGTAGCGACGATAGCGTAGTGCTGGCAGTAGTGAAAGCGATGCTCCACCAGTCCACCTGTACACAGTTCTTGCCAAAAGGAGGCGAGGCGAGGCAGGCAAGCCGGCCCAAATTAAGCTCTGCCGCCGCTGCTGGTGGTACGAGCCCGAAGATGGTCGCGCCCAGGCGGCAGCTCTGCGGCTGCTTCTTGTTCTTGTTGATGTTTGCCATGGCTCCGCGCACCGTCAATTCCAAGCTGGTGACCAGCCTCCCTGGCTTCCACGGCCGCCTCCCCTTCAACCTCCACACTGGGTGGGTACCTCCACCTCCATCTCCATCTCGATTTGAGTCCCTCTCTTCTTAAAAGCAATTCAATTGGTTTGCAAGGTACGTGGAGGTTGACGAGGGCACGGAGCTCTTCTACTACTTCGTTCAGTCGGAGGCCCGCGCCGAGGAGGCCCCTTTCCTTCTCTGGCTCACCGGCGGCGACCACTGCTCCGTCTTCAGCGGCCTCGCCAACGAAATCGGTCCCTCTCTCTAATCAACTTATTTAATTATTAATTCCTGGGACGTCTCCGTCTGCAAGATCCTTATCATCATATTCACAATAGTCTAAGTGCCGGAAGCAATCAAGTCCTAGAAAATCATCTTCACATCCATATCTAATAATGCGGATATATATTCAGGTCCCATCAGATTCGTCGTGGAGCCCTACAATGGCAGCATCCCACGCCTGCAGATCAACCCAAATGCATGGACCAAGGTAGGTATTGGATTGGTACCTTCTTGTTTCATCTGCAGCAGCAGCAGGCTGCTGCCTGAAATCTGTACTTAGTACTCTGCTTACATGCTAGTAGTAATACCAATGGAATGTCGCAGGTAGCACACATCCTGTTTGTGGATTCACCGGTTGGGGCTGGATTTTCCTATTCCAGCCGACCTCAAGGCTACGAGGTCGGGGATGTATCATCCTCAGTGCAGATCCATGACTTCCTTATCAAGTGGTTCAGCGACCACCCCAAATACCTCCAAAATCCTTTCTACATCGGGGGAGACTCCTATGCGGGTAAACTTGTACCATTCATCGTACACATCATTTCACAAGGTACATTACATACAGTTAATTGCTTCATTTCACTAAGCTTCTTTGAACTTTATATATTCATTCATGTTGCTAGCCCCTGTTCAGGTATTGAAGCAGGAAACACTCCCGTTCTTAATCTCAAGGTACAATATATTAATCTGTACTGCCACTACTTATTGACACTAACGGTAAGCATCATCAATCGTTACACATGTTTGTTGATTTTCAGGGTTATCTAGTTGGTAACCCGTCAACAGGTGAGATCATTGATATAAGTTCTAAAGTGCCATATGCTCACGGAGTTGGTATAATACCAGATCAATTATATGAGGTACAGTCTAGATCCTCCTTGCTTGCATATGTACAATCCATTTTATCGCCTAAATCAAAGTGGTCATTAATAATCTTCTTTCTGGATCATATATATGCAGACAATATTGGGCCATTGTCAAGGACTAGACTACCTGCTTCCTTCAAATGCACCGTGCGCCAAAGCTCTGGATACTTTCAATCATGTAAGAACAGGAAAAAACACGTTATGTTAGAATTGGACCACAAACGTATTATATATGGATGTTGATGCGATCGTGCGTGCAATTGTTGCAGCTTATGTCCCAAGTTCAGCAGGCCCAAATTTTATTGGACAACTGCGTTTATGCGTCGTCCGCTCCCACCGGACCAGCAGCTGATGATACCAAGGCCGAGTACTCTGGTGATGCTGGTAGGAGGATCCTTGTTGGAAATCCACCGGCTCGCCCTCCATTCGGATGTGTTGTAAGTTCTCCATCTCCATCCTCCATATGTGTACACTAACTGCATTTCGCTGTTTTATCAACTTCTCTTTTTTACGGGGAACGGTAAGAATATTCCTACTGCAGCCTTTTTTGGTAGGTACAGAGTTATATACAAAGGCTAAACAATGCCTCAAAAATGAAAACCAAAAGAAAATTGTAGATCTTTAACAACTTATATTGTGTCATAAACTAAACGGGGCAAACTGATACCAATTGTGGCAGACGTATAAAAACTACCTGTCATACTTCTGGGCAAACGCGGAGGCGACCCGAGATGCTCTTGGGATCAAGGAGGGCAGCGTGGAGGAGTGGGTCAGGTGCCACGACGGAGATCTGCCCTACTACATCGACCTGAGGAGCAGCATCGAGTATCACCGGAATGTCACGGCCAACCTTGGATACCGGGCGCTCGTATACAGCGGCGACCACGACGCGGTGGTGCCTCACCTGGGGACGCAGGCATGGATCAGGTCACTCGGCTTCCCCGTTGTCCATGACTGGAGGGCGTGGCATCTAAATGGCCAGTCTGCTGGGTACAGTCTATTATCATCACCATTGCTACTATTCCTAAGCAAGACTAGTTTTTGCCAGTAGCATGCTTGCTTGCTGTAATATACACTTGGTTAATGCATGTTTGCGTTGCAGATTCACTTTAACATACTCCAACAACATGACATTTTCTACCATCAAGGTACAAATGACCGCTTCTTAATTTGCCTACAACTATGCTTGGTTCTGATAAAGTTCGATTTGGTTGGTGCTGGTGCAGGGTGGCGGGCACACGGCGCCGGAGTACGAACCTGAGAGGTGCTTTGCCATGTTCAGCCGTTGGATACTCGGGGAGCCACTCTAGATACTTCACAGACACAACCAACTACACAAAGGACTTCATAAAAACCTTGAATGGAGGCTATAATTTTTCATAGTATTAATATTAATTGAGGAAAAGAAAGAGAATTTTTCATAGATACCTGTCGAGGGCATTATCAGCACCAGAGGACGCATCACCCTTCCCTGTGGTATCCTCAAATGTGGTGTCAGCATCATCAGCGGCGGCATCATCCATCTCAGTGTCATTCTCCTCAACCGCATTGTTGTCAGCACCAGCCGCAGCTGCAGCATTACCCCTCTCAGTGCCATTCTCTAGAGAAAGAAGTCCAGATCACCCCCTCAACTGTCAACTGTCGCGTCCCGGCCGATAACCCCCTTATGTTTTAAGTGGGGCAAATCACCCCCTAACTATCCAAAACCAGGCAAAATACATCCCTAGAGGATTATGGCTGTTTTGACACCGGTTTTGGACACGGTAGACACCGGATTAGGCCACATAAGCACCTGGATCAAATAACACCCCGTTTCGTTGACTCCCATCGCCCCTCCCGTCCCCACTCCCTTCCCCCGTCCCCATCGTTAATCCCATCTCCGCTTGTTGGCCACGTAGAGATAAAACAAAAACTTTTTCTCTCTAACGTGGTGATCCTAAGATCTAGCTGAGGCCACGAGGTTTACCACTAGACGCGTAGTTGCGGATTACTGATGAAGCGCGTCAGTTGAATGCAGTGCAGTCCTTACGATCCGATCGTCCTGGTGCTGATCGTACAACACCTCTGCTGGTATCCACACGTACAAGGAGGAGCACCGGCGGCGAACTGCTATGTTCGTTACGACGGCAAGACTGCTGTGGATATACATCAGATGCTTATACAAGGACAACTTAATAACTTTATGAATACAATGGGAAATATCATCATACATGATTGCCTCTAGGGCATATTCCCAACAGTCTCCCACTTGCACTAGAGTCAATCTTCCGACATCACATGTCTAGGCATCTAATGCCCATAGCTCTTAGGTGCGCCTCATGCTTCGGCTGTGGTAATGGCTTTGTCAACGGATTCGCAATATTTGCATTCATGTGTACCCTGCATAACTTGATATCACCCTGATCCACGAACTGGCGAATCAGGTGGTACCGCATGAGTATGTGCTTGTTCTTATGGTGTTGTCTAGGTTTCTTGGCTTGTGCAATAGCACCATTGTTGTCACAATACACGTCTAACGGATTGGACGAGTCCTGAATCACACCAAGATCCATGAGGAAATTCCTCATCCAAACAGCTTCCTTTGCTGCCTCTGCAATATACTCAGCCTCTGTTGTAGATGCAGACACATTCTCTTGCTTAAAATTTTTTCAGCTCACAACACCTCCGTTTATAATAAACATGTATCTGGATTGAGAACGAGAATCATCAGAGTCGGTAAGATAACTCGCATCTGTGTAACCCTTTATACTGAGTTCATCTTCACCACCATAAACCAAGAACATATCCTTAGTCCTTCTCAAGTACTTTATGATATTTTTAGCCGTTGTCCAGTGGATTTCTCTAGGATCAGCCTGTTATCTGCTCACAACACTTAGAGCATATGAAACATTCGGCCTAGTACAAATCATGGTATACATGATGGATCTGACTGCAGAAGCATATGGAATTGCACTCATCCGACTTCGTTCATCAGTCGTCGAAGGACACTGAGTCTTGCTAAGTTTTACACCAAGAGACATCGGTAAGAACCCCTTCTTAGACGATTCCATGTACTCTGACTCAATCCAATGAGCCGTCTTGATCTATCTTTATAGATCCGGATTTCGAGAATATATGTAGCCTCACCCAAGTCTTTCATTGAGAAACTATTTTTCAATGATTCCTTGGTTTCTTGCAACATCTGGACATCATTTCCAATCAATAATATGTCATCCACATATAAGATTAGAAAGTTTACTTTTCTCCCACTAAACTTCTTGTATAAACAAGAATCATGATCACTCTTGATGAAGCCAAACGATTTGACTACCTCATCAAAGCGAATATTCCAACTCCGAGATGCTTGCTTCAACCCATAAATGGATTTCTGAAGTTTGCACACCTTTTCAGCATTAGCCGGATCGACAAAACTCTTGGGCTGTATCATATATATGTCCTTGGTTAAATTTATGTTAAGGAAAGCCGTTTTGACATCCATCTGCCATATCTTATAGTCGAAATAGGCTGCTATAGCTAACATGATCCAGACTAATTTAAGCATCGCTACGGGCGAGAAAGTCTCGTCGTAATCAACTCCTTGAACTTGTCGGAACCCCTTTGCAACAAGACATGCTTTATAGACGGAAACATTTCCATCTATATCAGTTTTCTTCTTAAAGACCCATTTGCACTCGATGGGTCTTGCACCGTCTGGCAGATCAACGAAGTTTCAAACTTGATTTTCATCCATGGACTTTAATTCGGATCTAAAGGCTCCAAGCCATGACTCAGAATCAGATCCCACCATCGCTTCCTAATACGTCCAAAACATATCTACTTTTCCGAACACTTTTGCTATTGTTTCTCCTCTAAACTTGTGTGATTTGGATACAACTAACACAGACTGATGTTGTTTTCAGCAGAATTACCTCGGTGTCTTGTTTTTATGCAGAAAATAAACTATCAGGAAAAATCCCAGAAAACATGCCAAAAATTATATTTCACCTGAAGACCCACGGAGCCAGAAGACGAGACGGAGAAGGGGCCTGGGGGGCCCACACCCCTGCCAGGCGCGGGTGGGCCCTGCCCTGCGCCTAGGGGGTGCAGCCACCCCAGGCACCCCTCGACCTCCCTCTACGCCTATAAGTTGTCTTTCGACCTAAAAACAGAGGGGAGTTCGATAGTTTTCCAGAAAGAGTTCCGCTCCGCCGCCGCCACCAGAAACCAAGATTCGGATCCAGAAACTCCGTTCTGGCACCCTGCCGGGACGGGGAATTTGGAGAGGATCATCGCCATCGTCAGCACCAACGCATATCCATCAACCACCGATGTTTCCCTCATCCATGAGTGAGTAATCTCCCGTTGTAGGCTTGGGGATGGTAGGGATTGGATGAGTTCTATCATGTAATCGAATAAGATCTGTTAGGGTATAGTGCCTAGTATCTCTATTAGTGCTATTTGACTTTGTTGCAACTTGTTGTGCTTAATGCTTGTCACCTGGGCCCGAGTGCCATGATCTCAGATCTGAACTTATTGTTAAATCATTATGATAGTATTGTTTATGATCTTATCTGCAAGTTCTGTACACATATCATTGTCCAGATCCAAAGGCCCCAAAGTGACAATAATTGGGACAACTGGAGGGGATGGTTGTGGTGTCAGGATCACATGTGTTCACGAAGTGTTAATACTTTTCTCCGGTGCTCTATTAAAAGGAGCACCTTAATTGCCAGTAGTTCCCTAGAGGCCCCGCTGCCACGGGCTGGCTGGACAGAAGATGTTGTGCAAGTTCTCATTGCGAGCACGTATGACTATATTTGGAGCACATGTCTAGGATTGTTTAGTATTTGGATGCTTGTCATTATTTATATGCAATGCCCTAGATCTTGAAGTTACATGTTTAGACTCGTCCATGCAACGCCCGTCCATCCATCCCTATGCCTACCGCACTCGAATCCTACTGTTACCGTTACTGTTACTATTTCTCCTGTTTCACTGTTGCTGTCGTTGTTGCTGTTTCTTTGTTGTTGCTATTACAAACTGTTGCTACTGATAAACTTCTGTGAGAAAAAAATATTTCCAGGTGTAGCTGAATTGACAACTCAGTTGTTAAGGCTTGCAAGTATTCTTTGGCTCCCCTTGTATCGAATCAATAAATTGGGTAATACTACCCGCGAAGACTGTTGCGATCTCCTACACTTGTGGGTCATCAAGACTATTTTCGGCGCCGTTGCCAGGGAGCATAGCTTTATTTGTAAGTTCACTTGGATGTATTATTGTTCACTGCTACTCCTTTCATCATGAGGAAGTCTCATGATGAAAAGTTCCCTATTTTACCATCCACTACAAGAAGAGGTACAATCCTAAACACCCTTGTTGCTCTTGATTCACTGTCTGTTATAAGTAAGCTTGTCACACCACCACCACATACACATGCTACACACACTGCTACTACTGCTAAATCTGAAACTGCTTTTGATGCTCATGATGTTACTTCTAATGTGCTTGATGCGAGTGGTTCATTCGATCCTTTCCTAGATGCTACTATGGCTAGTCTAGGAAATACCGAAACTCCTAGTGAAGACACAGTTACACTTGTTAGCTCACCTGAGTCTGGAGAGTGTTATGATATTAATGATGGCTAAATTGAGTTCACTGATGAATTCGTTGAAGAGTGCCGAAACACACATGGTACTAGTGCTATTAAGAGTCTCCTTGCTAGACGTACTATTATGCCTAAACTGTCCTCTGATCCTAAGTTTGCCACCTCTCCTATAGATATTAAAGATGAATATTATGATTTCTCTTACTTAGATATTGTTGAGAAAAAACCTTTTTGTGGGACTGAAAATGAGAGTGCTGTGGATCATATGAATGAGCTTTCTATTATGAGTGCTTTATTATCTAATGATTTTAAGATGCGCAAGTACTTTGTTACTAAGATCTTCCCTTTTTCATTAAAAGGAGAAGCTAGGGCTTGGTTTAATATATTACCTCCTGGTTTCATTGATAGCCCTGATTGCTTGATTGCTTCTTTCTTTCAGAACTATTTTCCTCCTAGTGCTAGACATGCTGCTTTGAAGAGACTTTTTGATTTTAAACATGAAGAAGAAGAGAAATTGCCTGAGTCATGGACAAGGTTCTGTGCCTTGATTCATGCACATCCTGGATGTCCATTGCCTAAGAATGAGCTTCTTGATATTTATTATAATGGACTAACTGATGATTCTAGGACCTACCTAGATAGCTTTGCTGATTGTGTTTTCAGGAAAAGAACTCCTACAAATGCTGAAGAATTAATGACTAAGATAATCAAGAATTATGATGATTGGACTTCAACTGAGCTAAATACACCCGAGCCTATTACTCCTAAACCAGTTACTCCTGAACCAGTTCCAACACCAACACCAAAGAAGAGGAGAGTTATTGCATTAAATGATGAAGTGATGAAGGAAGCTAAGAAGTGTCTAAAGGAGAAAGGTATTAGAGCTGAAGATGTGAAGAATCTACCTTCTATAGAAGAATTATGTAAGCCAATTCCCCACTCATCCACTATTGAGGTACACTCTCTCCAACACTTTGATGAAGGTGATATTCTTTATGGTAAGCCTCCTGATCAATGCTTAAAGGAACTTGACACATTTATTGTTAAACAAGGTAATTTTAATAAACAAGTTCAGAATCATTTATTGGAAAACTCTAGAGCTATCCATGAGTTAAAAGATATCATGGAAAGAACTTCTAATGATATTAAAATGCTTTGTAAACACTTTTAAATGGTTCAAACCCAACTTGATCAACTTTTTAAGGTACAAAAGGATATGCTAGTTGATGCCGCAGGAAATAAACATGCTTATGGAATTAGAACTAGAAGTGGTATAGCTACTCAAGATCCTTTATATCCTGAAGGACACCCTAAAAGAATTGAGCAGGATTCACAATAAGGTGAGAATAGTGGTAGTCCTCGTAAGAGAAAGAAACATAAAGTAGTTGAGAAACCACTTGAACCTGCTGTAGATCCTAATAGTATATCTGTCTCTGATGCTGAAACTGAGAGTGGTAATGGTAATAATGATGCTCCTGATAAGGAGGAAGTTGAGGAAGAACCTGAGAAGCACACTAAGAACACTAGGTACACTAAGGAAGATTTTATTGCTAATAAACATGGTAAAGAGACAGAACCTTGGGTGCAGAAACCTATGCCTTTTCCAGGTAAGAAACACAAGTCAAAGGAGGAAGAACACTACAACAAGTTTTATGAGTGGATGAAACCTTTATTTTTGCAAATTTCTTTGACTGATGCTATTAAATTGCCTCCTTATTCAAAGTATATGAAGGATATTGTCTCTAATAAAAGGAAGATTCCTAATGAGGAGATTTCTACTGTGCTTGCTAATTACTCCTTCAATGGTAAGGTTTCAAAGAAACTTGGTGATCCATGTATACCAACTATTCCTTGCTCTATTAAGAATAATTATGTTAGAAGTGCTTTATGTGATTTGGGAGCTGGAGTTAGTGTTATGCCTTTTTCTCTCTACAAGAGACTCCAGCTAGAAAAGTTGATACCAACTGATATATCTTTGAAAATGGATGATAAGTCAACTACTATTCCTGTTGGTATATGTGAGGATGTTCCTGTTCAAGTTGCTCATAATTGCATGGTTTTAACTGATTTTCTTGTGCTTGAAATGCCTGAAGATGATAATATGTCTATTATTCTTGGGAGACCTTTTCTTAATACTACAGGTGTTGTCATCAATTGTAATCAAGGAAAAGTAACATTCAATATTAATGACAAAGAGCATACTGTCTATTTTCCCAAGAAGGTTGCTAAAAGCTTTTGCCTGAATTCCATTGAAAATATTGAGAGTATCAAGGTTGGAGAAATATATTGTCCCATTCCACAAGAAAATTTTGAAATTATTATGATTGGGACCATTGCTATCAAGTATGAGGTAACATAATCACCTTGTTAAATGCAAAGTTTTGTTTCATATAAGATTGTTTTGGTAACAAGACTTGATCTACCTTGTTAACAAAAGGATTTTAATAAACAAAATAATGTTTTCACTGTGGTTATACTTGCTTTCTTTTACTTTTCTCCTTCCTAGTCTTTGTCTTTCTTTTGCTAGCTTTGGTTTTGATAGTTGTTTGCTTGTTAGTTTGCCTTAGAGCTCCTGTAGTTTGGCTTTTGGTTTGCTTTTGCTTCTTCCGAAAAAACTGTTTCTGCGAGAAAATCAATTTTCATACCCTGAAAATTGGCCAAAAATAAAGTTTCCCAAAAAATTCCAGAAAATTTAAAATAAATTTTTCCTTAAAAAAGGGGCAAAGGGACACCTGAAGTGACCCAGGGGGCCACCCCAGGCCACCACACCCTTGGTAGGCGCGGCCTACCTGTGGGCGGCGCCTGGGGGGTCTGGCACACCTGGGCCCCTCCAGACTGCCTCCTCAAAGCCATCTTCTTTCTCTCTCCCGAAAAACACCGGAAAACTTGCTCAAGCTCGATTTCTTGCTATTCTTGCTCGCGATTTTCGATCTCCTTGCTCAGCTCCTCTTTGCTGCTGATTTCTGGAGAGATTGTTCCTTGGTATGTGCCTCCTCCACTTGTCCAATTAGATTTGTGATTGGTAGATTGTATCTTGAGTATTTTGCTTCCATAGGTGACAGGTTGTTTGAGCTTGCATGCTTGTTCTATGCTTATAAATTTCATTTTGATGCATATGTAGTCCTCTAGGAAGAACCTATAGTAGTTACTCATCATTTATCAACTTAGAAATCACTTGGTTTGATGCTTGTCTAAAATTTCAGAAAATGGAAGTCATGGACCACCACACATTTGGTGAAATATTTGAGGGTGATGCACCTATAAGGGCAAGGCTTCCAAGATCATCCATCAGTGTTAGGCCCTCATACAATCAGGATATCATCACTCCGCGATTTGGTGACGAGGGAGATGAGGGGGATGCGCACCCCTCCACCTTTCCTTGCCAAACTTTCTTGCAGGCTGTTGGGATTCTTAATGATTTTATGACCTTGGTTCGGAGGGCTGGTCTAACGAGTCTTATGCAAGATGAGAGCGTGCAATATGCTACGCTCACCAAAACATTTGTGGAGAGTTTCTCCTTTACTAACAGTGTGTTCCATCCAGATGTTTCTTTCAAAGTTTATGGCAGGTCTTACCATGTGGGGCTCTTGGACTTCGTACAGCTAGGTCAACAAAGAAGATTCCAGCTCAACCTGCTAATTTGTTGGAGCTTTCCAAGGAATAACCAATGATGATAGCCGTAGAGCTCAACGGGGAAAGATAAGAAACATTCAACTTTCAGCCATCAGGTACTTTGCTTACTATCTTGCCACTAGTGTTCTTGGTAGGGAGAACACTAGTAATATTTCCAGCTATCATTTATTCTTAGCTGCTACGCTCAACAATGATACCAAGTATAATCTTGGTTCTCTCATTGCTCGTCGCTTAACAACTAAGGGGCCCATTTATGGAGGAATTATTGCTACGCGTGTTGTTGTTGCCTTAGACATTGATGTTGATCCAAATGATACAATCTTGGCTCATGAGAGGCTTGATCTTGCTGCCATGAAGGCGCATCACTTGGTCACCACTAGCTCTACCCTGGAGAAATTGGTTTATAGAATGTTGTTTATTGACGGGGAAGAGATAGATATCCCTATCCCCAAACCACTTTGTTCAGTATTTCTCAGGGAACTTTGTCACGCTCCAAGGAAGAGATGGATGAGTTGTTGTGCTCCCTTAACTTACATGGGCACTATCAGGAGGAAGCGCCCTCATATGACCCCGCGGTACACTATACAGGGGAATCTTCGAGCTCATACCAGGACGAGGGAGCCTCCTCGTCATACTACGGAGGTGCATCGACCTGGGCACCTTGGGATTGAGCCCCACTTAGGCCAAAAGCCTAAGCTTGGGGGAGGTATACCGACGTCACACTCATATATATATATCATGTTCGGTCGGTTCTTTGTATATCCATTCTTTCGGTTTCTTTTTTGTTCTTGTTGCTTCTTTCTTAAAACCCAAAAATACAAAAAATATTTTTGTTATTTCTCTTTCTTTGTTTCTTTGATTTGGTTTGCCTTAAAATAAAAATCCAAAAAGATTTTGCTTTGTTTGGTTTGCTTTTTCTTTGTTTGGTTTTTCTTTGTTTGCTTTCTTTAAAAAATCGAAAACACCAAAAATATTTGTTCTTCTTCTTTGGTTTTGTGAGTTCTTTGCAGGTTTCAGCCGTCGTTAGTGGATTTTAGTTTCATGTTATTATTCAAGTCACACAAGTGAAGGGCAATAATGAAGATTAAGACAACTCGAGGTGTGGTAAGAGGCTGGTAACGAACTCTATTTGTTTCATTTTTATACATATACTCATCATTGTGAGCATGCTTAGCCTGTTTGTGTAAGGTGTATGTTATTATGGATGCTTAGTAGTTCTTGCTTGTCTATGATTAGCTCTAGCTTGCTAATAGTTTGTAGCATGTCGTATGAATGTTTGCTTGCATTGTTTTATTCATACTTTGGAATGATATTGTGGTATCCTCCTCTGACTGTTCATATGAATCGACTTGGCACATGCTCACGCATGCATATGACTAATCAATAGTCAGTAAGCCTCGATGATTTATTTTGCCTCAGAGTTCTTGTATCACTTTCATGTCATAATTAGTCCTGTTTTGTTGCAAACATGGTTATGACAATTATTGCTCTCTTGTTTGTCGCTCCTTCTCTTTTGCTATCCTTCACTTGCACTGAGTATGAGCTCTACCTGTGCTTCCAACTCCCCAAAATCAATATTGTCAATTGTGTCCATCATACCTACCTATCAGCATCATTTGCTATTTCAGTGCATATTCAATATGCCGTGTTTTCTTCCAGATAAAATGTTTGTCTGTTTTGAGAAAGTTAGTTAGTAAAGCTCTCACGAACTTGATGGCACACTTTATTCCTTGCACTTAATAATCCTGAACCATTGTGACTTGTCCATGAAAGTTATATGCTTGCTAATTATATGCTGGGAGTCAGCAGAACCGTGTTGTCATGGGGAACGCTTTCAACACCTTTTGGGTATCCTATCCAGTTGATACTTTGCTCTTTTGTTTACGGATGTCGACGATGTGAAATAAAAAGGGAGCTTGTGAGTTCATGGAGTTTATACATTGTGTTAGAGAAATGCCTGGGCCGCTAGCCTAAGCCATGCCTAATCATGGTGGAAACTTGCAGCATCACCATGATGAGCATATATGAAGCATCCTCACTAAAAAGCTATGCATATGGTAAATAAAAAGATTGCTGAGATTCTCATTGTATGCTTGCCTTGTCATTTTGGTTATGGGAAAGCTTATGTACCATGTGCAAGGGGTACCCCGTTGGCAGTTCTCTATGATATGCATGTATTTACAATGACAAGAACTTTCAGGTGACCAAAGTTGAGTAGCATGCGGAGCGGCCCTCACACTCAAGGGATATGGGATTTCCAGTGTATGGTCTGTCAAGCATATAATTCAGAGTGGACCTCACTTTCACCTTAACCACATGAAGATTCCTATGATAGGGGCAATGAGAGCTCAAAGCTAATGAGTACCTTCCTATTAGCATTAGGAAGCCTTTCAAACTTTTCAAAACTGTTTTCACAACCTTGTTGAGTCACCACTTATTCTATGAGCACCTTCTTGAGAGCATAGTTGTCATTCTTGTGTTTGTTCCAAAACTTGGTTAATTATGTCATGACTTTGATGCTTGTATCTCTAATATCTTTACCTCTAGTCTTGACTTGAACTCCAGAGGTGCCTTGGCATTTATATTGTTCTCTTCAAACAAAGGCAGGCGAGATACCACTCTATCATACCTTACTATGAGCATTGCAATGTTGCTTATGTTTATGTTTCATGCTACTTATTATTATTGAGTTGGTTTCTCTTCATAGCTTGCAATGACTATTGAGTAGACTTAGTTGCATACTTCTTATTATGAATTGTTTAAGCATCTACTCCTGTGCTGAGAATATATACATCATATGAAGCAAATGTGTTCGTGAAAGTTTTTTATCGCACTCAGTTTTCAACTGAATTGCTTGAGGACAAGCAATAAGCTAAGCTTGGGGGAGTTGATATGTCCAAAACGTATCTACTTTCCCGAACACTTTTGCTATTGTTTCTCCTCTAAACTTGTGTGATTTGGATACAAGTAAGACGGACTGACGCTGTTTTCAGCAGAATTACATTGGTGTCTTGTTTTTGTGCAAAAAACTAACTATCAGGAAATATCCCGGAAAATATGCAAAAATTATATTTCACCAGAAGACCCACGGAGCCAGAAGACGAGACGGAGAAGGGGCTTGGGGGGGCCACACCCCTGCCAGGCGCGGGTGGGCCCTGCCTCGCGCCTAGGGGGTGCAGCCACCCCAGGCACCCCCTCAACCTCCCTCTACGCCTATAAGTTGTCTTTCGACCTAAAAACAGAGGGGGTTTGGTAGTTTTCCAGAAAGAGTTCCGCTCCGCCGCCGCCAGAAACCAAGATTCGGATCCAGAAACTCCGTTCGGGCACCCTGCCGGGACGGGGAATTTGGAGAGGATCATCGCCATCGTCATCACCAACGCATCTCCATCAACTACCGATGTTTCCCTCGTCCATGAGTGAGTAATCCCCCGCTGTAGGCTTGGGGATGGTAGGGATTGGATGGGTTCTATCATGTAATCGAATAAGATCTGTTAGGGCATAATGCCTAGTATCTCTATTAGTGCTATTTGACTTTGTTGCAACTTGTTGTGCTTAATGCTTATCACTAGGGCCCGAGTTCCATGATCTCATATCTGAACTTATTATTGAATCATTATGATAGTATTGTTTGTGATCTTATCTGCAAGTTGTGTACACATATCATTGTCCGGATCCAAAGGCCCCAAAGTGACAATAATTGGGACAATCGGAGGGGATGACTGTGGTGTGAGGATCACATGTGTTCATGGAGTATTAATGCTTTGCTCTGGTGCTCTATTAAAAGGAGCACCTTAATTTCCAGTAGTTCCCTAGAGGCCCCGCTGCCACGGGCTAGCTGGACAGAAGATGTTGTGCAAGTTCTCATTGTGAGCACATATGACTATATTTGGAGCACATGCCTAGTATTGTTTAGTACTTGGATGCTTGTTATTATTTATCTACAATGCCCTAGATCTTGAATTTACATGTTTAGACTCGTCCATGCAACACCCGTCCATCCATCCCTATGCCTACCGCACTCGAATCCTACTGTTACCGTTACTGTTACTATTGCTCTCGTTTCACTATTGCTGTCGTTGTTGCTGTTGCTTTGCTTTTGCTACTACAAACTGTTGCTACTGATAAACTTCTGTGAGCAAGAACTATTTCCAGGTGCCGCTGAATTGATAACTCAGTTGTTAAGGCTTGCAAGTATTCTTTGGCTCCCCTTGTGTCGAATCAATAAATTGGGTAATACTACTCGTGAAGACTGTTGCGATCCCCTACACTTGTGGGTCATCACTTCCGAGTAACTTGTCGGCTCATCACTGTCTAACAGTAATACATCACGAAGACTTCGCAATCTTGCCGATCTTCATAGTACATGTGCTGCTACCGGCTCAGCTACCACGACCGACTCAACCTCCAAGGTTTTTGCCGACTCGCTACTAGCCAGTTCCTCTCAAATTTCTTCGAGCTGCACCGTGCTCCCACTTACTCCCCGACTAAGAAACTCTTTCAAAAGGAAGACACCGTTCCAAGCGACAAACACTTTGCTCTATTCTCGGTTGTAGAAGTAGTAACCCAAGGTTTCCCTCAGATACCCCACAAAAATACACTTATCCGACTTGGCCGTAAGCTTGTCCGACTGAAGTCGCTTAACAAATGCTTAACAACCCCAAATTTTAAGAAAAGACAGACTCGAATTTTTGCATGTCCACATCTCATGCGGTGTCTTCTCTACCGACTTTGATGATTCTCTATTTAGTGTGAACGCCATTGTTTCTAGACAATAACCCCAAAATGATAATGGCAGATCTGTCTGACTCATCATTGATCGTACCATGTCCAACAAGGTCCGATTCCGCCTTTCCAAAACACCGTTCCTTTGCGGCGTTCCTGGCGGAGTAAGTTGAGGAACTATTCCACAACTCTTCAGATGGTCATCAAACTCGTGGCTCATGTACTCTCCTCCTCGGTCCGACCGAAGAAACTTTATTTTCTTGCTGAGTTGATTTTGTGCTTCATTCTGGAATTCTTTGAACTTTTCAAAGGCTTCCGACTTATGTTTCATCAAGTAGATATATCCATACCTACTCAAATCATTAGTGAAGGTAATGAAGTACTCATAACCACCTCTGGCTGTCGTGCTCATTGGTCCACATACATCACTATGTACTAGTCCCAACAAGTTGGATGCCCTTTCGCAACTTTTTGCAAAAGGTGTCTTGGTTATTTTGCCGAGTAGGCAAGATTCGCATGTCTCGAACGAATCCAAGTCGAACGAAGTTAGGAGTCCATCATCATGGAGCTTCTTCATGCGTTTCCAACTTATATGACCAAGCCGACAGTGCCAAAAGTAAGTCATATTCAGATCATTTGGTTTCAGCCTTTTAACATTTATGTTATAAACCGACTCGCCATCAAGATTCAAAATAAATAACCCGTCCTAGAAGGGTGCAAAGCCGTGAAACATGTCATTCAAATACAAAGAACAACCATTATTCTTGATATTCGACTCATAGCCTTGCCTCATCAAACATGAAGCAGAAATAATGTTTCGACTGAGCACTGGAACATAATAACAATTATTCAGTTTCATAATGAATCCGGAAGGTAAATGAAGTTGCATCGTGCCGACTTCTAACACAGCAACTCTTGCTTTGTTGCCGACTCGAATATCAACCTCGCCTCTTGCTACGCTCCTAGTTCTTACCAGTCCTTGCAATGAGTTGCAGATGTGAATAATTGATCCGGTATCATATACCCAAGAAATATTAGGTGCATCAGCAAGATAAATGTCTATAACATTGCAAACAAGTGTACCTGAGTCGGAAGTCATACCCCCACTCTTGGCTTTATCAGCCAAATACTTGCTGCAGTTCCTCTTCCAGTGGCCATCCGCCTTGCAGTAGAAGCAAGTGGATCCGGCTGAAGGAGATGGCTTAGTCCCCGAGGAAGCGCTTGGGACCAGGTCCTGAGCCTGCTTTCCTCCTGACTTAGCCTTCTTCTTAGTCCAAGAACTCTTCTTGAACTTAACCTTATTCTGCACCATCAACACTTGACTGGCGCCCTTCTAGAGATCCGCCTCTGCCTGCTTAAGCATCCCATGTAATTCATTGAGCTTCTTATCCATACCATGCATGTGGTAGTTTGAAATGAACTATCCATATGCACTAGAAAGAGAGTTCAGAATTATATCCGTAGCGAACTCTTCGCTAATGGAGTAGCCAAGCCTCTCTAGAGACTGCATGTAACCAACCATTTTGATCACATGCGGACTCAGTGGATCACCATCCTTAAGCTTGCAACTCAGCAAAGCCTGGGAGACTTGATACCTTTCAGTCTTCGCCTGAGCCTGGAACATACTTTCAAGGCTTTCGATCATATTGTAGGCCTCAACATTCTCGAACTGATTTTGCAAGTCCGGTTCCATGTGAGCAAGCATAAGACAACTATTATCCGTACACTCATCCTTAGCCCGACGGTAGGCATTGGTCGCAGCGACAGTCGCATTCTCATTCTGCTCATATGGAAGTGGGTTGTCTAGGACATGGTCCTTCTTTTCTTGTTTGAGAACAATTCTCAGATTTCGATACCAGTTGGTAAAATTAGCGTCATTCAGTTTATCTTTCTCAAGAATGGTTCTTAAAGAAAAACCGGATATCTGAGAGTGACTGTTACTTGGTGCTGTAGCACCCCGGGTAAATCCACTACTAGGAAATCACCGTTGTTTTTATTATGTGCATCATCATGACACCATCATGCATTTATTCGCCTAAAACTATTTCCCAAAAGCCTATTTTATTTTCTAGATATTCCCCTCTTTGTTCAAATCGAAACCCTAGATCTGTCCGGATCTTTTATTTATCTAAAACCCTTTTACAAATGTTTTGTTTTAAATAAAAGAAAATAAATAAAATAAATATTTTTTTTGGGGGAGTTAGCCGGCCAGGCCAAAGGCCCAGCCAGCCAGACTACTACCCCAGCAGCCCAACCCACCTAAGTGACCAAACCCTAACCCTAATCTGACCTACTCAAACCAATCCCACCACCCTTCCCACCTGCCGCCGCCACTCTCCCCTCGCACCCGCAGCGCACACACGCTACACAAACACACCCAAGCACACCGACGCCCTCCCCGTCATGTTCCCTGGCCCCGCTCCCGTGGACCTCACCTCGACCCGATCGTGACCATGCGGGATCCCCGCTCCCTCGATTCCCCCCCGCTCGGCCCGCTCCCCTCCCCACGATCCCTGCTCCCTCTCTCGGTTTCCACTCCGCGTGACCCCGACGCGAGCCTCGCCTCTCTCTGCTACCCACTCGTCGCCGCCACCATGTTCCCCGTCGCCGCGGAGCTCGCCTCCCCATCGTCCCTCCCGCGTCCCCAACCTCACCTCCCTCGCGCGGATCTTCTCCCCAACCTCCCCTGCTTTCGCCGCCAGGGCCTGCAAGCCGAGCTCCCCACCTTGCGCCGCCAGGGCCGCATCTCCCCTCACCACGTGCCATCCGGGCTCGCCCGACCCTCCCCCGCTCCTCTCCGTCGTCGAGCGGCGGCCGCCACCTCCTCTGCTGCTCGAGCCAGGCGCCACGCCTCTCCGCACTGCCACCTTCCCCGGAGTTCCGGCCTCGCCTCCGCCTCTGTGTGATGGTGGCGCGTCGTCCCTGTCGACCTCCGGCGCCCGCTGGCCTCTACGACCTTGGGACCGGCGCCACGTTACTCGCAGTGTCGCAGCCTGGGGGCTTCACCTCGACCTCGCCGTTCGGTTCCGTCTGCGCGGGCGCTCTTCTGTGTTGAGTCTCTGCTTCCTTGTCGACCAGCGTTGGCCATCGCTGTTTGCTCCTTGTATAGTGACCCGCGAGCCCACTACTTAGGTTTGGGATGTTTTATTTGTATTCTCCCATGTACCGCATTTCTGTCAGGAATTCATGTAATCGACCTTGTCTCACGGGATCGTTTCCCTCATCTACTGTATATCACGTCACTTCGAATCTCAAGATCTTCATACATGGACGCCCACAGACAAGACGCCTCAAGATCCCCTCGCCGACAAGACCGGCTCGGTGCCGATGACTTCGCAGGCTGTACATGGAACCAACAGGGGAATCGCCGGCACTTGAGCCCAAGGGAAACACACCGAGAAATCACGGAACATCGAGTTCTTCTTCCCGGACCCGAAGACGCCAAGATCGCCTATACCCCATGTGTGACCCCTTTTTCCCGAGACCAATATTTTTATATATAATGTATACTTGTTGTATATAAAGTGTTCATGTCGCATACATGTTGCATGGGTTGGGGGCCTTATGCCGATTCACCTCATAAGTAAATATGGAGGCCATATGCGGGCAAATCTAGTCTAATATTGGCTCCATTTAAAATTGTGTAGCAAACCGGTGATACTTTTGGCCATGTTAAAATAATATTTAAATTGCGGGGTATCTAAACAACTTTAAACCATCTAATTAAATGTCGGAACCCCGATTTCGCTTAATATTGCCTAATTGCATCGCATCTTTGCCATGTCATGCATCATACATGCATCATGCCCGATCTTCTGCCGTAGTATTAAATAGTGCATCCGGTGTTTCTTCTAGTGCTTTGCTTCTTCACAGATTAGGCCGATGAGTTGATGCGAGTGTCGACCCGATCTTCGGATGAATCTTCGGCAGTGTTTTCAGGCGAGCACCTCCCCCTTTCTACCTATCTTACTTTTATAGTATTTATTCCCTCCTGTTGATCTATTGCTATCTGTGTTGCGATGCTCTAGTTTTCGTGCCCGTGATATCCCTTGCAACCTTATATTGCCTTGGACACATCCTATTACCTGTTGTTTGGTAGATAGTTGGACTTGCGCGTCGTAGTTGCTTGCTCAAGTGTTGTTGTGTGTCCTCAAGTAACACAGTTGTTGGAGTAATGCCTCATGTTTAATGTTGTAGATGATCATGGATTTAATTATCGTTTAATAACTAAAATTGAAGTAGATAAATAATGCAGAGGCACAGGTGGGCAATAGATGTTATTTGGTTTTTAACCGTCCACTTGTGTCCCGTAGGACCCCGAGTACTTGATACCTGTTCTTTGAATATTCGCACTATCCGCATGTGGGACCATGAATCCCCCTAGCCAGAGCTTGAGTCATATTTATTTCTTGGGGCCACAAAGTAGTTTGGGGCTTTATTACTATCATCTACTTATGCCATGCTTTACTGCTTTATTTACGATTGCGCGTGGAGCGCCTGTACTGTTTTGGATCACGGCACGATTACGCGGTATCGACAAGCCTAGTCACACTTTTGGGTTCCCAGTCGTTTACAGCCGTTCTCACAAACCTCTGGGTCCGTCTCGGAGCCGGCCAACTTCGTAGCGGGTAGATTGGTGGGGTGGCCCCCTGAAATCTATATGAATCTTGCAATTGCTCTGTCGTGATGCCTCGTTGGGTTTTTATTGGTTTTTCTCGAGGTTGATCGTGCGTGTGTTGCTATTTGTGCCCCCCTGCAGGGTAAAAATTTCTGAAAGCCGTGTCCGCGGTTATGGACGACTTGGAGCACAGTATCTCGATCATAGACAACTATAACTAAAGTAGTGCTATAAATTTGACTTTATAATGACTAGTAATCAGCTTCACTATAATGGAATGGCTAAATAAAAGTGCCAACAACTGCTGGGTTTTGGGATGCCTCATGCTATGTATCTGACTAGTAAGTACTACAACTACAACGGAATGGTTAATTAAAACTGTCCACTGCTTATTATATCAGGATGACTCATGCTATATATATCTGACTAGTAATTTCTGCAACTATAACGAAATGAATAAAACTGCCAACTGTGTGAGTTCCTCAGTTGACTTCCTCGGTTGGTATCGAGGGGGAATACCAGGATGGGTATGTTTGGTGTTAGAATCAGGTTGGATCCGAGTAGGTCTTTCTTATCCCTATCTGATAGCCGCTAGTTGTATTGAGTCTCTATAGGTTGTTTAGTGCATGTCGCGCTGCCGCTTCAGTCCACCATACCTATGTAGGCGAGGACCGCCGAATTCTAGTCTCGCCGTGTACTGGCCTCAGTACTGACCGCTCTCTTTTCCTTTGCCCTTTGTCGGCACCTCTTTTGTTTAAGCAGGTTTTGAGATCGACGTCGTTAGCAGGGTTACCCTTCCGGCTTGGCCTGGGCAGGGTTATGGACGCCATTGGTTATTCTTCAGGGCTCTTAGCTCAATTTGCATCTTGTCCGTACTCGGACGCTGTATCGTTTTAAAGGTGATTTGGATCTTCGTATTGTATATCCGTATTCTTGACTCTTTGAGTCGTTGTTGTATATATGTTTTGTGGGTTCCATCAAGGACTATTGTGTAATGATATTAATTTGTTTTCCACCCGCACGAAAGTGCCTGGTGGGCACCTTTGAATCGTTTCTATGCGAGTTTGGCGGGAAGCGCTAAAACTTGCATAGGGTCGATTCTGAGGGTGTTACAGAGTGGTATCAGAGCTCAGCAGTTACGATACCCACTGGTCCAGCCTGTAGGATAACCTAGCTAACGGACGTTGTAGAGTGTCAAAACTATTTTGGAAAAAAATCGGTTGGATAGATCTGATTAGGTCTGACTTTACTCCTTACCCCTATGCTGTTCTCCTCTTACCTCTACGTGTTTTGAATCTGCTCTCTTATCTTTTCTCCGAGTCTAGGATTTCTCGTGGGTGGGTTTCCGTCGTACCTTTAGTGTTTCGCTTCCATCCACTTGTAACAGTGCTTCAACATTCAGCATTCATGCTATCTGATGAATCTTTCATCTGTTGTACCTTTCAGTGGATCAAAAATTCACTAAAAATTTTCTTTCCATCCTCCGGTGTTTTCTGATATGATGAAGTCATCTACATCAGATCTGATGAGAATATCCATCCCTCCTTAGTTTCTGAACCTCGCTTGATGAGATATTCAGTCTAAATTCCGGGAGTTGGTTGCATAAATCTCCTATTCATGTGCAGAGTAATGCTTTGGGTGCGCGATGGACTGATCACCATCCGACTACTCTTACCATTCGCTCTTATACATCGAATCGGTGGATCAAGCAATTTTACTCCTTCCATAGAAGTTAGAGGTGACCTTACCTTTTGAGACCTTTACCTTCGACTTTGTTCTCCGGAGTGCTCTCTCGACGAACGTGAGCAACGACCCTTGTTGGTGGTGTCACCAATTTCAAGATGAAGAAGGAACCATTGTTAGTGGTGTCGCGAGGATCTACACGAAGCGAGAAGATTCAGGTCATCGGCGTTCTTCCCTGTACTAGGAGGCGGATCTCGAGGGCGAGATCCATTGTTAGTGGTGTCGAATTGTAGCACCCCGGGTAAATCCACTACTAGGAAATCACCGTTGTTTTTATTATGTGCATCATCATGACACCATCATGCATTTATTCGCCTAAAACTATTTCCCAAAAGCCTATTTTATTTTCTAGATATTCCCCTCTTTGTTCAAATCGAAACCCTAGATCTGTCCGGATCTTTTATTTATCTAAAACCCTTTTACAAATGTTTTGTTTTAAATAAAAGAAAATAAATAAAATAAATATTTTTTTGGGGGAGTCAGCCGGCCAGGCCAAAGGCCCAGCCAGCCAGACTACTACCCCAGCAGCCCAACCCACCTAAGTGACCAAACCCTAAACCTAATCTGACCTACTCAAACCAATCCCACCACCCTTCCCACCTGCCGCCGCCACTATCCCCTCGCACCCGCAGCGCACACACGCTACACAAACACACCCAAGCACACCGACGCCCTCCCCGTCATGTTCCCTGGTCCCGCTCCCGTGGACCTCACCCCGACCCGATCGTGACCATGCGGGATCCCCGCTCCCTCGATTCCCCCCGCTCGGCCCGCTCCCCTCCCCACGATCCCCGCTCCCTCTCTCGGTTTCCACTCCGCGTGACCCCGACGCGAGCCCCGCCTCTCTCTGCTACCCACTCGTCGCCGCCACCATGTTCCCCGTCGCCGCGGAGCTCGCCTCCCCATCACCCCTCCCGCGTCCCCAACCTCACCTCCCTCGCGCGGATGTTCTCCCCAACATCCCCTGCTTTCGCCGTTAGGGCCTGCAAGCCGAGCTCCCCACCTTGCGCCGCCAGGGCCGCATCTCCCCTCACCACGTGCCATCCGGGCTCGCCCGACCCTCCCCCGCTCCTCTCCGTCGTCGAGCGGCGGCCGCCACCTCCTCTGCTGCTCGAGCCAGGCGCCACGCCTCTCCGCACTGCCACCTTCCCCGGAGTTCCGGAGTCGCCTCCGCCTCTGTGTGTTGGTGGCGCGTCGTCCCTGTCGACCTCCGGCGCCCGCTGGCCTCTGCGACCTTGGGACCGGCGCCACGTTACTCGCAGTGTCGCAGCCTGGGGGCTTCACCTCGACCTCGCCGTCCGGTTCCGTCTGCGCGGGCGCTCTTCTGTGTTGAGTCTCTGCTTCCTTGTCGACCAGCGTTGGCCATCGCTGTTTGCTCCTTGCACAGTGACCCGCGAGCCCACTACTTAGGTTTGGGATGTTTTATTTGTATTCTCCCATGTACCGCATTTCTGTCAGGAATTCATGTAATCGACCTTGTCTCACGGGATCGTTTCCCTCATCTACTGTATATCACGTCACTTCGTATCTCAAGATCTTCATACATGGACGCCCACAGACAAGACGCCTCAAGATCCCCTCGCCGACAAGACCGACTCGGTGCCGATGACTCCGCAGGCTGTACATGGAACCAACCGGGGAATCACCGGCACTTGAGCCCAAGGGAAACACACCGAGAAATCACGGAACATCGAGTTCTTCTTCCCGGACCCGAAGACGCCAAGATCGCCTATACCCCACGTGTGACCCCTTTTTCCCGAGACCAATATTTTTATATATAATGTATACTTGTTGTATATAAAGTGTTCATGTCGCATACATGTTGCATGGGTTGGGGGCCTTATGCCAATTCACCTCATAAGTAAATATGGAGGCCATATGCGGGCAAATCTACTCTAATATTGGCCCCATTTAAAATTGTGTAGCAAACCGGTGATACTTTTGGCCATGTTAAAATAATATTTAAATTGCGGGGTATCTAAACAACTTTAAACCATCTAATTAAATGTCGGAACCCCGGTTTCGCTTAATATTGCCTAATTGCATCGCATCTTTGCCATGTCATGCATCATACATGCATCATGCCCGATCTTATGCCGTAGTATTAAATAGTGCATCCGGTGTTTCTTCTAGTGCTTTGCTTCTTCACGGATTAGGCCGATGAGTTGATGCGAGTGTCGACCCGATCTTCGGATGAATCTTCGACTGTGTTTTCAGGCGAGCACCTCCCCCTTTCTACCTATCTTACTTTTATAGTATTTATTCCCTCCTGTTGATCTATTGCTATCTGTGTTGCGATGCTCTAGTTTTCGTGCCCGTGATATCCCTTGCAGCCTTATATTGCCTTGGACACATCCTATTACCTGTTGTTTGGTAGATAGTTGGACTTGCGCGTCGTAGTCGCTTGCTCAAGTGTTGTTGTGTGTCGTCAAGTACCACAGTTGTTGGAGTAATGCCTCATGTTTAATGTTGTAGATGATCATGGATTTAATTATCGTTTAATAACTAAAATTGAAGTAGATAAATAATGCAGAGGCACAGGTGGGCAATAGATGTTATTTGGTTTTTAACCGTCCACTTGTGTCCCGTAGGACCCCGAGTACTTGATACCTGTTCTTTGAATATTCGCACTATCCGCATGTGGGACCATGAATCCCCCTAGCCAGAGCTTGAGTCATATTTATTTCTTGGGGCCACAAAGTAGTTTGGGGCTTTATTACTATCATGTACTTATGCCATGCTTTACTGCTTTATTTACGATTGCGCGTGGAGCGCCTGTACTGTTTTGGATCGCGGCACGATTATGCGGTATTTACAAGCCTAGTCACACTTTTGGGTTCCCAGTCGTTTACAGCCGTTCTCGCAAACC
The DNA here is from genome assembly GCA_910589765.1 of Avena atlantica. Taxonomy (NCBI): domain Eukaryota; kingdom Viridiplantae; phylum Streptophyta; class Magnoliopsida; order Poales; family Poaceae; genus Avena; species Avena atlantica. The sequence continues at coordinate 163,957,855 of OU342737.1, forward strand.
TCTGGGTCCGTCTCGGAGCCGGCCAACTTCGTAGCGGGTAGCTTGGTGGGGTGGCCCCCTGAAATCTATATGAATCTTGCAATTGCTCTGTCGTGATGCCTCGTTGGGTTTTTATTGGTTTTTCTCGAGGTTGATCGTGCGTGTGTTGCTATTTGTGCCCCCCTGCAGGGTAAAACTTTCTGAAAGCCGTGTCCACGGTTATGGACGACTTGGAGCACAGTATCTCGATCATAGACAACTATAACTAAAGTAGTGCTATAAATTTGACTTTATAATGACTAGTAATCAGCTTCACTATAGTGGAATGGCTAAATAAAAGTGCCAACAACTGATGGGTTTTGGGATGCCTCATGCTATGTATCTGACTAGTAAGTACTACAACTACAACGGAATGGTTAATTAAAACTGTCCACTGCTTATTATATCAGGATGACTCATGCTATCTATATCTGACTAGTAATTGCCGCAACTATAACGAAATGAATAAAACTGCCAACTGTGTGAGTTCCTCGGTTGACTTCCTCGGTTGGTATCGAGGGGGAATACCAGGATGGGTATGTTTGGTGTTAGAATCAGGTTGGATCCGAGTAGGTCTTTCTTATCCCTATCTGATAGCCGCTAGTTGTATTGAGTCTCTATAGGTTGTTTAGTGCATGCCGCGCTGCCGCTTCAGTCCACCATACCTATGTAGGCGAGGACCGCCGAATTCTAGTCTCGCCGTGTACTGGCCTCAGTACTGACCGCTCTCTTTTCCTTTGCCCTTTGTCGGCACCCCTTTTGTTTAAGCAGGTTTTGAGATCGACGTCGTTAGCAGGGTTACCCTTCCGGCTTGGCCTGGGCAGGGTTATGGACGCCATTGTTTATTCTTCAGGGCTCTTAGCTCAATTTGCATCTTGTCCGTACTCGGACGCTGTATCGTTTTAAAGGTGATTTGGATCTTCGTATTGTATATCCGTATTCTTGACTCTTTGAGTCGTTGTTGTATATATGTTTTGTGGGTTCCATCGAGGACTATTGTGTAATGATATTACTTCGTTTTCCACCCGCACGAAAGTGCCTGGTGGGCACCTTTGAATCGTTTCTATGCGAGTTTGGCGGGAAGCGCTAAAACTTGCATAGGGTCGATTCTGAGGGTGTTACAGGTGCCATGAGCTACAACAGAAAATATGCAAAACACTTAAGACATGTATTCATAAAAGAGCAAGCATATTAAACACTTTAATATTTTACGCTCCCACTAGAACCAACACCCCTCCGATGGTTACTTAGTGATTCAGGGTCCTAAATAAGCAAGTCGGCTAGTGAACTTTAGCATCACCACTAGCCGCCAAGTGATCTAGGTAGACAACTCCTTGTCAATCATATCTCATACGACTCCTGTTGGTCGGGTGGCATCACATGCCCCGGCTCCCGTCTGACTTTTCCCCGTGCCCCACAACCGTTGTGATAGACCCGTCTAGCTTACCGAGTGTTTCCGCTGTAAGAGTCCGACTCGAACCCACCTACTCAGAAAGAATTGGCAGCACCTCAATTTTATGAGCCCACTACCAAAAATGTCCGACTTGTGATGGTGCAAACACTGGCGAGAAAACCGACTAGACCTTCTTTGAAGGATTAAATTTTACCGACTATCTAATAGAGGTAAAACAGAGAAATATCAACAACACAAAATAAAGCAATTATAATGTGAAATGGTATGGCTCTCTTCATGGCGATCTCCATCTCCACAAAGCCTGTAATCCGACTCGTGCCAACTCTTGTCACTTGCCGTCTTACACCATGTCGCCGACTTGTACAACACCTTGCATTCCATCCGGGTTCTCCATAGAGCTACACTAGCTTAGTAAAGTAAATTACATGGAGAATCCGACACACAGGTCGTTATACAATAAAATAACAGCACCTAGGCTTCAGCCGGCTGATAAAACCGTAATTCGCAGATCACGTATAGATTACACACATATATCACATGCATATGAACCATACCATTCACAACTTCCTGCAAAAAAAGTTATGCATAGATATGCTATCTACCAGCGTTGTGAAACTCGCAACAACATCTAAGGCGCTACGACAGGGCAAAGCCGGTGGTCCCATCTACATTCCGAACATGGATTCCGACCATCATTCTGACTCGATCAAACTCTTTGATCTTCGATCACCGCATCTGGATTTAAGTGTCATAGTCTTCCCCGATGGTGGAAACCGACCGGTAGGGGTATGTCGTTCCACGACCTCAGCAATATGATCATGAAAATCAGATCTACCATTCCCCGAGTACAGTTGATCCAATCAACATCGTACAAAACCGATCTATCTCATAGATCGACCACCAAAAGCGCACATAGATCCAATCTACAGCCAACCGCATATCACATACGCGAGATCTCGATCCTAAAACCAAAAGCTATCGCTCTGATACCATTGTTGGGCCACATAGAGAAAAAACAAAAACTTTTACCCTCTAACATGGTGATTCCAAGATCTAGCTGAGGTAGAAGGCCACGAGGTTTACCACTAGACACGTAGTTGCAGATTACTAATGAAGCGCGTCAGTTGAATGCAGTGCAGTCCTTACGATCCGATCGTCCTAGTGCTGATCGTACAGCACCTCTGCTGGTATCCACACGTACAAGGAGGAGCACCGGCAGCGAACTGCTAGGTTCGTTATGATGGCAGGACTGCTGTGGAGCTAGGGTTTTCAACTCATGGAATAACCTGACCGATCAACGATTAACCCTTCTGGGTTACTGTGCTCCACTATATATAGGGATTGAACGTGGGCTCCACTCTCGTGGTCCATTCACTAAAGCCCATATAATATTAGTCATCGTGAGTCTGACTCACTGACTCGGTCCAAATCCGGCTTGGGTCCAGTCCAACCAGATTTCCGGTTCAGATCCAATCCAAACTTGATCCCGCTCTTAAGTGTGTGACCCCGCAGGCTCATGGCTACTAGGAAACGATTGGAGTCCGACTCTCAACCGACCAGTCAGTAGCGGCTCCTAGCATAACATGTCGACTCCCAAGTACCAAAGAGTCATGACGACTTGCCTTTTCAATGCGACTTACGTCCGAGTCCCTTTTGCCTCACGATATACCTTGTCAGACTATAGGCGAATATTTGTCATCCCTTAAATAGTTTGACTCTCTTCTCGATCCGAGATAAGTGATTCATCTAACTAACTCTTAGTCGATCGCCTCGGTTAACACTTAACCGAGTCGTGCATGGCCATGCTTTCCGAATCATATCATCCGAGAGGGCCTAGAGAATATCTCTCCAAGTGGAGGGGCAAAATCCCATCTTGGTTATTCACATCACGCAGCTTGATTTTTGGTCGACCCGAACTCTGCCTTTATAACTGCCCAGTTACGGACCAACGTTTGACAGAACCTAAGTAGGTGATCCTCAACTCGGATTGTGCAACAACCTCGGGTCTAAGGATTATATTGATTGAGATATACAAATGACAACTTGTTCGTTGCACCTCAATATGGGTCAATCCGACTCGCTAAACTCTTTAGCTGAATCTGTGTAAGTTGAAATAGCATCTCCATGCTCATGACAAGTGGAACCGAGTCATCAAGCCAACTTTCGCATTGGTCTAAGTTGTGTGTCCAGCACAACCTTAATGACCAAGGACATTTAGTACAAACAACATGAATGTATAGTTCCACAACCGAATTATATTCAATGATATACATCAGATGCTCATACAAGGAAAACTTAATAACTTTATGAATACAATATGAAATATCATTATACATGATTGCCTCTAGGACACGGGCCAGGATGGAGAGTTTATTTGGTTGCCTATTTTTTTGTTTCACCACTATGAGAGCACATATGGCTACTTTGTTTTCTTTTCCAGATTGGGCTCGGCTAGTGCAAAGTTTCACGTTTGGAAGCCCGCATTCGGTCCGATATGGTTATATCGCATGGTAAAATGGTGAGCTTACCAACTAGTCATGAGGGTTTAAGATCTTACATGATCGTTCACATGAATCAGAGCAACTGGTAGTACACAGTCCACATGATTAGTCTAACGATGATGATGTCTTTGAACATACTTGCACCCCTACATGTGGAAACTGCTCATGTGGACGAACTTGTTGATGAACTGACGGCGGTGGAGTGAAACTGATGTTCATATCTTGCGACGGTTGTTTCTTTTGTGGACGCTCTGCTAAAAATTCAGAGTAGGTTTTTTGTGCCTGCTCTAGAGTCTTAAACCCTTATGGAGGTTGTGTTGATAACCTGTCACTTATTGGCTGCACTCCTTCCATGTCTTGTATATTTCCGATTGTTTTGCCGTAGTAGACCACATACCAGTTGTATTTCTATGAGACATAACACATGTAAGGATCACAACTAAAGCAGGTAGATCAAGTTTACAAACAACACAAGGCAATACGCATAAAATAGTTAAGCATACATGATCATACGAACACAAGCATCAGCAGTTCCAACCTACCAAGTTAGTGTGATCCAACCGATCACCACCAACATCTATGGTGTCATCCTACCACCACATTAAAAGGGGTGCAATCCTATCACCACATAAGTTCTCCATCATGTGGGGGTTATTATATATCACCTCACAGTAAACAGGAATAAGTTTTCATCAAGTCCCTAGATACTTCAAAATATACAACTTCATCATGCATGCACTATCGCCATCATCTCCATGATCATAGAGCAAGAACTACATGTAGTAGTGCTTGGCCAGGTCCTGAGCCAGAGATCCCTGTGATCCTCCGCCATCTGAACAAAGCCGTTTCCCATAGCCCTGATGTCGAAGAGGTGGCTGAGCGCCACCATCAGAGCCTCGAGGATGTAGTCTTTGGCGGCCATGACGACATCGTAGAGAGATGGGTGCACATCAGGAGGGGAAGCAGCGGTGATGGCGGTTGCCACCGCTTTCACGGCCTTGGTCATGCACGTGATGGCCACGGCGTCCTCCTCTCCCAGCAGCGACCTCTTCCTCTTCTTGCAAGGATCGAAGCCGCTAGCAACATAGGCATTTCTGATGTCGCCTTGACCAATGCCAGCAGCAGGAGAACCTGCGGCGACATCGGTCTCAGCCTCGTCATCAATCACCACTGTCTCTGACTCCTGGGTCTGCATGTATTCAGGGCTTGGCTTGCCAAGAGGCTCACTGGAGCCCATTGCAAACCTGCCAGTGGCAAGGCCAAAGAAGAAGATGGCCTCCATCTGCATATAGTTGGCAACAGGCTTGTTTAGATACTCGGCATCCTTGGGGTGATCCTGAGACATGGATTTGCAGGGAGGTTAACAAGGTTACACAAGGGAATCGTATAGATATAACTGAAATTAGTTAATACCGAGATGTGTCCCCTGTAGTGGGCGTCCTCCAAGATGATGGTGCAGGTCTCCTCGTCCTAACTAGCTCTGCTAAGGTCTGTGAGCTTGGAGATAGGGATCCACCTGGTCCTCCACTTACGCAGGTGGTTGTACACCTGCTGGGAGGACACCTCGATGCCACAAAACTCAAACACCTTGCGGGCAACAGTGTTGAGGTGCACCTCTTTAAACCCCTTCTTCGTCCTCACACCGCTCTTGATGATCTTGCACATCTGGTTGAGCACGAACGCCGAGGAACATTTCCCACTTCATGGTGCCCTTCACCCCCTTGCTCTGGCCTGTGCTGTGGGATTTTTGAGCCTTGATGGCTTTCTTCTTGGCCAAGATCTTGGCAGCTTGCTCTGCAATCTGCTCCACCGTGTACCCGGTCATTGAGGGAGCAGACAAGATCTTCGTGCGCTAAGGATGGGAGTCTCAGAGGCAGGAGCTGGGATTGGGTCTCAGCGACAAAGGTCTCTTGAGAATCCATGAGGGCCTGGCTGAACTCATCAATGGTCATGTTCTATAGATCTCACGGTCGCACATATCAGGACCTAGACTAGGCTTGGGATACTAACATAGATCTACCGCAAACTACAACCTGATCTACAAGGTGCTAACAGATCGAAGCTACTACACCTGGGGTTTGATGAAACTCACCGACATCGTAGGAGCGGAGCACGTCGACGTTGAAGATCTTGGAGAAGAACGCCTGCACCGTCCGACCTACAACCACCACCTCCGCTACCGCCGCTTACCTACTGGTCGATGAAGAACCTCGCCAACTTGAGAACTAGAAGAATGGGGAAAATGGTGGCGAGGGACGTTGGTGTGGCGGGTGGTGATATATACCACCGTGCTGCACCACGCGGTGACAAAATTTCTCCCGCTAGATTTTGGGGGAAACCCGCGGCTCGCACCATCGCTGAGCTCGCACGGGCGGCGTAGCTTTTTCTCCCCTTTTGCACGAGCGGGGCCTGCCCCGCGGAAACGTCCAAACTCCTCCTCCTCTTCGATCCCGGCACCATCAAGGAGCGCCGGTGTTGGGTACTGTTCCCAGCCGTCACGGCAAGCGGGTTCTGTCGAGGGTTTGTCTGAGAGAAGGTAAAAATGGGAGCATCTGCGCCGTTACCAGCCCACGAGAAAATGCGGGCATCTGGACCGAGTGCAGCGGCGAAGCCCATTACCAGCTCCATGGTCACACAAGAAAAAAGGCCCATTACGTGTCTGGGCACTTTTTTTGGCAAGGTATAATAAGACTGCTATTTATTCATCAAGACAACGAGGTGCATGGTACCTACCAAACGGTAGACTGAAGTTACATCCAAGGCAGTGAACTTCCAGCAACCTAACAAACTTGTCGCTGAAATTACAAAGTCAGTCCTAGTTGAACAAAGAGTGGGGAAAAGTAGGTTCGATTTACAGAGAAACGAACTGCAGGCATCAGAGTGATCCCGAAAGGCGCGCTTAGCTACCGTCTTGTTTCCAGATTTTTTTTTTTGAGGGGTACTACGGCGGGCACAAAGCCGGCCTGGACCATTTTCATTAATCAACCAGTGTGAGCCTTCAAACTGTACAAAAACAAAGGCAAAAAGAAGGGTAAAAGCTCCTAATTTAAAGCTAACTTCCCTACCAATTACAAAGAGAAAAGAAGGTGAGGTCCTAGTCAAATTGTCCCAGGTGAGAGAACATAATAGCCCAGTCAATGGCCAGAGACTTGTGAGATTGATTAGAACACCTATAAGACCAAAGCATCAGGTCTTCCCCACACCTGCGAAAAACCAAATTCATAGGCTCAACTTCATTTCTGAAGATTTTTGTGTTGCGCCTCTTCCAAATGTTCCAAAGGGCGCAAATGAGAACAGAGGATCTGACTTTAGAATTCTGAAAGCCTTCCCAAAGATCCCGGATAGAGAGGCATGATTGAACATCGTCATGAATAGCCGGAATCGCCTCCCAGAACGAGGCAACCGAAGGGCAGTGAAGAAAAAACTGTGGTCTCCGAGGAAGAGCAGAAAGGGCATGAATCCGAGGTAGCGATGCCTCTCCTGAACCTGCGGTCGTTCGTGAATAGCCTGCCACGGTCCGCCAACCAAAGGAAAATGCGGCACCGATTTGTCGCCAAGTTCTTCCAAGTGAATGTAGCGAAAGACACCTCCTGCAATTGTTCAAAAGCTGCCAAATATGCTGATTTAGAGGTTAGTGGCTTGCCGTCTAGACGCGCTATTCTAACGTCCGGGGTACTAGCATTTAGGCTGACAGATGCGACGATAGATTAGCTCAGCGAGTTCCAAACTGGCGGAGAACGAAAGCCTAGGTTGCATTTCGAAAGCTAGTCCTTCTGTGGCTGTGGCTGTGAATATCAGCAAGAACCAGTCTTATCGACCAGTGGATTGTCTTCGAAAGCAGGTCTTCAGATGGCGCCGCCTCGACCAAGGTCTTGTTATCTGAGAGGAAACAAACACTCGGCCAGCCCATCAGTTTAGCCACCTTGACAGCCAGGAGAAAGAGGAAATATCTGTTGAAATTGCACTCACAAAGATTTTCATTTTCCTCATAGGATCATGCAAGTAGACTCCCAGTCCCGCAGTCGTTGCATCAGCTTGTGGGTTGTGCGCAGCATCACAATAGGCAACAGCACCAGCAGGCAAAGAAAAGGGCATTGCTAACAAATTGGATCTTTGAACAGCAACAGTGCAAAGTGTGTTGCTGCAAGTCATTGCTTGCTCCTCAGCTTTACCTGCAGAAAGAATTGCTTGCACAGCACAAATAACTTGTGACACAGACCGCACTTGATGAAGGCTGCCAGGCGCTACATAGCCAGGATATTGCCAGTAGCTTAGAACAGAGGCAGAACAAGCATGAACACTGCAACCGAAACAATTCCCAGGCACAACTCCTCTGCATTCTCAACCCCTAGACAGTATAGAACCACATCATCCTCCATCGCTTTTTCTGGAGACGAGGAATTGGCTGAGGGCAAGATGCATGACATCTAGCTGTGTATATATGTTTGTACCTCTACTAAATCTGCCAGAACATGCAAATAGACGGAGTTATGATCCATATCCTCTGGTTGGTTTCCTGTAAACTGACATCAATAGACAACAGTGTGTCCATTCATCAGTCGATGTTTTGTTCAATTTTTTTTTTCATCAGCCGATGTTTCGATTCTGATACTAAATAAGGAAAATGTATATACTGCCAGAAGCTACTATCAATTACTTGCATACCTACGTTAACACAAGCATAGCTCTGGAAGAACCAAACACCAAGTAAATTGACCGAATAGTTTGTTATAGCAGAGACAATTAGGCAATGCCTAAAATATAAACTATTAGGACAAATGAATGTTCAGATTGATAGGTCATGAGTGAAGAAAAGGGATGTGGTGGATGCAGGGAAATAAAAAGATCACCAAACAATTCTCAGTTCCTCAGGCAAATAATGTAACAGGCCACAGAAGTAGGCGAGGCGGCAGTCGCCCGTACCAACGACGCCGTAGTTGGGGTTCCACGCCTTTAGATGCGTCAACATCCTCCAAGACAAGGACTTGGCTGAGGGCCAAGCCTAACAACAACAGATGATTAATTGAAGTGATATCAGTTGTCTCGACATAAGAAAAAAAATGAAATAACTATTGCAAAAGCAAAATTAATTGTTTGTTACTACCACTGAGTCGACTCATCACTAGCTAGTCTAGTCTAGTGTTGATTCTTGAGAACAAAAGAGAAACAGAAAGATATTACAGTATGCTCCTGCTGGTCAAGGCTAGGAAGGAATAATGGTTCAGGTGTTCATAACATCATTCTTTAACATGTTACCAGCTTTGCCACCACCAACATCATTCTTTAACATGTTACCAGCTTTGCCACCACCAGCCGCAGCCCTGACTGATTCTACCCATCCTGGTTTTCAGCTACACTACTACTAGAAGGGGCATAATATGTAGTATCTGTCATATAATTGACCAACCAAGACAAAACCAATCAGATTGTAAACCACAGAATCAACCATGACAGCGAAAGTAACAAATTTTCTCAGTCACAATGGACGGATACAGTAAAAACAAAATCATCATCCTCTCAACATAACAAATCCACCAGGTCAATGGCTCTGTATCTACCATTTTAAGCAACACAGCTAAACATTAGTACAAGATCTCTCCGCGAGAAATATACTAAAACACAGAGGACTCAAAATGGCACAAGAAGAGTTTCCTGGAGTCTGTCTCCAGGAAAACAAACATATTACATTGTCGACACGGCAAACCACCACAGTTATGCAACATGTCGGTTTCCAAAAACCGCCGTGTGGCCACCACTTGGCCATTCCACTGTCTCTCTTAATTCATCAGTCCATCGGCCAAGCACCTCTGGCCTGCCTTCTGTCCATTGTCCTGGGCACTCCCAGCATCACCAATCTCAGCATTCTTCATTCTTGTCGGAACCCTGCACTACACCTACCTGTCATATAATTGACCAACCGAGACTAAATCAATCAGATTGTAAACCACAGAATTAACATGACAATGCAAAACGAATGGAGCTGTAACAAATTTTGTCGTCACAATGGACGGATATAGTAACAACAAAATCATTCATCTTCTTAACATAACAAATCCACCAGGTTGATCGCTCGGTATCTACCACTTCAAGTAACACAGTAAAACACTACATGGTTTCTCCGCGAGAAATATACTAAAAAAGAGGGAACTCAAAACAGCACACGAACCATTTTCTGGAGAGTCGGTCTCCAGGAAAGGAAACATATTACACTGTCGACGCAACAAACCACCACTGTTGTCGGTTTCCAAAAAGAGAATCACCGTCACGTGGTTTCGCTTTGCCGTCGTCGACAAGTATCTACAGTAATAACCACCACTTTGTCATTCCACTGTCTATCTTTCTTCCATCAGTCCATACCCCGAGTGTCTCAGGCCTGCCTGCTGTCTTCACCATTGTCCTGGGCACTCACAGCATCACCAATCTCAGCATTCTTCTCAGAACCTGCACTATACCTCTCCTCCTCACCGCTCTTCTCTGGCTCTACATTGTCATTCTCTAGAGACTTCTCGACTGCATTATCAGCACCAGGGGACGCATCACCCTTCTCTGTGCTACCCTCAAATGTGTTGTCAGCAGCGGCGGCATCACCCATCTCAGTGTCATTCTTCAGAGCTTCCTCAAGGACCTCGACAGGGGTGTTGTCAACACCAGCTGCAGCATTATCATTACCCCTCTCAGTGCCATTCTCTACAGCCTGCTCAACAGCGTCATCGTCGGCAGCAGCTGCTACAGCATTAGCATCACCCATATTCTCTCTCGCCTCGACGGTAGCAACAATCCCAGCGCTGCCAACAGCAGCATCAGAAAAGCGCGCCTCGATGGCCTCCAGACGGCGCCTCATGTCACCCACCTCCTGCTCCATCAAAAAGAGCCTCTCCCTGAGCGTCAGATTCTCCTCCTCCAGCCTCGCCACATGCACATCCACATCCTGGCTGCGGTCATACTCGTCGTCCTCCTCAAACACGTACTCGCCACCAGGTTGAGGGTACACCATCTCGAACCTGCTGAGGTCGTGGTCGAGCCTTCTCTCGACCTCCACGTGCTCCTCCACATCGCTTCCCCCACTCGAGTTCTCATCCTCGTCCTCCTCGGCGCCAGGAGGAGGGTTCGCGGGGCGTAGGCGGATGAGTCCCTTCATGGAGCCGTACCCGTCAACGCCCCACTGCTGCTGCGCCACCACGTCGGAGAGGAGTCCCTCGTCGCGGGCGGGCGAGATGACGGGGGTGGGCAGCACGGCAGGGGTGACGGGGCACGGGGAGACGAGCGGGGCTATGCCCCCGGCACGCTTGGAGCGGATGATGAAGGAGGAGGTGTTGCGCGGGGCCTTGGCCTTGGGCTTGTGGAAGAAGGGCCTGCGGTTGGGGTTGGTGTTGTTGGGGTTGCTGCTGCTGTTGTTGTTGGGTTTGAACCAGCGGCGTGCCTTGGCGCGGTTCTGCACCTGGAGGTCGCCGACGGCGGGGGGCTGGTAGGGGGCAGAGGAGTTGGGGTTGGGGTTCTTGCGCTTCCAGCCGCGGTTGGGGACGAGGTTGGCGTTGGGCGGAGGGAGGAAGGGCAGCTGCGGCGGCGGCATGGCGTCGGAGGAGGTGGGTGGGGGCGGGGGCCACAAGGGGAAGCTCCGGGGCATCATCTGGCTGGGATCCATGGCCTGTTACGGTGGTGGGAGTTAGAGCGAGTGATTCGAGCTGATCTGTGTCAGGAATCGGTCGAATTCGATGGAATTTGGTGTCGGATTCGCTGCCCGGAGCACCGATTTGTCCGTCCAAGCCCTAACCCTAGCTAGCACCTAAACTACTCTAATGGTGGTGGGGATCACGACGAGGAAGGAGGAGGATTAGCGCAGTGAGATGGGATTAAGGGAGCAGATCGCCTTCGGGCGAAGTTTGTTCTCCTTTCGTTCTTGTTTTCGATTGGGGAACGGAAGGGAAAATCTGGAGGAGGAAGAAGTATATAGAGGGAGAGAGCCGGTTGTGGTCTGGATTTATAGGCCGTGTCGTGAGGACGCACGGCCCAGATTAGTCTCGTGCAGGCCCAGGTCATATAGGCCACACACACGCGCTGCCGAACTTCGCTCACAAAAAAAATTGTTTACTGTGTTTTCATCCGTCTTGAAAATTTTAGTTCAAGTTTCAAACTCTTTTTGAAAATTTCATCCATCTATTAATAATTATACTAACAGCAGTACAAAGTGCACTAAAATAATAAAAGTTACAAGTAGGTCATTGGAGTACTGGACCATTTAACGACGACTACACACACTAGCTTGGGTCGTAGACGCGCCGCCATACTCACCTCTCCGTCGCTAGAACAACGCAAAACTTGCAGTAGTAGAGTTTGTTGTAGCAGGGAGTTGTCGTGCTAATGCCGCAATGACCAGCGCAGCAAAGCATCAACCATCCTCAATCAACCATGCAAAACTTGATGTAGTAGAGTTTGTTGTAGTAGCCAAACACGAAGTTGTGGTGCTAATGCCTCGATGACCAGCGCAACAAAGCATCAACCATCCTCAGCATCAGCCATCCTCAATGATGACAACCATAAATCGAAAGAGACCGACCTGAAACAACATCAACAGACACAAAAATGATTGGATCATAGGAGATCCATCGGACACACGACTCTACACGCCCTCCGCCGACGAAGACGCACCACCAGGGTGAGGAACTAAAACTAAATTTAACGTAATCCTAACCAAAAATCGACATGTATATATAGATTATTCATCATACATAGATAAATAGTTCGAAGGAACTAAAACAAGGTTTAACCTAACCCTACCAAAAGTCGACGATGTTCACTCCTCGTTGGAGGATGTAAGGTCAACGATGACTGCAAGTGCACAGATCAATTGTAGCTAGTTTCGAAATAAGAATATTGAATCCACATATAGCTATTTGGTTGAGGTCTCTATGCCTCTCGTCACTATCTATCAAAGGATACTTGTAAGCTGCCTTTGATTTCAAGCAAACGGGTGTTTGAAAGGTTATTAGTTTAAGTGCAAGAAAGTAAATAAAACGAGTAAAAACAAAGCAAGTAAAAAGTGTGTTTTGGAATGGACGTTGAACTCAATAGCGCTAAGATGTTCTCGGGAATGTAGGATACACCTCTAGCATGTTGTAATTAATCATAATTAGGATAACCTATTTCTTGTGTCATGGTATGTATGGAGAGAGTTCTGTAATAAGATGTTCACCAAGGATCGTAGGCAATCACTTTGTTGAGGCAAGAATAAGGTCATCTCTAAATAACCACTACAATGTCTGGAAGCAATCATCATGCATACCAGTACAATTAAGGGTTTCCCCGTGGATATCGTAATTAACTTAGTGAATCTCTCTTTGTTCCCCATTCGACCGTATTGGGTGATAGCGGTACTTATAGTCACAGTAGCAACCGACACAAACATCCAAACACGTCCAAATGGTTTCACCCTCTTACTTTAGACCCGAAGGCAATGATATATGGCCGACTATACATACCATCTAAAGGGAGAGATCAAACATACATCATAGATCAATAGATCCTCTACACAAGTAATAGATCATCTTTATTTCATTTTATAATAATGCTAGGGTTTCTCCATCTCCCCAAGAACAAAGGAAACTACTCACACATAGAAGCAATCAAGACATCATCATAATCAAATGGATGGATAAAAGTAATGGGATGAATCTAGTGCAAATCATAATTGAATTTGGAATTGGAACAAAATCTAATGAATGGAAGATGGGGTAGAAATGGTGATGGAGATACAGCGGTTGATGATGTAGGGGATGATGCGTTGTCCTCCAATGATCCGTGTAGCAACAAGAATTGGTTGGAGATATGCTTAAGAGGCAATAATAAAATGGTTATTATTATATCTTTTTTGTTTATGATAAATGTTTACAATAACATGCTATAATTTTATTAACCGGAAACATTAATACTTGTGTATTTTATAAACATAAAAGAGTCCCTAGTTAAACTAGCTTATTGATTAATAGATGATCATGGTTTCCTGATCATGGACATTGGATGTTATTAATAACAAGGTCATATGCGGTGACCCAGCATACCACTGCATGATGTAGTACGCTATAGTCGTTGACATAACACCAATGAAACACCGTTCACTAGCATTACATCCCACGGAGTGGTACAACAAAAACACAACAGGGCCAAGACATAACTATATGTTACAACTCGACTCTTTACACAAGATCCAGAGAATACTCTAGGTTAAGAACGAGAAATAAACTTCTTACAAAGAAGAACCAGAGATAATCAACTAATAACTATTATGCTAATAATATTAGCATCTTACTATGGAGCTGGTATTGATACTATTGCAATATTATACATAAGTAGGTTCTATGGCTAGAAATTATATTCTTATCTAATCAACAACTTCACCTTCACTTTGGTTGCTCTATAAGTTGACTTCATTGACTCTGTTGAAGAACTTGAACTATTGATGACGATTCCCTTGAGCATAAGTTGATGTAAATATCGTCTGTATTGGCTTCAGAATCTAGCAAGGATTAAGAAGATACGTTGAGTATGAGCGTACACGGCAAGTTCACTAGAAAGAAGTGTTTGATGCACTATATCTATAGCCTCAGACCATAGGTCGTAGGCAATGCAAGTTTTCGTAAACATTTCTTCAAAGGTTGCTTTTATTCTGAAAATCTATGTTCATCAGCCTTCATGGGTTTACCAGAACTTTCATAGAGTCCTTTCCTAACGCGTTCGTAGCTCCTTCCCGAAACAGGGAGTAACAAAGTTACAGTTCTTACACTCTGCGGATGTGCGTTACTTTACCCATGAGGGTGCCGGGAAGAACTTCAGATCCCCCCGATCTAGGGACGATGGTGGCGGAGGCTACAGACTGTTTCGTGGAAGATTGATCGGGTACTTAGGATTGAGGTATCGGGGGTTTCTTATAGGCAAAGAGGGAGGTCGAGAGGGTGCCCGAGGCGGCTGCACGCCCCCAGGCGCGGGCCAGGCCTGGCCGTGCGGCCAAGGGGTGTGGCCCCCTCGAGGCTCTTCTCTGTCTCGTCTTCTGGCTCCGTGTTCCCCTTAGTGAAATATTGACTTTGGCTTTTGTCCCATCCAATTCCAAGAATATTCATTTTCTGACTTCTCTGGAACCAAAAACAAAAGAAAACAGACAACTGGCACTGTGTTATCTTGTTAATAGGTTAGTCCAGAAAACATATAAAAATACCTCAAAGTGTAGATAAAGCAAAGCAAAGTAGATACTAAATAAGAATAGAACATTAAAAATTATAGATACGTTTACGACGTATCAGTTTACCAGAACTTTCATGTAGTTCCTTTTCCTGCCGCGTTCGTAGCTCCTTCCCGGAACAGGGAGTAACAAGTTATAGTTCTTACACTCTACAGAGGTGCATTACTTTACCCATGAGAGATCAAATCCTTGTTGCATAACTAGGCGATCTTTCTCGTCCACAATTCTATGATGTGGGGCCTAGTAGATGATCTAAGCCAATCACTGCCCTTTCCGCGACCCCGCATGTATGCACGATCCTCCGGGGCTGACTACACCTCCGTTAAGCCCCCTCCCGGGTAAGCTAGAACCATGATAAGTTCCGAAGACTCTATGAGCTGGTGGTTCCCCTGGCAAGTTCCATAAAGGGCTGACCATACCTTTGACAGCCACGCATAGATAATCTAGACACCAAAATCATGGGGCCTAAGGGTGCCCACCCATATGTTGGATCCTCGCAAGGAAACATAGCGTCACGTTAAGGTCATCTAGCCTACATACAGAAGGAAAATGATAATCTGACTTCTTTGTCCCATTCAAAATCTCATGGTTAACGCGTGATATACGGCGCTAGAATCACTGACGACATTGGTTGTTAAGTCCTAGATAATATGTTCCTTTATCACTGAAACTTTCATAGTAGGTTATTACCTCTTGGTAAATAACCTTTAATCATATTATTATAAAAATAGTGTTTTCTGACCTTTTTGAAATGCAGGTGATGACAACACTAGCTTTGCAAATACTTTACAGAAAATAATCAAAGTACATGGGCAAGTGTGAACTTGCCTTGTGTGATTGCAAGATTATGCACTCACGATCTTCGAGACGATATAAGATCCAATATCTGAAATCAGCATCATTGGTTGGTAAGGACTAATGTTTAAAGAAGCAATATGCAGTTATGCATAAGTAATACCATGCAATTTGTAAAACTCCCAAAGTGAATCCCTATTATTTTGGATGAAGTGAATTTAGGTGATTCTTTTAAGAATTGGTTTATCTTCAAATTTTATTTTACAAGTAATGGCATTCATAAGGGACTTAAATGTTAACAATTCAAAATATGTAAGTAAAGTATAAAGTAGTGTGGTTATGATTATTTGTCATCTAGTGCCTATGATAAAAGTCCCGGGGTTGAGTTGTTAAGAGTTAAAGGAACTATTATAGAGTTGTTGTTTAAAGTGGCAAAAAGAATAACCTTCGAAGAAAAGGTTTCTTCTCTAAGGTTTAAACAATCTTTATGGTTAATAGAATGTGATCATTGTATTTTGGGGTTTGATTGATTAGTTTGGACTTGAGATGCTTTAGGTCTTAGTTGAATTAGACCAAAGTTAACTATAAAAACATAAGTAGCTTACTAGACATGATGTTTATAAGTTTTGAGACTAAAGTTAACTTTAAAAGGGTAATAAACTTAAGGTGTAATATGTTTTAATTGTTCCCAAATTTTAGATTTATGATAAGTATGACTAAGGGGTGGAATTATTTACTTTATATTTCTATTTAGATTAAATAATATGACATTATTCAATGGAAGTTTAATTTGAATGATATTATTAATGTGTTAGATTTAAAGTCCCGTTGAATATTATTTAGATATTAAGATCACCCCCTTAATATTAATGAATGATATATAAAGTTATTTTAAATATTGTGGTTTTGATTTTTTATTTAAAGATCAAAATAGTTTTACAAGGTTAATAACTTACCCTAAAGTTTTATTATTATATTTTAATCATGGATTTAGATTTAGTAATTACGCTTAAAGGTTTTAATGTTTTATTAGGAAATGGAATCATTTCTTACTTAGGAAATAATTTTAATGATTTAACAAAATAGTTATCTTAATAAACTAGATAAGGATTTATTACTTTTAAAATCTTAAAAAACTTTCTAATGGTATATTTAATATTTTTATAAAATATTGGATTTATTTTTATACACAAAACTGATTTTTATTCATTTTTAGAAATTTCCTCCTTATTTTATTAAATTTTATTTAGGATTTTTGTAACCTATTAATTTCATATTTTTACTAGGTAGATATTATTTTTATGAACATTTTAATATATCAAATGTATTTTTAGGAATTCTTTATATTTTTCTTTAGTTAACAGCTACATAAGGGCATTTTGGAAATTTTCCTAATTGGTTTAATTTAATTATTACTCTTTTATACACTGGGACCGATTCTTGGGCCAACTCATCCCATTACCTAGTCCATCACGTATGGTTGGGCTAGATCACATGGCTCAGTCGAACCTGACCCTCACTCGCTTTCATCTTCCCCTTTCTCGAATCCCTCTCTCTCAGGCGACTCTCTGGTACCACCGCCGTCGTTCCTTGATCATGGACGGCTCCGTCCACCATAGCCGCAATCATGGTGTAAAATGACGTGGTGGACAATGATGCTTCAAGGGCCTAGGTTGATTTGATGCTCGTGCCCTTCCCTGGCTTCACTCCTCTCTCTCTTTGGGGTTAGGGTTTGCGTCGTTGCCGATGATGTGGTGCTCCGACGCACTGCTGGCATCGCCTTGGTGCGTGGATGGCGCAAATGGTACTAGTTGGTCCTGCTCCTTCTCCTATGGCTACCGCAACCACGGCTTGGTGCGGGTTGCAGTGCCCTTAGGTGCTCCCTGTGCCGCCGTGTTTTTCGCCGTCGGCCAATCTTTGCTTCCCCTTCTAGTGTCTAGCAAGGACCCCTGGTAAGTCATGCTTGTTCTTCCCTTCTCGGTTCATATCTAGATCCTTATTTGTGGTGATACGACTATCCGTATTTGTGCTAAGACTCTGTTCTCGGGTCAATTTCACTGCTAAAATTATCTATGGCTAGTTGGTTAATTTGATTTGAGCTAATTGACTTCCTGGTTTGCCATTTATGTGTTGACCTCTGGCTTGCTAGTGGCTGATGATACATTAGTAGCATTTCTAGTTATGTGGTAGTTGATCAGTTTGTTGTGATATATCTGGTGGCTCTCAAATGTATTTAGCATGTAACTTCTGCGATATTGGTGGTGACTTACTTCCTAGAGATATGCTTAGGATTTGTGATTTAGTACCTACAGACTTGATATCCTTTTCTGATGGTGTGAAAAGATGGTGTGATTATTTGGAATAATCATAATACAAATGGTGGCTTGGTTTTATAGATTGCTTAAATACCGATGCATCTTATGATTACTAGTCATGGTACTAGATAAATAACATGGACATGATGGTTATGAACTAGAGCTTGAAATGGTGATTCATTCTTTATGGTTAGCTAAATTTTGATGTAACTAACCAGTGATATATGACTTGTATAAATGATTCCTAAAAATATTAGGAAGATGATTTGAATTCATTACTAAGTGAGATTCTGAACTTATATATATACTTGATTCTTAGGGACAATGCTTAAGAAAATGATGTGAATTAGTTCCTTTCATTTTTTGGTTGGCTTCTCTGACAAAAGGGTGTGGATCATTGGTTCAGGTGCATACATGATGATCCAATAGTTTCTATACTGGTGGCTTATATAATGATGGTTGTGATTTGTCTATTGATTTGAAACTTGGAAAAGGATTTGGCTTACTGTCTTTGTTGATAGTAATTCCTAGAGACTTCTGCTAGGAAAATGATAAGTCTGTTTTAGCTAAAATATATTAGTGATTATTTTGTGTGATGATACACTCTAATAGTTGTTGTGCATCAGACTATCACTGTAGTGTCTCCATTTTGGAGTGTGCATAGTGATAGGTCCTGATTACATGAACTGTTGTGAGCTTGGTGGTTTTACTTGATAAGATCATACATCTGGCCTATGATGCAAAGGCTGAGGCATTGATAAAAATAAGAACAGATGCTATTATATGGCTTTTAATAACTCTATGATGATTTTTGCAAAGCAACTCTTTGCAACACTGAGAGTACCACTCCATCCAATCCTCCTAGATGAAGATCTAGTTGAAGGGTAGATGGAACTAATTGATGGGTATTATTTCCCTTGTGTTCCCAGATCTGTATGCAAGCTATAAGGACAAATGCTGCATGATCTAGTGGTTATTTCTGATGATTTTTACCTGCTGTTAGTGAGTGGTCTCTGGCCTGTTGGAGATATTGCTCTACCGGGCTTGGTTGCTCTTATGGTGACTTGTTCCTTCTTGATATGCTTGTTGTAAGCTTGATCCACTTTCTCCTGTTTGCTACTGGCTTGCTCCTCCTTAACTGCTACTTGGCCTTCTTCTCCAGGATTTGCTCCCTCTTGTACTACTGGGCTAATTCTACTCAGGTGATAATGGTTTTGATGCTGGTATTGATTTGAGGAAACATCCTTGTGTGAACTATGATGGTTTCTTGGACTATTCCTGACTAGTATATGAGCTGAGATTGGTTTGGCTTTGTGCTAAAGAACTGGTGGTGTGTGCTGATGTGCTGTAGAGAGATATTGATCAGCTTCTAGCTGAGCTGCTACGGCTGTGCTCTCCCCTTTGTACTTCCTGTGATGTTCCTGGTGTTGACAACACGACATAGCTGCATGTATGTGTGAGCTGCTTGCACTATTCTGGATCAGTGCAAGGCAAAATATCTTGATTCCACTCTTTTACTGCCACTACACTGGTGAAACTTGTCCCACAACTGAATGCCAATGAGGTGGTACTGAGGCAGTTTATGTGATTAAGAACACATACTATGATTTGGTGAAACTTGCCCTTTTTAAGATTAGCTCAGTGATGAAATGATTACAGTGCATCACATTGTTCATTATGAGAGTATCATTAACCCCCTCTAATCCCTTTTATTTTGTTTGTCTCTTCCTCTTTATTTTTTATTCTTTGTTTTTGTTTTTGTTTTGCTATCTATGATGTTGTTTTGTAGGTACCGAAGAAATATTTGTATTAAAGTAATGAAGATTAACCTTTTCATTCTTCATCAATTGTAAAAAAAAAGTAATGTTTGTATTATTGTGTTAAAGTTATTCTGCTATATTTATTCCAGGAAATTGTAAAGATATTTTAATATTATTTATATGATGATAAAGTAAATGTTTCATGTAATTTACTTCCATTCTTTTATTGTAAAAGAACAATAATACTATATGTATATATGTAATATTAAAGATTATTATGGTAATGTTTTCATTTCATTGTATTGTTTTAATATACTCAATTGTAATAATGATTATATGATCATACCTTTTTTTTAGAATAATTCAATTATTTTCTTTTATATTATTAACACTTGTGAGTAATTATATCTTACTTATAAATAAGAATTCCATTCTTATTTATTATTATAATTCATTTCATTCAATTTTGATTATTAATTGAGACATGTAATTATTGTATCTTTTCATAAATAAGAGTTCACCTCTTATTTCTTATTACAATTTAATTTCCAATTATTATTCTATTTCAAATTCTTTTAGTATTCAAATCTATCAATTTAATATTCAAATTTGAGTTGTCTTCCCCTAAAACACAAAAGTACAATAGAGGTCATGTCGAAATCCATCGCACTTGTCCTGATGTTTCCATCAGAACAAGAGAGATCTCGGTCCCTCTATAGCTTCTTTAGTTTTGCGCGAAAATTTCTGGGATTTTCTGATGCATTGATACGTCGGAAACATATCTATAATTTTTGATGTTCCATGCTTGTTAGTATCTACTTTGCTTTGCATTGTCTACACTTTGAGGTGCTTTTTACATGTTTTCTGGTACTAACCTATTAACAAGTTGCCACAGTGCCAGATGCCTGTTTTCTGCTGTTTTTGGTTTTAGAAAAGATAGTAAAGAAATATTCTCGGAATTGGACGGGACAAACGTCAAAGTCAATTACTTTACGTGGGGAACAAGAAGTCAAGAGAGGATACAAGGAAGCGTGCTAGGGCGACGAAACGCCCCTAGGCACAACCAGGGTGGGCCCGCGCCTGGGTAGGGTTTGAACCCCCTGGTCGCATCCCCGGCCTCCCCCTTCGCCTATAAGAAGCACCCGATGCAGAAACCCTAAGCACCCGATCAAATCTCCACGAAACCGTCTATAGCTGCCGCCACCATCCTCCCTAGATTGGGGGGATCTGAAGTTCTTCCCAGCACCCTGCTGGAGGGGAGATCATCCCGGAGGCCTTCTCTCTGATATGATGCGTGAGTAGTTCCACCTTGGACTATGGGTCCATGTAGTAGCTAGATAGTTGTATCTCCTCCTTTGTGCTTTTATGTATAGGTCTTGTGAGCTCCGTTCATGATCAAGATCTAATCTATTTGTAATCATGCATGTTGTGTTTGCGGGGATCCGATGGATATTGAGATTATTATGTTGGTTTGATTAATGGTTTTGTCGTTATGATTCTATCATGTCTGTGTTGTTTGTGATCTTGCATGCTCTCCGTTGTTAGTAGCAATCTTGGCCAAGTAGTTACTAGTGACTCCAAGAGGGGGTATTTATGCTCGATAGTGGGTTCATGCCTCTAGTTTTCAAGGGAAGTGACAATAATTTCTTCGGTTGTAGATGTGCTGTTGCTACTAGAGAGAAAACAACGGTCTCTTGTTCATGGAACATGTGGACTGTTTATCTTACACACTTTGCTTAAAGCAGTTGTCTGTTGCTTACAACTTAATACTGGAGGGGGTTCAGATGATAACCTAAAGGTGGACTTCTAGTCATAGATGCAGTTGGATGGCGGTCTATGTATCTTGTTGTATTGCCCAATTGAATGTCATAGGATCTTTCTGACTAGTAATTGCATTGTTATGCCTTGCTCAGTTCCTGTCAATTGCCCTGCTGTAATTTGTTTACCCTTCATGCCATGTTGTTTATCTAAGGAGAGAACCTCTAGTGAACTATGGACCCCGGTCCAATATTTACCATTGATACATCATCCACTGTTACTTGTTTACTTGCTGCAAACCATTACCTTCCACACCATATGTTTAATCCTCTGTTACAACAAACCGGTGAGCTTGACAACCTCACTAATTCGTTGGGGCAAAGTCTTGAGTTTGTGTTGTGCAGGTCTCTGCGTTGCTAGCAACACCTGTGTGACATTTCCTTCCTCCTACTGGTTCGATAACCTCGGTTTCTTACTGAGAGAAAACTTGCTGCTGTGCTGCTTCACACCTTGCTCTTGGGGTTTCCCGACGAAGCGCTCCCACTTGGACTGGCGCTGCATCAAGCTTTTTCTAGCGCCGTTGCCGGGGAGGCTAACGACGTCTTCACAAGGGGAGTCCTTCACTTCCTTTCTCTTTACTTTGTTTTTAGTTTGCTTTGTTTCTTTTGCTTGGCTTTGTTTGCCTATTTTAAAAAAAAAACCAAAAAAATTTAGTTCCTGCTCTAGTTGCTGGTCTGTTGTTGCCTTGCTTGGTCATGCTTTCTATCAATGGATGGTTTCTTTGAAACTAGTTCTTATTGGCAAGGTGGTTTTACGGAAGAACAAATGTATTATTATAAGGAACACCGTTTGTCACAAAAAGGGAAACACTTATGGGAACAAATTGATAAGTTGAATACTATTGCTAGAGACGTGTGTTCTACTTATAATATTACTTATTGCTTTGATAAGTCTTGTTGCTGTAGGAGGTATAAACACCTGCCTTGTCAATGTGAGTATAATGATAATGTTACCATATCCTCTTATGTTAAAGGAAAATATGACTTTTATGACGTGGAACAAATTGAAGAATTTATTGCTTTCAAGGGTGCATTTGTACTTTCCAGTTTGTTTGAAAATACTGATGATGCACCTCATGAATACGAGGTTTATGAGATACTCAAATGCTGATTTGATAATTACAAGGAAGAAAAAAGCTATATCCTTGAATATTTTAATAGGTGCTTTCCACAAATGGAAGAGACTAATGCGTTGCAGGAGCCTATGGAAGAAGAAATTGTTGAAACTGGAAGCTCATTAGATGAAAAAGAGGAGGAGGGTGATGAGAGTAACTCTTTATCCCTTAAATTATTTGATTGTCCCCCATGCTTACAAAAGGAGGATGAAAGTTATGTTCATGTGGATCCTTTTGAAATATCTACTTTGGGTAAAACCTGTGAAGGTTTTAATCCCACTATTTTTGAGCTTGATAGAAACTATGTGTTCATAGATCATGAAAAGCATGCTTTATGTGATACCTATATTGTTGAGTTTATTCATGAGAGAGGAAAGTATGGTTGTAGAAGTTTTGATGGTATTGAAACACCTCTCTTTGTGCTGAAAGTTTTGAAGTTACTCTTGTATTATCTTCCTATGCATGTCACTTTGTTCTTCATGAATTTATTTGTGTACAAGATTCCTATGCATAAGAAGAGGGTTAGACTTAAATGTGTTTTGAATTTGCTTCTTGATGCTCTCTTTTACTTCAATTCATATTTCTTATGTGAGCATCTTCTCAAGCTATCATGCCTAACTTAAAGGCGTTAAAGAAAAATACTTGTTGGGAGATAACCCAAGAGTTTTCTTGAGTCTTGGAAGTTATTACTTCATTAATGACCTCTCCTTATCCTTTTCGTTTGCTTTTTGTGCCAAGAATGACCTCTAATGAGAGGGAAGTAAGATTTTGGGAGTTGCTGTCCCGAAACAGATTTCTGTCCTCCACCATAAAAATTCGTGAGGAGTCTATGTAACTAGGATTGAGCTCAAAATTTACGAATAAATCCCCCAGTATGTTAGATAACTTTCTCTAGTGCAACACTTTTTGATTTGAGCAACATAAGATGTTCGAAAAAATTGGTTTCTGCCTGCTGGTCTGTTTTGACAAATTTCTGCCATTATTTGCATTTGCTTCTTATTGATTCCTTTTGGAGTTATCTTTTGGGGAATTGAGCTTTTTGAAGGAGTTTCTATATTAGCTTGTGTTTTTAGTGAAAAGTCTTGCTGTTCCAAAGCTTTGCCAGAGGTCTAATATCTTTTGAATACCCTAATGTTGCTAATGAAGATTGTGTGAAGTTTTGTATAAAGGAAATTTTTTAGGTGTAGAGAGAGAATGATGCAATGAGATGAATAATGGACAAAATCTCAAGCTTGGGGATGCCACCATGGTGTCACCCCAAAAATATCCAAGAGGTACAAGCGTCAAAGCTTGGGGATTCCCAAGGCATCCCCTTCTACATCAATAAAAAGCTTAGGTTTGTCTAGACACTTTATTTTTATTATTTCATGCACAGTTGTGTTGTTCTTGGAGCGTCTTAGTTTTCGTTTGCTTTGCTTAGGTTATTAGTTTGCTTGAATAAAGTAGTTTGGACCCCCGTTCTCGCTGTGTTGTTTTGCAAATAAGGTAGCTTGGTGTTGGAAAGGAGTAGAAAGTTTTTGCTTGTAAGTGCAAGAGGAGCTTACATTGACCGTGACTTAGACTTTAGCATGACATGCTAGGTGTTGTTTTGACCTTATGCTTAGTAATTATTGCTGTAGCATGTCTTGTTCCAAACTATTGGGATTGCTTAGTGTGCCTTGAAGAAATTATGCGTTGTTTTAGCATGCAAAAGCATAGTATTGTGGTATTCTCCTTTGATGCTTTGCTTGGGTTGACTTGGCACATGCTCACACCATGTTATGACTATGACAAGTCACCATTAGCCTCTATGATCATTTAGTCCTTGACTTGTAGTACCACTCTATGCTTTGATTTATAATGCTTTGTTGATCTGCATGATTATGGCCATTATGCTCTCTTAGTTGGTTGCTCCCAGTCTTTTGCTAGCCTCCACTTGTATGAGTAAGCTCTACTCATGCTTCCAACTGCCAAGAAACCAAGTTATTCCAAAGTGTCCACTATAAACTCCTATGCATGGTGTGTTACACCATTTCAAGTATATTCTTGTTTTCAGCTATCTTCCAATTAAAAACTATTTTGTTATGCGAAAACTTAGTGATTAAAGCCCTCAAAAACTTGATGGCACACTTTATATTCTTTGCCCCTAATAAACTTGAACCATTGTGACATCTATGTTGTATATGCTTGCACTTATACGTTGGAATTAGCAAAACCGTGCTGTCACGGGGAACGTTTTCAACATTGCACTTTTACTTTGTACTCAGTTGATATCATGCTCTTTTGTCTATGGATGTCACCGGTGTGAAATAAATATGAAACTTGTAAGTCCATGGAGTAAGTATTCTGTGTTATAGAAACGCCTGGGCCGCTAGCCTAAGCCATGCCTAATCATGGTGGAAACTTGCAGCATCACCATAGTGAGCTATCTATGAAGCATCCTCAATAAAAAGCTATGCATATAGTAAATAAAAAGATCGCTGAGATGCTCATTGTCTGCTTGCCTTGTCATTTTGGTTATGGGAAAGCTCCTGTACCATGGGCAAGGGGTACCCCGGTGGCAGCTCTCTATGATATGCAAATACTTACAATGAAAAGAACTTACCTGTGACTGAAGTTGAGTAGCATGAGGTGTGGCCCTCATATTCAAGGGACTTGAGATTGCCAACTTATACTTCGTCAAGAATATACTCCATCTTTGTCACTTTAACCTTAACCACTTGAAGATGATTATGATAGGGGCAATGAGGGCTGAAAGCCAACAAGTACCATAATTTTTGGAAGCTCTTTTTGAAACTTGAAATCCCTGCTTTCTTTACAAAAAGGCCTTTCTTCCACCACTATTGAGTCTCCACATTCTACTTTAGGCACCATTAAGAGAGCATAGTTGTCATTCTATGTGCAGTGTTCCAAAGCTTATTGATTGATGCATATTGTGACATTACTTGTTCTTGTGCTATTTGTTTCTAGTCACCCTTGTGAACTTTGAAGGTGTCCTATGCATCTATATTGCTACTCTATGACGGACAAGCTGATTGCCACTATGCTATGTTTTCTGTATGTGAAACAAACAAACGTTTTTCAATGCATGTTATTCATGATCTTTGTTTGTATCTTGTCATGTTGCAACAATAGTTGCTTTGTCTTACTGTTAGAACTCCATATTTCATGTTCATGTTTAGAGTTCTTTGATCCCAGCTTTCAATGCTTGCAAATGGTTAGATCTTCATTGTTAAGGTGCATGTCACCTTATTCTTTTTATCACTTACCTACTCGGGGACGAGCAGGAGTTAAGCTTGGGGATGCTTGATACGTCGAAAATGTATCTATAATTTTTGATGTTCCATGCTTGTTTAGTATCTACTTTGCTTTGCTTTGTCTACACTTTGAGGTGCTTTTTACATGTTTTCTGATACTAACCTATTAACAAGTTGCCACAGTGCCAGATGCCTGTGTTCTGATATTTTTGGTTTTAGAAAAGCAAGTAAAGAAATATTCTCAGAATTGGAGGGGACAAACGTCAAAGTCAATTACTTTCCGTGGGGAACAAGAAGTCCAGAGAGGAGACGAGGAAGCGTGCCAGGGCGGCCAAACCCCCCTAGGCGCGACCAGGGGTGGGCCCGCGCCAAGGTAGGGTTTGACCCCCCTGGTCGCCTCCTCGGCCTCCCCCTTCGCTTATAAGAATCCCCCGATGCAGAAACCCTAAGCACCCGATCAAATCTCCACTAAACCGTTTGTAGCCGCCGCCACCATCATCCCTAGATCAGGGGGATCTAAAGTTCTTCCCGGCACCCTACCGGAGATGAGATCATCCCGGAGACCTTATCTCTGGTATGATGCGTGAGTAGTTCCACCTTGGATGGGTCCATGTAGTAGCTAGATGGTTGTATCTCCTCCTTTGTGCTTTCATGTATAGAGCTCCGCTCATGATCAAGATCTAATCTATTTATAATCATACATGTTGTGTTTGCGGGGATCCGATGGATATTGAGATAATTATGTTGGTTTGATTAATGGTTTTGTCTTTATGATTCTATCATGTCTATGTTGTTTGTGATCTTTCATGCTCTTCGTTGTTAGTAGCTATCTTGGCCAAGTAGTTGCTAGTGACTCCAAGAGGGGGTATTTATGCTCGATAGTGGGTTCATGCCTCTAGTTTCCAAGGGAAGTGACAATAATCTCTTCGGTTGTAGATGTGCTGTTGCTACTAGGGAGAAAACAACGGTCTCTTGTTCATGGAACATGTGGACAGTTTACCTTACACACTTTGCTTAAAGCAGTTGTCTGTTGTTTGCAACTTAATACTAGAGGGGGTTCGGATGATAACGTGAAGGTGGACTTCTAGTCATAGATGCAGTTGGATGGCGGTCTATGTATCTTGTTGTATTGCCCAATCGAATCTCATAGGATCTTTCTGACTAGTAATTGCATTGTTATGCCTTGCTCAGTTCCTGTCAATTGCCCTGCTGTAATTTGTTTACCCTTCATGCCATGTTGTTTATCTAAGGAGAGCACCTCTAGTGAACTATGGACCCCGGTCCAATCTTTACCATTGATACATTCTCCAATGTTACTTGTTTACTTGCTGCAAACCATTACCTTCCACACCATACGTTTAATCCTTTGTTACTGCAAACCGGTGAGCTTGACAACCTCACCGATTTGTTGGGGCAAAGTCTTGAGTTTGTGTTGTGCAGGTCTCCGCGTTGCTAGCAACACCTGTGTGATGTTTCCTTCCTCCTACTGGTTCGATAACCTAGGTTTCTTACCGAGGGAAAACTTGCTGCTGTGCTGCTTCACACCTTGCTCTTGGGGTTTCCCGACAAAGCGCTCCCACTTGGACTGGCGCTGCATCATGCATGAATGAAATGCACACCCATGTGTTATCTATAAATCTAGGTGCTAATCCTGGGATGTTACTGATACGTTGTAAACGTATCTATAATTTTTGATGTTTCATGCTTGTTTAGTATCTACTTTGATTTGCTTTGTCCTTAATTTGAGGTGTTGTTATATGTTTTCTGGGACTAACCTATTAACAAGATGCCACAGTGCCAGTTGCCTATTTTGTTCTGTTTTTGGTTCCAGAAAAGGCAGAAAATCAATATTCTCGGAATTGGACGGGACAAAAGACAAAGTCAATATTTTACCGTGGGGAACACGGAGCCAGAGTACGAGATGGGGGGGATGCACCAGGGGGCCACACCCTGATAAGTCGTAAACGTATCTATAATTTTTGATGTTCCATGCTTGGTTAGTATCCACTTTGCTATGTTTTGTCTACACTTTGAGGTATTTTTATACACTTTCTGGAACTAACCTATTGACAAGATGTCATAGTGCCAGTTGCTTGTTTTTTGCTGTTTTTGGTTTCAGAAAGCTAAAAAATGAATATTCTCGGAATTGGACAGGACAAAAGCCAAAGTTCATATTTCCCCTGAACGATATGGAAAATCGAAGATGAGTTGGAGGAGGATACCAGGGTGGCCACACCATAGGTGGGCGCAGGTCCCACCTTGGCCGCGCCCACAGGGGGTGTGGGCCCCTGGACCTCCACCGACCTTGCCTCCTTTGCCTATAAGAAGCCCCCGACTCAGAAACCCTAGATCATCGACCAGAAAGCCACGAAAACCTCCACAGCACCACCGTCACCAAAGGGGAGATTCGGGGGACAGAAGTCTCTGTTCCGGCACCCTACTGGGATGGGGAAGTGCCCTCGTAGCCATCTCCATCGGTCTTCACCACCATCTTCATCACCGTTGTTGATTCCCATGATGAGGAGGGAGTAGTTCTTCCTCGAGGCTAAGGGCTCTACCGGTAGCTATGTGTTCATCTCTCTCTCTATGCATGATCATGTTGTGGTCACGAGCATTGTAATCAAGTAGATCTGCTCTGTTACTCAAGTGCTTTAATACATCTCTGCTCTCCCCACGTGTGTGAAAGTGACAACGTGCATACAGTGGTGGCACTTAGGCTAGAGTCTACATAAATACTCAAGTGCTTTAATAGGTCTCTGCTCTCCTCACATGTGTGAAAGTGACAGTGTGCACGCCGTGGTGGCACTTAGGCTAGAGTTCATAAATTATTATTATGAGTATATTTTGAGTTGGATGTCTTTATGAAATTGTGGTGTTTGTTGGAACCATCTAGCGCTCAAGGTGACAGTGTGGGGTTATCTAGATGGGGAAGGCAGACTTTGAGGAGTGCTGTTATAGCCCTACCATGGATTAGAGTGTCCAACCAGAGAGTAGTTCAGGGTAGTATCATGAAGAGAATATATTTATTGGGAGTGTTCACTAGTGAAAGTATGATCCCTAGGCCTTGTTTCTAAACATTGAAATACCGTTTGCATCTAGATATGATACATGTTTGCTTTCTTCCATCTTTATTTCAGTTTGCCTTTAGTCTCTCCCACGTCAACAACAAGTGAGAAGCTCTTTTCTAGCACCGTTACCACTTGTATTTCACTATCTCTTCGTCAAACTAGTGCACCTATACACTTGACAAGTGTATTGGGTGTGTTGGGGACACAAGAGACTTCTTGTATCTTTATTGCAGGGTTGCTTGAGAGGGACTACCTTTGACCACTTCCTCCCTGAGTTCGACAAACCTTGGGTAATCCACTTAAGGGAAACTTTCTGCTGTTCTACAAACCTCTACACTTGAAGTCCCAACAACTGTCTACAAGAATAGAAGTGCGTAGACATCAAGCTATTTTCTGGCGCCGTTGCCGAGGAGGTAAGGTAAAAGGTACTCACATCCTCTTGGTGTGTGAGTGCTCGAAGTTATTTCCTTTAGATTATACAATTGTATCTTTTTGTTTCTTGTTTTCACTAGTTAGGCTTAATGGAAAACAACAACAAAAATAGAGAGCTCTATAATATTTATCTTGAGTTAGGACATGAAGTGTTTGAAGACAAAATTAAAAAACCTATGGAACTTTATTTGCATGCTAATAGCAATGTTATTAGTATGAATTCTTTGGACACCATTATTGCTAATGCTATGGAAAGGTCTAAGCTTGGGGAAGCTAGTTTTGATGAAAATGATCTTCTTAGTTCCCCATCTTTAGAGGAGAAAATTTTCTTTGATGATACTTTACCTCCAATATATGATGATTACAATGATGGATATGATATTTTCAGTCCACCTAATATTGAGGAGGAAATTAATTATGATTACAATATGCCTCCTATATTTGATGATTATGGTGATGAGAATAATAGTGATAGCTATTTTGTTGAATTTGCTCCCTCTACAATTAATAAGAATGAATATGCTTATGTGGAGAGTAATAATCATTTTATGCATGTGGCTCATGATAAGAATGTTTTATGTGATATTTATATTGTAAATTTTATTCATGATGCTACTGAAAGTTATTATGAGACAGGTAAACATGTTTTTATGCATCTCAACAATATTAAGTTTCCCCTCTTTATGTTGAAAATCTTGAAGTTGCACTTGTTTTGCTTTCCTATGCTTGTTGCTTTGTGCTTTCATGACTTGTTTCTTTACAAGATTCCTATGCATAGGAAGTGGTTTAGACTTAAATGTGTTTTTAATTTGCTTATTTATGCTCTCTTTTACTTCAATTCATATTTCTTATGTGAGCATCTTTTCAAACTATCATGCCTAACTTAAAGGCGTTAAAGAAAAGTACTTGTTGGGAGATAACACAAGAGTTTTCTTGAGTAGTTATTACTTCAGTAATGACCTCTCCTTATCCTTTTTTTTGCTTTTTGTGCCAAGAATGACCTCTAATGAGAGGGAAGTAAGATTTGGGGAGTTGCTGTCCCGAAACAGATTTTTGTGCTTCACCATAAAAATTCGTGAGGAATCCCTGTAAGTCGGATTGAGCTGATAATTAGCGAATAAATCCCCCATTATGTTAGCTAACTTTCGTTAGTTCAACACTTTTTGATTTGATCAACAAAAGGTCTTAAAAAAAATCGATTTCTACCTGCTGGTGTGTTTTGACAGATTTCTGCCATTATTTGCATTTGCTTCTTATTGATTCCTTTTTGGGTTCTTTTTGGGAAATTGAGTTTTTTGAGGGAATTGCTACAGTAGCTTGTGTTTTTAGTAAAAGTTTTGATATTCTAAAGCTAAAACCAAAGGTCTATTATCTTTTGAATACACTAATGTTTCTAATGAAGATTGTGTGAAGTTTTGTATGAAGAAAAAAATTCAGGTGTAGAGAAAGAATGATGTAATGAGATGAAGAATGGACAAAAGCTCAAGCTTGGGGATGCCACCCCGTGTCACCCCAAGAAATATTCAAGAGGTACAAGCGTCAAAGCTTGGGGATGCCCAAGGCATCCCCTTCTTCATCAATAAAAAGCTCAGGTCTTTCTAGACACCTCATTTTTATTGTTTCATGCACTGTTGTGTTGTTCTTGGAGCGTCTTAGTTTTCGGTTGCTTTGCTTAGTTTTCTTAGTTTGATTGAATAAAGTAGTTTGGACCCTCGTTCTCGACGTGTTGTTTCAAATAAGTTGATTGGTGTTGGAGAGGAGTAGAAAGTTCTTGCTTGAGTAGTACAAGAGGAGCTGCTTTGACTGTGACTTATACTTTATCATGTCATGCTAGATGTTGTTTTGACCTTATGCTTAGTAATTATTGTTGTAGCACAACATGTTTCAAACAATTGGGATTGCTTAGTTTGCTTTGAAGGAATCATGTGTTGTTTTAGCATACAAAAGCATAGTATTGTGGTATTCTCCTTTGATGCTTTGTTTGGATTGACTTGGCACATGCTCACACCATGTTATGACTATGAACCAGCCACCATAGCCTCTATGATAATTTAGTCCTTGACTTGTGGTACCACTATATGCTTTGATTAGTAATGTTTTGTCGCTCTGCATGATTATGGCCATTATTGCTCTCTTAGTTGGTCGCTCCCAGTCTTTTGCTAGCCTCCACTTGTATTGAGTAAGCTATACTCATGCATCCAACTCCCAAGAAACCAAGTTATTCCAAAGTGTCCACTATAAATTCCTATGCATGGTGTGTTACACCATTCCAAGTATATTCTTGTTTTCATCTATCTTCCAATTAAAAATTATTTTGTTATGTGAAAACTTAGTGATTAAAACTCTCACAAACTTGATGGCACACTTTATTTTTCTTGCCATTAAAAAACTTGAACCATATTGTCATGTATGTTGTATATGCTTGCACTTATACATTGGAATTAGCCGAACCATGTTGTCATGGGGAACGCTTTCAATGTTGCACTTGTACTTTGTACATAGTTGATATCATGCTCTTTTTTCTATGGATGTCATTAGTGTGAAATGAAAGAGGATCTTGTAAGTCCATGGAGTTATGTATGTGTGTTAGAGAAACGCCTGGGCCGCTAGCCTAAGCCATGCCTAATCATGGTGGAAACTTGCAGCATCACCATAGTGACATCTATGAAGCATTATTCTTATAAAAAAGGAGATTGAGAAAAAGAGACATATGAGAAAAGAGGAAAGAGAGAAAAAGCACCATATTCCCATGGTAAATAAGAATAATGCTGAGATGCTCATTGTCTGCTTGCCTTGTCATTTTGGTTATGGGATAACTCATGTACCATGTACAAGGGGTACCCCGTTGGCGGTTCTCTATGATACACATGTGCTTACTATGACAAGAACTTGCAAGTAACTAAACTTGAGTAGCATGAGGAGCAGCCCTCGTATTCAAGGGACATGCGATTGCCAACTTATACTTTGTCAAGCATATACTCCATAGTTTGTTCACTCTAACCTTAATCACTTCAAGATGCTTATGATAGGGGCAATGAGGGCTGAAAGCTAACAAGTACCATAATTTTTGGAAGCTCTTTATGAAACTTGAAATCCCGGCTTCACTTTTGAAGGGCCTTTCTTCCACTATTATATTGAGTCTCCACCTTCTATCCTTAGACACCAGTTTAGAGAGCATAGTTGCCATTATTAGTTCTATGTGCATTGTCCCAAAACTTATTGATTGATGCATATTGTTGATATTGATTGTTCTTGTGCTATTTGTATCTAGTCACTCTTATGAACTTTGAAGGTGTCCTATGCATATATTTGCTACTCCATGAGGGACAAGTTGAATGCCACTATGCCATGTTTTCTGTATGTGAAACAAACAAACGTATTTCAATGCATTGTTATTCATGAATCTTTGTTTGTAACCTTTCATGTTGCATGCATAGTTACTATGTATTATTGTTAGAACTTCATCTTTCATGCTCATGTTTAGAGTTCTTTGATCCCATCTTTCAATGCTTGCAAATGGTTTTATCATGATTGTGATGGTGCATGTCAACTAAAGAATTATTCTTTTTTTATCACTTACCTACTTGAGGATGAGCAGGAGTTAAGCTTGGGGATGCTTGATACGTTTTTGATGTTCCATGGTTGTTTAGTATCCACTTTGCTATGTTTTGTCTACACTTTGAGGTATTTTTATACACTTTCTGGAACTAACCTATTAACAAGATGCCACAGTGCTAATTGTCTGTTTTCTGCTATTTTTGGTTTCAGAAAGCTAAAAAATGAATATTCTCAGAATTGGACGGGAAAAAAAGCCAAAGTTCATATTTCCCCTGAACGATACGGAAAATCGAAGACGAGACGGAGGAGGACAACAGGGTGCCCACACCCTAGGTGGGCATGGGTCCCACCCTGGCCGCGCCCATAGGGGGTGTGGGCCCCCTGGACCTCCACTGACCTTGCATCCTTCGCCTATAAGAATCCCCTGACTCAGAAACCCTAGATCATCGACCAGAAAGCCACAAAAACCTCCATAGCGCCGCCGCCACCGAAGGGGAGATTCGTGGGACAAAAGTCTCTGTTCCGGTACCCTGTCGGGACGGGGAAGTGCCCCCGGAGCCATATCCATCAATCTTCACCACCATCTTCATCACCGTTGCTGATTCCCATGATGAGGAGGGGGTAGTTCTTCCTCGAGGCTAAGGGATCTACCGGTAGCTATGTGTTCATCTCTCTCTCTATGCATGATCATGTTGTGGTCATGAGCTTTGTAATCAAGTAGATCTGCTCTGTTACTCAAGTGCTTTAATAGATCTCTGATCTCCCCACGTGTGTGTGAAAGTGACAACGTGTATACCGTGGTGGCACTTAGGCTAGAGTCTACATAAATACTCAAGTGCTTTAATAGATCTCTACTCTCCCCAGGTGTGTGAAAGTGACAGTGTGCACGCCGTGGTGGCACTTAGGCTAGAGTTCATAAATTCTTATTATGAGTATATTTTTAGTTGGATGTCTTTATGAAATTGTGGTGTTTGTTGGAACCATATAGTTCTCAAGGTGACACTGTGGGGTTATCTAGATGGGGAAGGCGGACTTTTAGGAGTGTTGTTATAGCTCTACCATGGATTAGAGTGTCCAACAGGAGAGTAGTTTAGGGTAGTATCATGAAGATAAATATTTATTGGGAGTGTTTACTAGTGAAAGTATGATCCCTAGGCCTTGTTTCTATACATTGAAACACCGTTTGCATCTAGATCTGTTACATGTTTGCTTGCTTCCATCTTTATTTCAGTTTTCCTTTAGTCTCTACCATGTCAACAACAAGTGAGAAGCTCTTTTCTAGCACCGTTACCACTTGTATTTCACTATCTCTTCGCCGAACTAGTGCACCTATTGTCACACCCTCAGAATCGACCCTATGCAAGTTTCAACGATTCCCGCCAAACCCGCATAGAAACGATTCAAAGGTGCCCACCAGGCACTTTCGTGCGGGTGGAAAACGAAGTAATAACATTACACAACAGTCCTCGATGGGACCCACAGAACGGATATGTCTACAACAGCGACTCAATGAGTCAGGAGTACAGATATACAGAACAAAGATCCAAATCACCTTGAAAACAATAGAGCGTCCAACTACGGACAAGATGCAAATGGGGCTAAGAGCCCTGAAGAATAACCAATGGCGTCCATAACCCTGCCCAGGCCAAGCCGGAAGGGTAACCCTGCTAACGACGTCGATCTCAAAACCTGCTTAAACAAAAGGGGTGCCGACAAAGGGCAAAGGAAAAAGGAGGAGCGTCAGTACTGAGGCCAGTACACGGCGAGGCTAGAATTCGGCGGTCCTCGCCTACATAGGTATGGTGGACTGAAGCGGCAGCGGAAGCATGGACTAAACAACCTATAGAGACTCGATACAACTGGCGGATATCAGAGAGGGATAAGAAAGACCTATTCGGAACCAACCTGATTCTACCATCAGACAAACCCATCCTGGTATTTCCCCCTCGAGACCAAACGAGGAAGTCAACCGAGGAACTCACACTGTTGGCAGTTTTATTTATTCGGTTATCGTTGCAGCAATTACTAGTCAAGTATAGGTAATCATCCTGATAAAATAAGCAGTGGGCACTTTTAGTTATACATTCCGTTGTAGTTGCAACACTTACTAGTCAGATACAATTAGCATGAGATAACCCAAAACCCAGCAGTTGTTGGTACTTTTATTTAGCCATTCCGTTATAGTTGCGATACTTACTAGTCAGATACAATGGTCGCAAGCGACAACACAAGCAAGCAGTTGTTGGTAGTTTTATTTAGCCATTCCATTATAGTGAAGCTGAATACTAGTCATTATAAAGTCAAATTTATAGCACTACTTTAGTTATAGTTGTCTATGATCGAGATACTGTGCTCCAAGTCGTCCATAACCGCGGACACGGCTTTCAGAAAGTTTTACCCTGCAGGGGTGCACAAATAGCAACACACACTCGATCAACCTCGGAAAAACCAAATCAAAACCCAACGAGGCCTTCACGACAAAGCAATCACAGGATTCAGAAATATTTCAGGGGGCCACCCCATTGAGTAGACCTGCAAAGAAGCTAGCTGACTCCAAGACGGACTCAAGGTTTGCGACAATGGCTGTAAACGACTGGGAACCCAAAACTGGGCTTGTCAATACCGCGAAAACATTCCGCTTACCTAAACAGTACAGGTGCTATCCATCGCACAATTTAAATAAAGCAGTAAAGCATGGCATAAGTACAGGATAGTAAATAAAACCTCAAACTAGTTTGTGGCCCCAAGAAATAAGACAGAATCAAGCTCTGGCTCAGGGGGGTCCCATAATCCTCCCGGATGTGGATAGCGCGAATATTCAAGGAACAAGTATCAAGTACTCGGGGTCCTACGGGACACAAGTGGACGGTTAACAACCAAATAACATCTATTGGCCACCTGTGCCTCTGCTTACTTACTTCCGTTATAGTTGTTAAACAGTATTTAAAGTGAACAATAATTAAAGCCATGATCATCTCCAACATTGAACATGCGGCAATACTCCAACAACTGTAGTACTGGACAACACGCAACAACACTTGAGCAAGCGACTACGACGCGCAAGTCCAACTATCTACCAAACAACAGGTAATAGGATGTGTCCAAGGCAATATAAGGCTGCAAGGGATATCACGGGTACGAAAACTAGAGCATCGCAACACAGATAGCAATAGATCAACAGGAGGGAATAAATACTATAAAAGTAAGATAGGTAGAAAGGGGGAGATGCTCGCCTGAAAACATTGTCGAAGGTTCAACCGAAGATCGGGTCGACACTCGCGTCAACTCAACGGCCTTATCCGCGAAGAAGCACAAACACTAGCACAAACACCGGATGCAATATTTAATACTACGGCAGAAGATCGGGCATGATGCATGTATGATGTATGACATGGCAAAGCTGCGATGCAATTAGGTCATATTAAGCGAAACCTGGGGTCCCGACAATTAATTAGATGGTTCATGTTATTTATCTACCCCGCAAATTAAACGTTGAATTAGCGAGACCAAACATGGCTGCGGTTCGCTACACCAATTTAAATGAGGCCAATATAAGGCTAGATTTGCCCGCATATGGTCCCCATATTTAATTATAAGGTGAATCGGCAAAAGGCCCCCAACCACATGAATATGTATGCGACATGAACGATTCAATGCAACAAGTTTATATCATTTATAAAAATAGGGTCTCGAGGAAAGGGGGTCACACATTAGGGTTCGGAAGATCTTGGGGTTCCGGGGTTTCGGGGTTCGGTCTCAGGGTCCGACGAGATCGGCGAGGTTCAGATACAAGAGGAGAACTTGGGTCCAAGCGGTCGATCTTGCCGCATCCGAGAAGAAGGACTCGGTGTGGCGTCGGGGGCGCATCGGACTCGCCCTGGTCGATGTCGTTCTTGTCGCATCCGAGGTCTTCGGGTCCGTGTAGACGGTCATGGCGTTCAAGGTGGCGAACTTGGCGTTCCGTGTCGGCGACCTTGGCGTCCGGTACTCGGGGTTCGGTCTTCGGGGTTCGGCGGGTTTCGGGGATCGGCCTTGGCGTTCGAGACGAAGAACTTGGCGTTCCGCGGCGAAGTGCTTGTCGCATCTGCGGTCTCCGGGTTCAGGTAGAAGAGCTCGTCGTCCGGGGATTCTCTGGGTCCGTGTAGGGGATCTTGACGCCTGGGACGAAGAACTCGGGTCCGGACGGAGGTCTTGGCGTTCCGATGGATCGGTCTTCGGGGTCTCGGACAACGGTCTTTGATCTCCGTGAGGAAGAGTTTGGCGTGCCAGGGTTCGGGTCTTCAGGTCCGTGAAGAAGAGTGTCAGATCCGTGAGGAAGATCTTGGTGTTTCCTGGAAGGAGCCCTTGAGGTTTATGGCTTGCTTACAGATGGCGATCTTGAGGTTACGAGGTGTTCCGGTAGGCCTTCGGCACGATCGGCCTTCGGGTCTGTTGACGGTCTTGTCGGCGAGGAAGATCTTTGACGCTCGGAAGGGTCTCGTGCAGCAACATCAAATGGGGTCATCACAAACAACACCACCATCTTATCAAACGGATTGGAGGAACCACCGAACTGGCACATCATCACAACATCTACCATCAGCACACCACGTCCATCAACTTACCACCGACCAAAACGGAGTGGCTACTTAGCCATTGCAGGAACAGGCGCAGCAGGCACCACGCGTGTGGCAGGCAGGGCACGAGGACGACAGGGAGCCGAGGAGCTCCTGCACGTGGGCGAGGAGGAGGACGCAGAGGGGCGGGGCGGCGCATGATGGGCTCGACGCAGCCAGGGGGAGATCGGGCGGAGGAGGACGGCCGGAGAAGGGCCCACGGGCGTCGAAGGACTCGGTGCAGGCGACGCCGGAGGACGGCGACGGGGAGCAGAGGAGGCGGCTCGAGGAGCAGAGCGGGACGAGGTCGGACGTCTGCGGGGTCAGGCGGCCGCGGCGGAGGGCTCGGGGTGCTCGCGTGCCGGGGGGGGGGGTCGCGGCCCAGAGGATGGTGGAGGCCGGCGGCGGGCCTGGAGCGGAGGAGGCGAGGAGGCGGGGACCCGGCAGGACGGAGGCGGCCAAAGGCGAGGGACGATGGCGATGAGCGGCGGCCGGAGAGGAGGGAGGGCGCGGTGACGGGGGACCCGGGGCCCTCTGGCGACGGTGGCGGCTGGAGGAGCTCCGGCGAGGGAGGGGCGCTCGCGGAGGAGGAGGGGGTGGAAGGGCGCCGGGGCGCGGTGGGGGCGACCGGCGACGATGGGGGCGCGGCCGGCGACGAGGAGGACCGCGGGGGAGAGCGGCGGCGGTTGCCAGAGGGGAGGAAGGTAGAGGCGGCCGAGCGCGTCGGGTGGGGGCAGAGAGGTGGAAGGAGAGAGCGGGAGGACACGGGGCCAGGGGTGGGGCCGCGGGGCAGGTGGGACCCGCGGGGACAGGGCGAGGGGGCTGCAGCGTGCGTGTGTTGCTGTGGGGAGTGGGGAGTGGGTCCAGGCGCGGGTGGGGCCCAGGGACAGGGAGAGGAAGAGAGAGGGGTAGATGGGGGCTGTGTGAGAGAGGGAGGTGGCGTGTGTGGATGGCTGGTTGGGAGAGAGAGAGGGAGGGAGTGGGGGTGGATTGATGAGGTGGCGATGGGTGTGGTGAGGTGGAGGGAAAGGAAGGTGGCAAGCTGGGGTTGGTGGGTAGAATAGGATTGGGTGAGTTTAGGACTAGAAATTTAGACTAGGGTTTTCTAATATATTTTAAAAGCCTTTTACAAATTGCTTTTGGACAAACTGAGATATCCGGAAGAACCGGTGTTTAATTTGAAATAAAAGGGAGGGGATTAATATAGAAAACAAATTAGGGTTTTAGCAAAATAGTTTTAGACAGATAGATGTATGATGATGTCATGGTGATGCGATGCACAAAATCAACGCGATTTTCTAGTAGTGGTTTTGCGGGATGCCACAATTCGACACCACTAACAATGGATCTCGCCCTCGAGATCCGCCTCATGGTACCGGGAAGAAGGGCGGCAATCTGAATCTTCTCGCATCGTGTAGATCCTCGCGACACCACTAACAAGAGGTCGTTGTCCGTGATCGTCGAGGGAACACTCCGGGACAAAAGGTCGAAGGTAGAGGTATCAACAAATAAAGCCACCTCTAGCTTTGATGGACAGAGGGAACCGATGCGTTCTCATCCACTTCAATGTGCAAAAGCGAATAGAAGGGGTAGTCGGCATGGGGGCCAATCCATCACGCACCCAAACTATTACTCTGCACAATCAGTAGAAAAGCGTGCAACCATTCTCGGAATCAGACTGAAGATCTCGAAAATCGAGGTTCAGGAACAAAGGAGTGATGCAGACTCGGCATCGGATCTGGCGTAGATGATGTCGTCGCGTCGGAAAACACCGGAAGGCACGAGAAGGAACAAAGAGAAGTCCACCAGACGAAGGATTCCTCGGATAGCATGAAGACCAGATGTAGCAACACCGTTACCAAAGGAGGAAGCGAAACCCTGAAGGTACGATGGAACCTAACCACGAGAAATCCTGGACTCGAGGAAAAGATAAGAGAGGAGATTCAAAACACGCAGAGGTGAGAGGAGAATAGCAGAGGGGTAAGGAGTAAAACAGACCTAATCAGATCTATCCAACCGATTTTTGCAAAAATAGTTTTGACACTCTACTACGGCCGTTAGCTAGGTTATCCTACAGGCTGGACTTGTGGGGTATCGCAACTGCTGAGCTCTGATACCACTCTGTCACACCGTCAGAATCGACCCTATGCAAGTTTCAGCGATTCCCGCCAAACCCGCATAGAAACGATTCAAAGGTGCCCACCAGGCACTTTCGTGCAGGTGGAAAACGAAGTAATAACATTACACAACAGTCCTCGATGGGACCCACAGAACGGATATGTCTACAACAGCGACTCAATGAGTCAGGAGTACAGATATACAGAACAAAGATCCAAATCACCTTGAAAACAATAGAGCGTCCAGCTACGAACAAGATGCAAATGGGGCTAAGAGCCCTGAAGAATAACCAATGGCGTCCATAACCCTGCCCAGGCCAAGCCGGAAGGGTAACCCTGCTAACGACGTCGATCTCAAAACCTGCTTAAACAAAAGGGGTGCCGACAAAGGGCAAAGGAAAAAGGAGGAGCGTCAGTACTGAGGCCAGTACACGGCGAGGCTAGAATTCGGCGGTCCTCGCCTACATAGGTATGGTGGACTGAAGCGGCATCGGCAACATGTACTAAACAACCTATAGAGACTCGATACAACTGGCGGCTATCAGAGAGGGATAAGAAAGACCTATTCGGAACCAACCTGATTCTACCATCAGACAAACCCATCCTGGTATTTCCCCCTCGAGACCAAACGAGGAAGTCAACCGAGGAACTCACACTGTTGGCAGTTTTATTTATTCGGTTATCGTTGCAGCAATTACTAGTCAAGTATAGGTAATCATCCTGATAAAATAAGCAGTGGGCACTTTTAGTTATACATTCCGTTGTAGTTGCAACACTTACTAGTCAGATACAATTAGCATGAGATAACCCAAAACCCAGCAGTTGTTGGTACTTTTATTTAGCCATTCCGTTATAGTTGCGATACTTACTAGTCAGATACAATGGTCGCAAGCGACAACACAAGCAAGCAGTTGTTGGCAGTTTTATTTAGCCATTCCATTATAGTGAAGCTGAATACTAGTCATTATAAAGTCAAATTTATAGCACTACTTTAGTTATAGTTGTTTATGATCGAGATACTGTGCTCCAAGTCGTCCATAACCGCGGACACGGCTTTCAGAAAGTTTTACCCTGCAGGGGTGCACAAATAGCAACACACACTCGATCAACCTCGGAAAAACCAAATCAAAACCCAACGAGGCCTTCACGACAAAGCAATCACAGGATTCAGAAATATTTCAGGGGGCCACCCCATTGAGTAGACCCGCAACGAAGCTAGCTGACTCCGAGACGGACTCAAGGTTTGCGACAATGGCTGTAAACGACTGGGAACCCAAAACTGGGCTTGTCGATACCACGAAAACATTCCGCTTACCTAAATAGTACAGGTGCTATCCATCGCACAATTTAAATAAAGCAGTAAAGCATGGCATAAGTACAGGATAGTAAATAAAATCTCAAACTAGTTTGTGGCCCCAAGAAATAAGACGGAAGCAAGCTCTGGCTCAGGGGGGTCCCATAATCCTCCCGGATGTGGATAGCGCGAATATTCAAGGAACAGGTATCAAGTACTCGGGGTCCTACGGGACACAAGTGGACGGTTAACAACCAAATAACATCTATTGGCCACCTGTGCCTCTGCTTACTTACTTCATTTATAGTTGTTAAACAGTATTTAAAGTGAACAATAATTAAAGCCATGATCATCTCCAACATTGAACATGCGGCAATACTCCAACAACTGTGGTACTGGACGACACGCAACAGCACTTGAGCAAGCGACTACGACGCGCAAGTCCAACTATCTACCAAACAACAGGTAATAGGATGTGTCCAAGGCAATATAAGGCTGCAAGGGATATCACGGGTACGAAAACTAGAGCATCGCAACACAGATAGCAATAGATCAACATGAGGGAATAAATACTATAAAAGTAAGATAGGTAGAAAGGGGGAGATGCTCGCCTGAAAAAATTGTCGAAGGTTCAACCGAAGATCGGGTCGACACTCGCGTCAACTCAACGGCCTTATCCGCGAAGAAGCACAAACACTAGCACAAACACCGGATGCAATATTTAATACTATGGCAGAAGATCGGGCATGATGCATGTATGATGTATGACATGGCAAAGCTGCGATGCAATTAGGTCATATTAAGCGAAACCGGGGGTCCCGACAATTAATTAGATGGTTCATGTTATTTATCTACCCCGCAAATTAAATGTTGAATTAGTGAGACCAAACATTGCTGCGGTTCGCTACACCAATTTAAATGAGGCCAATATAAGGCTAGATTTGCCCGCATATGGTCCCCATATTTAATTATAAGGTGAATCGGCAAAAGGCCCCCAACCACATGAATATGTATGCGACATGAACGATTCAATGCAACAAGTTTATATCATTTATAAAAATAGGGTCTCGAGGAAAGGGGGTCACACATTAGGGTTCGGAAGATCTTGGGGTTCCGGGGTTTCGGGGTTCGGTCTCAGGGTCCGACGAGATCGGCGAGGTTCAGATACAAGAGGAGAACTTGGGTCCAAGCGGTCGATCTTGCCGCAACCGAGAAGAAGGACTCGGTGTGGCGTAGGGGGCGCATCGGACTTGCCCTGGTCGATGTCGTTCTTGTCGCATCCGAGGTCTTCGGGTCCGTGTAGACGGTCATGGCGTTCAAGGTGGCGAACTTGGCGTTCCGTGTCGGCGACCTTGGCGTCCGGTACTTGGGGTTCGGTCTTCGGGGTTCGGCGGGTTTCGGGGATCGGCCTTGGCATTCGAGACGAAGAACTTGGCGTTCCGCGGCGAAGTGCTTGTCGCATCTGCGGTCTCCGGGTTCAGGTAGAAGAGCTCGTCGTCCGGGGATTCTCTGGGTCCGTGTAGGGGATCTTGACGCCTGGGACGAAGAACTCGGGTCCGAACGGAGGTCTTGGCGTTCCGATGGATCGGTCTTCGGGGTCTCGGACAACGGTCTTTGATCTCCGTGAGGAAGAGTTTGGCGTGCCAGGGTTCGGGTCTTCAGGTCCGTGAAGAAGAGTGTCAGATCCGTGAGGAAGATCTTGGTGTTTCCTGGAAGGAGCCCTTGAGGTTTACGGCTTGCTTACAGATGGCGATCTTGAGGTTACGAGGTGTTCCGGTAGGCCTTCGGCAGGATCGGCCTTCGGGTCTGTTGACGGTCTTGTCGGCGAGGAAGATCTTTGACGCTCGGAAGGGTCTCGTGCAACAACATCAAATGGGGTCATCACAAACAACACCACCATCTTATCAAACGGATTGGAGGAACCACCGAACTGGCACATCATCACAACATCTACCATCAGCACACCACGTCCATCAACTTACCACCGACCAAAACGGAGTGGCTACTGAGCCATTGCAGGAACAGGCGCAGAAGGCACCACGCGTGTGGCAGGCAGGGCACGAGGACGACAGGGAGCCGAGGAGCTCCTGCACGTGGGCGAGGAGGAGGACGCAGAGGGGCGGGGCGGCGCATGATGGGCTCGACGCGGCCAGGGGGAGATCGGGCGGAGGAGGACGACCGGAGAAGGGCCCGCGGCCGTCGAAGGACTCGGTGCAGGCGACGCCGGAGGACGGCGACGGGGAGCAGAGGAGGCGGCTCGAGGAGCAGAGCGGGACGAGGTCGGACGTCTGCGGGGTCACGCGGCCGCGGCGGAGGGCTCGGGGTGCTCGCGTGCCGGGGGGTGGGG
This sequence comes from Avena atlantica, assembly GCA_910589765.1. Taxonomy (NCBI): domain Eukaryota; kingdom Viridiplantae; phylum Streptophyta; class Magnoliopsida; order Poales; family Poaceae; genus Avena; species Avena atlantica. Next base: position 164,001,467 of record OU342737.1, read on the forward strand.
GTCGCGGCCCAGAGGATGGTGGAGGCCGGCGGCGGGCCTGTAGCGGAGGAGGCAAGGAGGCGGGGACCCGGCAGGACGGAGGCGGCCAAAGGCGAGGGACGATGGCGACGAGCGGCGGCCAGAGAGGAGGGAGGGCGCGGTGACGGGGGACCCGGGGCCCTCTGGCGACGGTGGCGGCTGGAGGAGCTCCGGCGAGGGAGGGGCGCTCGCGGAGGAGGAGGGGGTGGAAGGGCGCCGGGGCGCGGTGGGGGCGACCAGCGACGAGGGGGGCGCGGCCGGCGACGAGGAGGACCGCGGGGGAGAGCGGCGGCGGTTGCTAGAGGGGAGGAAGGTAGAGGCGGCCGAGCGCGTCGGGTGGGGGCAGAGAGGAGGAAGGAGAGAGCGGGGGGACGCGGGGCCAGGGGTGGGGCCGCGGGGCAGGTGGGACCCGCGGGGACAGGGCGAGGGGGCTGCAGCGTGCGTGTGTTGCTGTGGGGAGTGGGGAGTGGGTCCAGGCGCGGGTGGGGCCCAGGGACAGGGAGAGGAAGATAGAGGGGTAGATGGGGGCTGTGTGAGAGAGGGAGGTGGCGTGTGTGGATGGCTGGTTGGGAGAGAGAGAGGGAGGGAGTGGGGGTGGATTGATGAGGTGGCGATGGGTGTGGTGAGGTGGAGGGAAAGGAAGGTGGCAAGCTGGGGTTGGTGGGTAGAATAGGATTGGGTGAGTTTAGGACTAGAAATTTAGACTAGGGTTTTCTAATATATTTTAAAAGCCTTTTACAAATTGATTTTGGACAAACTGAGATATCCGGAAGCACCGGTGTTTAATTTGAAATAAAAGGGAGGGAATTAATATAGAAAACAAATTAGGGTTTTAGCAAAATAGTTTTAGACAGATAGATGTATGATGATGTCATGGTGATGCGATGCACAAAATCAACGCGATTTTCTAGTAGTGGTTTTGCGGGATGCCACACCTATACTCCTGACAAGTGTATTAGGTGTGTTGGGGACACAAGAGACTTCTTGTATCTTGATTGCAGGGTTGCCTGAGAGGGAATACATTTGACCACTTCCTCCCTGAGTTCGATAAACATTAGATAATCCACTTAAGGGAAACTTGCTGCTGTTCTACAAACCTCTGCACTTGGAGGCCCAACAACTGTCTACAAGAATAGAAGTGTGTAGACATCACACACCCTGGCCGCACAGCCAGGCCTGGCCCGCGCCTAGGGGCTGCAGCCGCCCTGGGTGCCCCTGCCTCGCCTCTTCGCCTATAAGAAGCCCCCGATACCAAAACCCTAAGTACCCGATCAATCTTCCACGAAATAGTGTGTAGCCGCCGCCACCATCGTCCCTAGATCGGGGGGATCAGAAGCTCTTCCCGGCACCCTGCCAGAGGGGAGATCATCCCGGAGGCCTTCTTCATCATCATGCCAGCCTCCTGTATGAAGCGTGAGTAGTTCCACCTTGGACTACGGGTCCTTGTAGTAGCTAGATGGTTGTCTTTCCTCCTTTGTGCTACCATGTTTAGATCTTGTGAGATCCGTTCATGATCAGGATCATCTATTTGTAATCATGCATGTTGTGTTTGTGGGGATCCAATAGATATTGAGATTACTATGTGAGATTGATTAGTGGTTTTATCTTATCGATTCTATCATGTCTGTGTTGTTTGTGATCTTGCATGCTCTCCGTTTCTAGTAGCTATCTTGGCCAAGTAGATACTAGTGACTCCAAGAGGGAGTATTTATGCTCGATAGTGGGTTCATGCCTCTATTTAATCTGAGGGAAGTGACAGAAATCTCTAAGGTTGTAGATGTGATGTTGCTACTAGGGATAAAACAACGGTCTCTTGTTCATGGAACAAGTGGACTGTTTACCTTACACACTTTGTTTAAAGCAGTTATCCGTTGCTTGCAACTTAATACTAGAGGGGGTTCAGATGATAACCTTAAGGTTGATTACTAGTCATAGATGCTGTTGGATGGCGGTCTATGTATCTTGTCGTATTGCCCAATAAAATCTCATAGGATCATGAATGTCTAGTATTGCATTGTTATGCCTTGCTTAGTCCTGTCAATTGCCCTACTGTAATTTGTTTACCCATCATGCCATGTTTGTTTATCTTAAGGAGAACACCTCTAGTGAACTATGGAACCCGTTCCAATGTTTACCATTGATACATCTTCCACTGTTACTGTTTACTTTCTGCAAACCACTATTACCTTCCACACCATACAATTGATCCTTTGTTTTCAGCAAACAGGTGAGATTGACAACCTCACTGTTCGTTGGGGAAAAGTCTTGTGTTGTGCAGGTTTCCAAGTTGCTAGCAACACCTTTGAGTCATTTCCTTCCTCCTCCTGGTTCGATAACCTTGGTTTCTTACTGAGGGAAAGTCTTGAGGGACTCTCAACAATCAACTGAGCCACCATCAGTTACCTCATATCATTAGGATAATGATGTGAAGGACACACTCCTATAGTTAGCATAACATAAAATCAAGTCATTTAGAGTTTGTTTGCTATAAGATTTCAAACACATAGTAACCAAATCCTTCGACCATGAGATCGTGTTAGTCACCATCACCGTATGGACACTTTGATGACATCAAACACCACTTCGTAACTGGGTGGTTATAAAGGTGTCATTAGGTATTCTCAAAGTATGTGTTGAGGCACATGGATAAAGAGTGAGATTTGTCCATCCATATGATGGATAGAGATACTCTGGCCCTCTCGGTGGAATGTCATCCAATTGGCTTGCAAGCATGTGACTAGGTCACAAGGGATGTCATATCACGGAACGAGTAAAGAGTACTTATCGGTAACGAGGTTGAACTAGATATGGAGATACCGATGATCAGACCTCGGATAAGTAAATTATAGCGTGACTGATAGTGCTGGTTAGCACTTCGTTGGGAACCCCAAGAGGAAGGTGTGAAGCAGCACAACAACAATTTTCCCTTAATAAGAAACCAAGGTTATCGAACCAGTAGGAGGAAGGAAACATCACGCAGGTGTTGCAAGCAACGCGGAGACCTGCACAACACAAACCCAAGACTTTGCCCCAACTAGACAATGAGGTTGTAAAGCTCACCGGTTTGTTGTAACAAAGGATTAAACGTACGGTGCGGAAGGTAATGGTGGTTTGCAGCAAGTAAACAGGTAACAGTGGAAGATGTATCAATGGTAAAGATTGGACCGGGGTCCATAGTTCACTAGAGGTTCTCTCCTTAGATAAACAACATCGCATGAAGGGTAAACAAATTACATTAGGGCAATTGACAGGAACTGAGCAAGGCATAACAATGCAATACTAGTCAGAAAGATCCTATGAGATTCGATTGGGCAATACAACAAGATACATAGAGCGCCATCCAACTACATCTATGACTAGAAGTCCACCTTCAGGTTATCATCCGAACCCCCTCCAGTATTAAGTTGCAAGCAACAGACAACTGCTTTAAGCAAAATGTGTAAGGTAAACTGTCCACATGTTCCATGAACAAGAGACTGTTGTTTTCTCCCTAGTAGCAATAGCACATCTACAACCGAAGAGATTTCTGTCACTTCCCTTGGAAACAAGAGGCATGAACCCACTATCGAGCATAAATACTCCCTCTTGGAGTCACTAGCAACTACCTGGCCAAGATAGCTACTAACAACGGAGAGCATGCAAGATCACAAACAACATAGACATGATAGAATCATAAAGATAAAACCATTAATCAATCCAACATAATAATCTCAATATCCATCGAATCCCCACAAACACAACATACATGATTACAAATAGATTAGATCTTGATCATGAACGGAGCTCACAAGATCTATACATGAAAGCACAAAGGAGGAGATACAACCATCTAGCTACACCATGGACCCATAGTCCAAGGTGGAACTACTCACGCATCATACCCGAGAAGAATGCCTCCGGGATGATCTCCCCTTCGGCAGGGTGCCAGGAAGAACTTCAGATCTCCCCGATCTAGGGACGATGGTGGCTGGGGCTACAGACGGTTTCGTGGAGATTTGATCGGGTACTTAGGGTTTAGGCATCGGGGGATTCTTATAAGCGAAGGGGCGAGGATGGGAGGAAACCAGGGGGCCCACACCCTGCATAGGCACGGGCCTACCCCTGGTCGTGCCTAGGGGGGTGTGGCCGCCCTGGCTTGCCTCTCCGTCTCCCCTCCGGACTTCGTGTTCCCTTTGGAAAGTTATTGACTTTGGTTTTTATCCCTCCAATTCCGAAAATATTGATTTTATGCCTTTCTGGAACCCAAAACAGAAGAAAACAGGAAACTGGCACTGTGGCAACTTGCTAATAGGTTAGTTCCAGAAAAGATATAAAAACACCTCAAATAAAGACAAAGCAAAGCAAAGTAGATAATAAACAAGCATGGAACATCAAAAATTATAGATACGTTTCTGACATATCAAGCATCCCAAGCTTAACTCCTGCTCGTCCCCGAGTAGGTAAGTGATAAAAAGAAGAATTTTTGAGGTGACATGCACCTTCACAATGAAGATCTAACCATTTGCAAGCATTGAAAGCTGGGATCAAAGAACTCTAAACATGAACATGAAAGATGGAGTTCTAACAGTAATACAAAGCAACTATTGTTGCAACATCACAAGATACTGTAACATCCCTAAAATCATGTTTCAAAACCCATGCATTTCATCCATGCATCCATGATCATTTAGGGTTCCATTTCAAAACCACTTCAAAAACAGGAGCATATGTTGCTCATTATTTTATGTAAGTATGCTCTAGCCTTAGTGCTACTTTCTAATGAGAAGAGTACTTGTCTTGTTCAGTAATGTTTTTGAATTCAAACTTAAGTACCTTCCAAAGCTTGAGCAAAGTTTTCAAAACAAAGTGTGAAAATAAAACCAATTTTATGCCTATTGTTTATATCACATTAAGGCTTGGTTTTATTTTATTTTCAAATGATCAAAGTGTTTTTGAGTAAACAGTAGTGTTTGACACACATTTGAGTGCAAAGTTTACTGTATAAAAACCTAGAGAAGATTTGAAATCAAACTTATTTGGATTAGAGTTGAAAAATCATTTCTAGAAAATCAAACAGAAAAAGAAAAGGAGTAAAAGAAAAAAAATAAGACAAACAACCAAATTGGCCCAACCAGCCCAGTTCGACACATCTAGCCCAACTACCCCTCCCGCGAACGTTTTCCCTTACCCGCAAACACACCCACAGAGTCGCTGACGCAGGGAACCCACCCCCTCTTCCTTTCTCTCGCTGACAACCGCGGCCCACACGTGTCAGGTTCCCAACCTTTAATAAGGTAGAGATCCCTGTGTTTACAATGCTAGTCCCTAGATCAATAGCTAGCATCCACAGTTAAGATGTAATATCAAGAAACAAAGGTCATAATACAACTTTATAACCAGGAATAAAATAATTTATTACATCTTACATAGCTCATTTGGCTATCTCATTACAATGAAGCAGAATATAACAATAGCATGGGGTCCTTCATCTTCAAAGTGCCACAGCCAGACATGTTGGTTGTAGACTTGTAATCCTAATCATTAAACTTCACTAATATCAAACAAACCTGCAACATCACAAGTTACAGCCACAAGGGTCAATACATTTGAATTGTATTGGCAAGTGATACTATGGTAGTATAGTGGAGTCTATCATCTATATGCATTTGGCTAAGTGGAGCTTAGGCTTGCTTTGCTCAAAATAGATTTTCCTTATCATTTGAAAACACTAAGTTTTTGCTTGACAAAATGTTTCCCAAGGCATCTCCCAATAGAAATTGGTGATCCTTTCAATCCCTTGTTCACCCACAAGATTTTAACTTAGAAATTGGGATGAGGAGATTCTTGATAGCTTCCATGTCTTGATGCTCAAATTGTCCTTTGCCAGGGACATGGCTAAGTACTTAGATTTTACACTCTGCAGAGGTTGTGTACTTTCCCCACAAGACTTGGTTTCACCAAGACAAGATCTTTCAGAAGCCTTCCCTTAGACCAGAATGGACGCATTCCAACCTATCATCCCCTACCACCAACTGTCCATTTGGCTAAGTTCTTGCAACCTATATGATCCAGGCAGAGCCCATAATTCCAAGTGGCTGCACTTGAAGCTTCTCAACATTTGACATCTCAAATCTCTTTGTTCCTGGGTGGCCATCCACAAGTGAGATACACATGGTAAACCATAGAAATGGGCCTTGTGAACCACTCAACATAAACCATTCCTTCCATTCCACCCAGGTGATTCATTCACTTAGTTGTTTTATTAAACAAAACACAAGTCCTTGACTTGGAAACATTCCATAGTATGAATATATATTCCACCCTTGTTTTCTATTAGCTAAGCTAAGAATGATAGAGTAGGAATCTTAACTTAGGAAATTTCTACTAAGGTTTCATCTACTAGGATTTCCCATGGCATAGTTTACACTTAGCAAAATTCCATGCAAGTCCTACTTAGAAATATCACTAATGCATAGTGAAAATAATGGGACAAAAGTATGAAGCATCACTTGCCTTTTTGGTAGAGAGTATAAGTTCACTCCTTGATCTTTGAAATGTTCACTCACTTCAAATCACTACAATTCAATCAAGCAAACAATGTTTCAATCTACCATTCAAGCAATTCATCACATAAAATGATAGAAACAAAACAATGCATGCAAACATGCTAAAGATTGTTTTATTTATAAAAGTGGTTTCTAATAAGTTATGAACATTTGGAAACACCATTTGGTAATTTTATAAAGTGGCAAAACCATTTGCAAAAGATTCTATCTATAAACCATTTTTAAACCAAATCATTATTTCATGTGGTTGAAAATGCCTTTAGTAAAGTAATAATTTTTATAGTGTTCACCAAATACATTCTCAAATCATAAAACTTGGTGTTTGGGGTCAGAGAGTTTAAATCAAAACATTTCCCAAAGGTTTTCTCCCAAAAGCATTTTTAATAAATAAACATTATTTTTATTTGACTAGAAATGGTTTAAATCAAAAGTTTATTCTTTTGCTTCACCAAATACATTTTTGAAACCACCAATTGATTCCTAGGGTCAGTAGGTTCAAAACAAACCATTTTCCAAATATTTTGTTTCAAAAATCATTTTAGAACAATTTTTATATCCTAAACATGCATACACAAGTTTTTGCAAAAACAATCAATTTAACAGAAGCTTTTTACTAAACAAAGTGCATGGTTGGCTAGGGCTTGTCTTGCTGAATCCATTGATATAAAATTTGCAAAATTTGGACATGTATATTAAAAGTTATAGATTTTACAAAATCTAGCATCTAATAGATCAAATCTGTTTTAAATCAAACGGACAGGGACACGTGGCTTGATTCTATTCGCTGGTACCGGTTCGTCTGGATCATGCTCTCTGGTGCGTTGGATCTAAGTTAGATCGAGCGGTGCAGAGACACCCGTACCCTTTCGAGTTAGCTTCTATCGTGGCCACTGGATTGCAATCGCACGTCGCACAGCGTGCCTGCCAGAGATGGGCGGCGCTGGCGGCGGCAGGTGGCGGCGGTGCGGTCAGACGGTGGCGGTGACGATGCTACAGGATGCGAGAGGGCGAAGGGAGGTGCTCACCGAGTTCGCCGTGGCATGGGGAAGCTCAAGGTGTCTTCTTTTTGTCAAGGGGCGCGCTGGAGTTGCGGGGATTGCTCGTTGGAGACGAGACAGACGGCAGTTGCTCACAGTCGACGACGGAGGCGATGCTACGGTGCGAGCTAGGACACGAAAACGGTGGCATTAGTTGTGGAAGAAGTCACTGGTCTCAGGCGCATCATCGAAAAGAAGAGGGGCGGTCAGAACATTACCAGTGGAGTCGCCGGAGAGAAAATAGACGGTGGCGGCGGTGGTGGTCGTCGTTGCCGAGGTTCTGGGGCGCGCGGAGATGAACGGGAGGTACAGTGAGGTGCGCCAGAGGCTGGGGAAGGTACTCGTGTGCTCAAGGGGGCAGAGGAGTAGCTGGGCTCGCCGGAATTGCTACTGGAGCTTGCCGGAGACAGTGTGGTTCATGCGAGGAATCAAGACAGCCTGGTGGCTCCGGGGATGTGGCGTCTGGGGGAAAAGAGGGAGGAGAGCCTGGCGATTAATACAGCGTGGTCACGGCAAGGAATAAACGCAGCAGTAAAGCGTATTGACGCCGGCTTCAACGGCCAGAAACGGCGAGGAGGAAAGAGGGGCGCGGTCAGCGGCGGGTGAAGACGATGGTGAGGTGGCGGTGGGGTCGTCTGGCAGCGAGAGAGGGAGTGGGAAGATGGGGTCCACGCGTCGGTGACTGAGTGGGTCTGTTTTCCGGTGTGAAACATTTTCCACGGGGAAGAAGGGGGTGGGATGATGCTGGGCTAGACTGGGCCGGCTGGTTGGGCTGAGGTCCTTTTTATATTTTTTTGTTCCTGTTTCTTTTTATTTTTCCATTTCTAATTTTTGTTTTGATTTGGTTTAATTATTGTAAGGTTCCCAACCTTTAATAAGGTAGAGATCCCTGTGTTTACAATGTTAGTCCCTGGATCAATAGCTAGCATCCACAGTTAAGATGTAATATCAAGAAACAAAGGTCATAATACAACTTTATAACCAGGAATAACATAATTTATTACATCTTACATAGCTCATTTGGCTATTACATCACATTGCAGCAGAATATCTATAAGCATGGGGTCCTTCATCTTCAAAGTGCCAGAGGCAGACATGTTTCTTGTAGACTTGTAATCCTAATCATAAAACTTCACTAATAACAATCAAACCTGCAACATAACAAGTTACATTCACAAGGGTCAATACATTTGAATTGTATTGGCAAGTGATACTATGGTAGTATAGTGGAGTCTATCATCTATATGCATTTGGCTGAGTGGAGTTTAGGCTTGCATTTCTCAAAATAGACTTTCCTTATCATTTGAAAACAGTAAGTTTCTGCTTTGACAAAATCACCCAAGGAACCACCAATAGAAATTGGTGAAACTTAAACCCTTGTTCAACCACAAGTTTTTAACTTAGAAATTTGGATGATGAGATTCTTGATAGCTTCCATGTCTTGACGCTCACATTGTCCTTTGCCAGGGACATGGCTAAGTACTTAGATTTTACACTCTGCAGAGGTGGTGCACTTTCCCCACAAGACTTGGTTTCCCAAGACAAGATCTTTCAGAAGCCTTCCCTTAGACCAGAATGGACGCGTTCCAACCTATCAAACCCCTACCACCAACTGTCCATTTGGCTAAGTTATTGCAACCTATATGATCCAGGCAGAGCCCATAATGCCAAGTGGCTGGACTTGAAGCTTCTCAACATTTGACATCTCAAATCTCTTTGTTCCTGGGTGGCCATCCACAAGTGAGATACACAAGGTTCACCAGTCCCCTGGCCTTGTGTAACCACTCAACATAAACCATTCCTTCCATTCCACCCAGGTGATTCATTTACTTAGTTGTTTTATTAAACAAAACTCAAGTCCTTAGACTTAGAAATTTTCCATAGCATGAATATATGTTCCACCCTTGTTTTCTATTTGCTAAGCTAAGCATGATAGTAATAGGAATCTTAACTTAGGAATTATCTACTAAGGTTTCATCTACTAGGATTTCCCATAGCATAGTTTATACTTAGCAAAAATTCCATGCAAGTCCTACTTTAGAAATATCACTAGTGCATAGTGAAAATAATGGGACAAAAGTATGAAGCATCACTTACCTTTTTGGTAGAGAGTATAAGTTCACTTCCTTGTTCTTTGCAATGTTCACTCACTTCAAATCACTACAATTCAATCAAGCAAACAACATTTCAATCTATCATTCAAGCAATTCATCACATAAAATAATAGTGACAAGACAATGCATGCAAGCATGCTAAAGATTGTTTTATTTGTAAAAGTGGTTTCTAATGGTTCATAAACATTTGAAAACACCTAATGGTCATTTTATAAAGTGGCAAAATCATTTGTATAAGATTTTACTTCATAAATCATTTTTAGATCAAGTCATTATTTTATGTGGTGTAGAAATGCTTTTAATAAGGCAAAATCCTATAGGTTTCACAAAATATGTTTTCAAACCATATAACCTTGTGTTTAGGGTCAGAGAGTTTATTTCCAAAACATTTCTCAAAGGTTTTCTTCCAAAACCAATTTCAATAATTAACCCATATTTTTATTTGACTAGAAATGGTTTAACTCAAAGATTCATTCTCTTGCTTCAACAAATACATTTTTGAAACCATAATTTGTTTCCTATGGTCAGTAGGTTCAAAACACACTATTTTCAAAAGATTTTATCCTCAAAATAATTTTAGAACAATTTTTATATCCTAAACATGTATACACAAGTTTCTGCAAAAACAAACATTTTAACAGAAGCTTTTTACTAAACAAAGTGCATGGTTGGATAGGGCTTGTTTTTATGAATCCATTGATATAAAGTTTGCAAACTTTGGACGTGTAGATTAAAAGTTATGAATTTTTCAAAATGGAGCATCTAATCGAAAGTTCCCGGTTTTTAAATCAAACAGAGGCCACGTGTCGTGTTTTAATTCGCCGGTACCGTTTCGGTTGGATCAAGCACTCAGAGGCATTGGATCTAAGTTAGATCGTGCAGCACAGAGGCGAGCGTACCGGTTCGTTTAGTCAATCTATCGCGTACACACGATCGAAATCCAACGGCTCAGACCAACTAGACCAAAGACTGACGGCGCTCAGTGGCTGCGCGCGGCGGCGACGCTCGGGCGGCGGCGCTCTGGATATTACAGGAAGCTAGGGGAGGGGAGGGTATGCTCACCGTGTTCGCCGTGGCGTGGGGGTGCTCGAGGTGCTTTCCGTTTGTCGAGGGGCGCGCTGGAGCTACGGGGATTCCTCGCTGGAGTGGTGTCTGGCGACGGACATGCGTTGTCGTTGTTGGGGACTTCGCTGTAGAGCACGGGAGAGGGGGCAGATGATACTATTAGACGCGTGGGAGAGTAGGGAGCATGGGAGCATCAAAGAGAGAGGGTGGCACGGTCAGAGGCTACCTGTGGAGCTCGTCAGAGTTGGAGCAGACGGTGGCGTCGTTCAGACGAAGACGGAGTCGACGACACAGGGCTCGCGCGAGTGAGATGAGGGTGCAGGGAGGTGCGCCAGAGTCTGGGGAAGGTGCTCGTGTGTTCCAGTGGGCGAGGGGTGGAGGAGGCTGGCCGGAATTTGCTTGCGAGCTCATCGGAGCAGGGCGTGGTCTCTGGTGAAATTAGCGCAGCCTGGTGGCCAGCTGGTGCGTGCGAGGGAGGGTAAGTAGAGAGGAGGGGCAGGCGCTTTAGTACGCGTGATCGAGGGGCCGATTAACGGTGCGATTAACGCGAATTAAACCTGGATTTAATCGCCTGCAACGGTGAGGAGGAAAGAGGGGCGTGGTCTCCGCGAGGAGGAAGAAGGTGACGTGGGCGTGGGGTCGTCTGGCAGCGAGAGAGAGAAGAGTGCGGTGGGGTCCTTCTGTCAGCGACGATGCGGGTTCGTTTGTGAGTGAATAACGGTTCGCTTGGGTGTGGTGGGGAGTGGGCTTGCTGGGCCTTGACTGGGCTGCCGAGCTGGGCTGCTACCTTTTCACATTTTTTTTCTGTTCAGTTTGTTTTTCTTTTTCTCTTTTGATTTTTCTGTTTTGATTTTGAATAAGCAATTCAAACATTCATTCGAATTCAAACCTTTGCCAAAATTTGTGTAGGTTCAAATACTGATTACAAGACATTCTGATATCATTTTTAGAATAATTTATTTATTCTTTTTAAGTCTTTTAATTATTCAAAAGGCCTTTGTTTTAAATCAAATAAGATTTAATAATATTTTTTTAAACACTATTTAAATTCTTTAAACTTACCAAATCCTTTTAGTAGGTTTTTATTTGGTTATTTGGGTGTCAAATAATTCATCTTGAATTATCTGGAATAATTTAATATGATTTATTAATCATTTAAGATTGGGTATTTGTTTTAATTCAAATGGGATTAAATATAGTTTTAATTCCCTAAATATTATTTGGAAGATTTTTTTAATCTTATTTAAGTTGAATGAAACAACTTTTATTTCACTTGGGTAAATTCCAAAATACTAATTCTCATGAACTTTATAATTATTCTTATTAAAGATTTGTCTTCATTAAAATAGGGATATAATGGTTAATGTCATTTTATATTATTTTGGAAATTCTTTATCCTTTTATTTTATTTGGATTTGGATTCCATTCATTCCATTTGTTTGATGGATTTGGCCAAGATTTGATTTGGTCTTTGAATATTCTTTATTTAATAATTCTTTCTTCACCTTATAAAATCCATATCTTTTTATTTAGAGATCCAAACTTGGTGATCCCAATTTGTAAAATATTGTTTAATATTTGTTTATCCTTTTAATACCCTTTAAGATTATTTGCTCACCATTTGGTATGGATTAATAGTTAGGTTCTTTATTAGCTTTGGAAATTTCCTTATCTTATTATATTCATAAGATTTTATTTATGGTTCCAAATTAAGTGAAACCAATTTATATGGCTTTATAATATTTCTATTGATCATTCTTGATCATTTGAAAATGTTTGTTGACAATATTTTATATGGATCAAATCCATAGGCTTGGAGATAACTTGGAAATGATTTTTTATTCCATTAGAGTTTAGGGTTTGGATTTATTTTCCAAATGTTTAAATTTCCAGATACATTCATTGAGGAATGCATTTTGCTTGATTTGAATTTTTGTTGGATTCAAACTTTTACCAAAGTTTGTTCAAGATGGGATTTTAAGTTTCCATTTAGAAACAAAAGTTTCTTTTTACCCTAAAATTCAATAATAATTTATTTTGTTTATTTTATTTTTCACATTACAAGATTTGGAAAATCTTGGGATGTGACAGGCTACCACCCTTAAAATAAATCTCGTCCTGAGATTTGGGGAGGCTAGGGGTTACAAGTTGGTTCAAAACAACTAGGGTACTACCACCCTTAAAAATTTTCCAACTAGATTACATCTTGGCTTGCTTGGGGTCTTGTTGAAATCTCTCTGGGCAAACATCTGCATAATGTCCTTTGTTTCCACACTTGAAACATGTGACAAGGCTGAGATCCTTCATAGGCTTGTTTATCTTGTGCTTCATCTTTTCTGGACAATTGCTTGCATAATGTCCTTGGTAACATGTGATAAGATTGAGTTCTTCACGTATCTTCTATGGACAAGTTGCTACATAATGGCCTAGCTCTTTGCAGTTGTTGCACCACACTTGGCTAATCTCTTTATACTTCTGCTTCTCTGGACATTCACTGGCATAGTGTCCCATTTCTTTGCAATGACCACATTGCACATGGCTTTTGTCCTTCTTTTTCTTGGGTTTCTCCAAAGCTAGGAGTGCTTCTAGTTCATGTTCTTCATATGTTATCTCATAGGTAGGAATGTCTATTGGTCTCCTTGAATTTCTATTACTCCTTGGATAATACATATGTCTCCTCTTGGGTCCTTTAAATTGAGTCATGTTGTTGGGAGGTACAAGCTGAGATTTTCCTTTGTCTTCATCCTTCTTGGTAGACTTGGCTCTCTCATGGTAATCTGCAATCAGTTGTTGCACTCCACCTTGTTTCCTTTGTTGAACTATGGAATAGATGGGGCATTGGACAGGGACATGATTATTTCCTTCACATAAGTAACAAGTAGCTTGGGTTGTGGGGCATTGATTAGCTGGATGTTTCTCTTCACAATTGGGCATTGATCTTCATGCTCTTTGGAAGTGTGATCCTTGTCTCCACAGATATTGCAATCTTTGTCATCCTTGTTGTTATTAGCTCCTTGGGAAGAGTTTTCTCCCATGTTGATCATTTGAGTAGCCAATCCTTGCAATATTTGGGTTTGAGTTTCCAAAACTTTTTGCATGGTTGGATCTACCTCATTGTTGTTGGCTAAAAACTGAGTTGTCACTTGGTTCAACTGGGTTTGGGTTACTATGAGTTCTCTCATGTTGATCTCTTGGTTGTTGTTGTTGTCACCATCCTTGATGTTGGAGTTTCTTGGAGAAGTCATCTGTTTGGGTTGGATTGGGATTAGAATGGCAAAATATTTCTAAGGGAATAATTCTAATCACACACATTGCAATTCACATAAGCAAAGTGCAAGCAATCACAAACAACATTCCACTCAAACAAAAAGTCTCAAGCATATTTTTAGGCATCCAAAAATATTTTTGTTACACCACATAAGTTGGTGGGTTTGACTTAAACTAAATATGGTGGTCCATCTATATGGTTCACTTGTGATCTTTCCATCCTTCTTGGTTGATTCTTCTTGAACAAGATCTTTGTATCCTTGGAGAATTCTTGTGTCTTGGTCACAAAACTTCAAAGGTGATGATGATTCCTTCTGAGTTGTGTTTCCTTAGTCCTCAAGTCTTGAGTAACATTTCTTGTCTCTCTTGTAGTCCTTAGTGATATCTAAGGTTGAAGTCCTTGTTGAGAATAAGGTTGAAATCACTTGAAGATGTTGAAGTCATTAGAGTTGATGAAGTCCTTTGCACATGGTGAAGTCTTTGGCCATGGTGTAGTCTTTATCCATCAAGTTGAAATAGAAGAGATGTAGAATCAAACCAAAATGGTTGAGGAAAGAGTCTACAAGATTGTGTGTAAATAAGTTTTGGAGCAAATACAGCTCCTATTTTTCTAAGGATTTTGTCCAATCCTAGGGTTACAAATCCTATAGGCAACACAATGCTCTGATACCATCTGTCAGGTTCCCAACCTTTAATAAGGTAGAGATCCCTGTGTTTACAATGCTAGTCCCTGGATCAATAGCTAGCATCCACAGTTAAGATGTAATATCAAGAAACAAAGGTCACAATACAACTTTATAACCAGGAATAAGATAATTTATTACATCTTACATAGCTCATTTGGCTATATCATTACAATGCAGCAGAATATAACAATAGCATGGGGTCCTTCATCTTCAAAGTGCCACATCCAGACATGTTGGTTGTAGACTTGTAATCCTAATCATTAAACTTCACTAATATCAAACAAACCTCCAACATAACAAGTTACAGCCACAAGGGTCAATACATTTGAATTGTATTGGTAAGTGATACTATGGTAGTATAGTGGAGTCTATCATCTATATGCATTTGTCTAAGTGGAGCTTAAGCTTTCTTTTCTCAAAATAGATTTTCCTTATCATTTGAAAACACTAAGTTTTTGCTTGACAAAATCTTTCCCAAGGCATCTCCCAATAGAAATTGGTGATCCTTTAAATCCCTTGTTCACCCACAAGATTTTAACTTAGAAATTGGGATGAGGAGATTCTTGATAGCTTCCATGTCTTGATGCTCAAATTGTCCTTTGCCAGGGACATGGCTAAGTACTTAGATTTTACACTCTGCAGAGGTTGTGCACTTTCCCCACAAGACTTGGTTTCACCAAGACAAGATCTTTCAGAAGCCTTCCCTTAGACCAGAATGGACATGTTCCAACCTATCATCCCCTACCACCAACTGTACTTTTGGCTAAGTTCTTGCAACCTATATTATCCAGGCAGAGCTCATAATGCCAAGTGGCTGCACTTGAAGCTTCTCAACATTTGACATCTCAAATCTCTTTGTTCCTGGGTGGCCATCCACAAGTGAGATACACAAGGTAAACCATATAAATGGGCCTTGTATAACCACTCAACACAAACCATTCCTTCCATTCTACCCAGGTGATTCATTCACTTAGTTGTTTTATTAAACAAAACACAAGTCCTTGACTTGGAAACATTCCATAGTATGAATATATATTCCACCCTTGTTTTCTATTAGCTAAGATAAGCATGATAGTAGTAGGAATCTTAACTTAGGAAATTTCTACTAAGGTTTCATCTACTTGGATTTCCCATGGCATAGTTTACACTTAGCAAAATTCCATGCAAGTCCTACTTAGAAATATCACTAATGCATAGTGAAAATAATGGGAAAAAAGTATGAAGCATCACTTGCCTTTTTGGTAGAGAGTATAAGTTCACTCCTTGATCTTTGCAATGTTCACTCACTTCAAATCACTACAATTCAATCAAGCAAACAATGTTTCAATCTACCATTCAAGCAAACAATGTTTCAATCTACCATTCAAGCAAACAATGATAGAAACAAAACAATGCATGCAAAGATTGTTTTATTTGTAAAAGTGGTTTCTAATAAGTTATGAACATTTGTAAACATCATTTGGTCATTTTATAAAGTGGCAAAACCATTTGCAAAAGATTCTATCTCTAAACCATTTTTAAACCAAATCATTATTTCATGTGGTTGAAAATGCCTTTAGTAAAGTAATAATTTTTATAGTGTTCACCAAATACATTCTCAAATCATAAAACTTGGTGTTTGGGGTCAGAGAGTTTAAATCAAAACATTTCCCAAAGGTTTTCTCCCAAAAGCATTTTTAAAAAATAAACATTATTTTTATTTGACTAGAAATGGTTTAAATCAAAAGTTTATTCTTTTGCTTCACCAAATACATTTTTGAAACCACCAATTGATTCCTAGGGTCAGTAGGTTCAAAACAAACCATTTTCCAAAGATTTTGTTTCAAAAATCATTTTAGAACAATTTTTATATCCTAAACATGCATACACAAGTTTCTGCAAAAACAATCAATTTAACATAATCTTTTTACTAAACAAAGTGCATGGTTGGCTAGGGCTTGTCTTGCTGAATCCATTGATATAAAATTTGCAAAATTTTGACGTGTAGATTAAAAGTTATAGATTTTACAAAATCTAGCATCTAATAGATCAAATCTGTTTTAAATCAAACGGACAGGGACACGTGGCTTGATTCTATTCGCTGGTACCGGTTCGTCTGGATCACGCTCTCTGGTGCGTTGGATCTAAGTTAGATCGAGCGATGCAGAGACACCCGTACCCTTTCGAGTTAGCTTCTATCGTGGCCACTGGATTGCAATCGCACGGCGCACAGCGTGCCTGCCAGAGATGGGCGGCGCTGGCGGCGGCAGGTGGCGGCGTTGCGGTCAGACGGTGGCGGTGACGACGCTACAAGATGCGAGAGGGTGAAGGGAGGTGCTCACCGAGTTCTCCCTGGCGTGGGGAAGCTCAAGGTGTCTTCTGTTTGTCGAGGGGCGCGCTGGAGTTGCAGGGATTGCTCGTCGGAGACGAGACAGACGACAGTTGCTCACAGTCGACGACGGAGGCGATGCTACGGTGCGAGCTAGGACACAAAACGGTGACATTAGTTGCGGAAGAAGTCACTGGTCTTAGGCGCATCATCGAAAATAAGAGGGGCGGTCAGAACATTACCAGGGGAGTCGCTGGAGAGAAAACAGACAGTGGCGGCAGTGGCCGTCGTCGTTGCCGAGGTTCTGGGGGGTGCGGAGATGAACGGGAGGTACAGTGAGGTGCGCCAGAGGCTGGGGAAGGTGCTCGTGTGCTCAAGGGGGCAGAGGAGTAGCTGGGCTCGCCGAAATTGCTACTGGATCTTGCCGGAGACAGTGTGGTTCATGCGAGGAATCAAGGCAGCCTTGTGGCTCCGGGGATGTGGCGTCTGGGGGAAAAGAGGGAGGAGAGCCTGGTGATTAATACAACATGGTCACGGCGAGGAATAAACGTAGCAGTAAAGCATATTGACGCCAGCTTCAACGGCCAGAAACGGCGAGGAGGAAAGAGGGGCGCGGTCAGCGGCGGGTGAAGACGATGGTGAAGTGGCGCTGGGGTCGTCTGGCAGCGAGAGAGGGAGTGGGAAGATGGGGTCCACGCGTCGGTGACTGAGTGGGTCTGTTTTCCGGTTTGAAATGTTTTCCGCGGGGAAGAAGGGGGTGGGCTGATGCTGTGCTAGACTGGGCCGGCTGGTTGGGCTGAGGTCCTTTTTATATTTTTTTGTTCGTGTTTCTTTTTATTTTTCCATTTCTAATTTCTGTTTTGATTTGGTTTAATTATTTCAAGCATCAATTTGAATTCAATTTTCTCTCCAACTTTGTGAGGATTCAAACATTGATTAACAACACATTCTGAAATAAATCTTTTATTCTTTCTAGGGTTTTTAATTATTTAATTAGGCCCTTGTTTTAAATCAAATAGGATTTAATAGTATTTCAAACACCATTTAAATTCTTTAAACTTTCCAAATCTTTTCAGTAGGTTTTTATTTGATTATTTGGGTGTCAAATAATTCATCTTGAATTATTTGGAAAGTTTTTAATATGATTCATAAATCATTTAAATTGGGTATTTGTTTTATTTCCAATGGAATTAAATATAGTTTTAATTCCCTAAATTTTATTTTGGAAGATTTATTTTTATTTAAGTTATTTAAACAACTTTTTTTCCACTTGGGTAAATTCCAAAATACTATTTTCTCATGAATTAAATAATTATTCTTATTAGAGATTTGTCTTTATTAAAATAGGGATAGAATGGTTAATGCCATTTATTTTATTTGGAAATTCTTTATCCTTTTATTTTATTTGGATTTGGATTTGTATTCTATTCATTCCATTTGCTTAATGAATTAGGCCAAGATTTAATTTGGTCTTTAAATATTCCTTATTAAATTTTTCTTTCTTCATTTTTATAAAAACCATATCTTTTTATTTATAGATCCAAACTTGGTGACTCCAATTTGTAAAATCTTATTTGAGATTTATTTATCCTTTTAAATATCTTTATGGTTATTTGCTCACCATTTGGTATGGATTTATAGATAGGTTCTTTATTAGCTTTGGAAATTTTATTTCCTTATTTTATTAAATTCATAAGATTTTATCTATGGCTCCAAATTAAATGAAATCAATTTATATGGTTTATAATATTTCTAATTGTCATTCTTGATCATTTGTAAATGTTTGTTGAGAAGTTTTTATATGGATCAAATCCATAGGCTTGGAGATAACTTGGAAATGATTTTATTCCATTAGGGTTTAGGGTTTGGATTTATTTTCCAAGTGTTTAAATTTCCAGATGCATTTTATGAGGGATGCATTTCAATTGATTTGGATTTTGTTGAATTCAAACTTTAATTAAAGTTTGTGCAAGATGGGATTTTAATTTCCCTTTAAAAAAGTTTCTTTTCACCCTAAAATTCAACAATAATTTATTTTATTTATTTATTTTTCACATTACAAGATTTGGAAAATCTTGGTATGTGACAACACGGCTGTCTTCGTCTCCACCCCCAGCGACTGGTTCTTCCCCAAATCACGCCGGGCGTTTCCTGTTTAAATTCCGTGGCTTCAATTCTGTTCAATGCTCGAGTAATTCATGCCCGTGTCCTCGCCTACTTAAGCACCATGCTGCCCTCCTCCTTTTCCCCCAAACCACACCCCACCGGAGCCACCAGGCTGCTCGTATTTCTCTCTGGACGCCCCTCTGCTCCGACAAGTTCGGCGTCGAATTCCAGTAAGCCCCATGTCCCCCTCTGCCTCTAGTTCAGACTAGCTTATTCTACATCTCCGTGTGCATCTACTGACACTCTCCGTTTGCTCGTGCATGCTCTGTAGCCCCGACAACGTCGTCGACTGAGCTCCGCCACTCTCTTCTCGAACTCAGGCGATCGTTCACCGTAAGCCCCAACTTCCCCTCTCCCTCTGTTGGATACGCGTGTGATCCCGAGTGTCCTACGCATCTAACGGCACCCTTATCTCGTCTTAGCGTGGCCCAGAGCGTCGCCTTCATCGCCAACCGAGAGCACCGTCATCAGGGACTTCTCTGACGAGCAATCCACGACGACCCCGAGCGCCCCTTTGCCAACCGAGCACATGTCGAGCATCTCCTTGTCACGGCGATTCTTGTGAGCATCCTCACACCTCCCCGGGCGACCTAGCTTGCCGGAAAGCTTGCAGCTAGAGCACGCCGTCGCCTGTCGTCGCCGCCAGTGCCGCCACTTGTTGGTCAGTCGCTGAGAGCCGTTCGATTTAGATCTAGTGGACGCGATAGAACATAGCCGAAGGGGTAAGTAGAGATCTGAGCCGCGCGTTTTAGTTAGATCTAACGGTGCGCAAGCACGATCCGGTGCGAAGCGGTACCAGCCAACCAGATACTGCCGCGTGACATGTTCTTCGTTTTAAAATTCTGAATTAGATCTATTAGATGTTTGAATTTGTTTAATTCATAACTTTTGAATGCCACGTCCAAATTTGAAAATTTTTATATCAATGGAATCAGGAGAGAAAATCCTTTCCATCTATGCAATGTGTTTAATGTTTTGCCTCTGTTAAAACGGTCGTTTTTACAGAAACATGTGTAGGCCTATTTTGTGTATAATAATTATTTGAAAAATGTTTTAATGTTCAAATAAAGTTTATTTAGCTTGTTTTGTACTTGTTTATGATTCAGTACCATGCACTTGTCTTTTTTGGTGTAGAAAATTATCACATGGCATTATGCATGCATCCATATATTTTTTCTTGTATTTATTTTGTATGTGATTTTGGTCCTATCATTTTATGTGTAGATTTTGGTGCAAATAGTGATTGTGATTGCGAGGATTGTAGCTACTCTCCAAACTACCAAGGAAAGTGGTTCTTCATGATTTTATTCCTATGTTTTTCAAATATGCATTAGAAATATTTTGCTAGTCTTGCATGGATATTTTTGATCTATACGCTATACTTGGGAAATCCTAGTAGTTGTAGAATTGCTAGAAATATTTCTAAGTCTTATCAATGCCATGCTTAGCCTAGCTAGTAGAAACCAAGGGTTGTTATATTCATGCTATGAATAAATATTTCTAAGTCTTTGGACTATGTTTTGCTTAATAAAACAACTAAGTGAATGAAACACCTGGGTGGAATGGAAAGAATGGGTTATGTTGAGTGGTTACACAAGGCCCATTTCTATGGTTTACCTTGTTTATCTCACTTGTGGAAAGCCACCCAGGAACAAAAGGGATTTGAGAGGCCAAATGTTAAGAAGCTTCTAGTGCAGCCACTTGGCAATATGGGCTCTGCCTGGATCACATAGGTTGCAATAACTTAGCCATTTGGACTGTTGGTGGTAGTGGGATGATAGGTTGGAACGCGTCCATTTGGTCTAAGGGAAGGCTTCTGAAAGGTCCTGTCTTGGTGAAAATCAAGTCTTGTGGGGAAAGTGCACAACCTCTGCAGATGGAAGAATCTAAGTACTTAGCCATGTCCCTGGTATTGGACAACTTGAGCATCAAGACATGGAAGCAATCAAGAATCTCCTCATCCCAATTTCTAAGTAAAAACTTGTGGTTGAACAAGGGTGAAGGACCCCAATGTCTATTGGTGGTTCCTTGGGAAAGATTTTATCAAAGAAAAACTTAGTGTTTTCAACTAATAGGAAAAACCTATTTTGAGCAAAGCAAGATGTGGCATCCCGCAAAAACCACTACTAGAAAATCGCGTTGTTTTTGTGCATTGCATCGTCATGACCGCATGCTCATGTCATCATGCCGCATTGCATTTGAGCATTGTCGTCATCTTGCATTTGCTTGTATAAAACTATTTACAGAAAAACCTATTTTTGTTTCTAAAACGCCCCGTCTTTATTTAAACGCAAAACCCGGGTCGCCGGAATATTTTGTCTTGTCTGCTATCGGTTTGCAAACGGTCCGTTTAAAACAAATAAAATATGAAATTATTTTTAGTGGGGGCAGTCGAACGGGCCGATTCGACCCGAACGACCACCCCCAGGAATTAAAATCGGTCCAACCTAGACCCTTTTCTACCCCAACCTAATCTAACCACCCCTCCGGCCACCTCACCCCAGCCTATCCTCTCTCGCCACCTCACCTCCCTCCCTCTCCCCCTCCAATCAGCGGATGCCACCTCACCTCCTCTCAACCCACACACACACAGCACACGCCACTCCCCACGTCCCCGACCCCACCCAGTCCCCACCTGCCAGCCGGCCCTAGCCAGCACACACCCACTCCGCGTGGCCCCACCCCCAAACCGACGCGCCTCACCGACCCCCCTGGACCCGGTCGCGCCCGTCCTCTCCCACCTTCCCCGACCGCACCTCCCCGTCTCTCCCCGACCGCGCAAGCCCCGCCTCCCTCTCTCCTCTGGTCTCCTCGCCGTGCAGCCACCATCCCCGTCTCGCCGACGTCCCCTTCCGCCCGCCGCCAGGGGCCCCGCCAACCGCCTCGACCTCATCCCCGCCGCCAACGCCCCAGAGCCGCCGCCCACCTCTCTGCCGTGGTCCGGTCCTCCCGGCGCCCTCCCTCTGCTCCAGCCCATGCGTCGCCGCCCTTCTCTCCTGGCTCGCCGGAGCCCGCCGTCGACCGTGGCGCCCTCGCCCTGGCCGCGCAGTCGCCATCCGGCCCCGAGCTCCGCGCCCTTCAGCCCCGTGCTTCCCGGCCTCTGCCGTATCCCCCAGGCAGAACCGCGCCGCCAAGTTCGTCGTCGCCCGGCCTCCCCGCCACCGCATGGCGCCTCTCCGGCGCGAGGCAGCGCCCCGCCGTCGGGCTGTCGCGTCGGCGTGGTCCCGCCCTGCTTCCTCTCCTCGGCCGCGAACCGTCCACCTCGCTACCCCTCTTCATCAGCCGTCGCCGCGCCGGTCCGCAACCGCGCATGCGAGCTGGTCACCTCCTTGCCGCCAAGCTCTCCGCGTCCGTCGGCGCCTTGACTGCTGTGAGCCAAGCCCGAGCACCGCCGTCCTGCGTGACGCCGTCCTCGACCGCTGGGCGCCGGCCACGTACGCCCCAACAGCGTGCCCCGCGCGTGGACGCCCCTGCTGCTCGAGCTCGACCTCACCTGGCCTCGTGTCCTTTGGGCTACATGCCGCTAGCCGTGCTCTGTGCAGTGCTTGTCTGTAGCATGTTCGACGCAACTTTGGCATCGCCGAGACCTTCCATAGACCCATGTACCACCAAGACGCTCGCGACCACCTAGCAGGACCACATCGTCAAGTTCGCAGTTAGAGGCCGCTTGAACCCGAGGGTCTCGACAAGACCGTCCTCTCGTCAAGACGGGGAACCATGTCATGGATCGAAAAGTTCCCCGAAGACCGCGGATACGACAAGTACCCCCTCTCGGATCCGAGGACCGAAGATGCCCGGAACGCCAAGATCGCCCTCAAGGATCCGAAGGCCCCAACTCCGAAACCCCGAAGACCAACCCCGGTGTTGAAGACCGAACCCCAAGATCTGCCTCACGGGACCGAACCCCAGAAAACCCCGATGCTTTCGACACGGATGCCATGATCTTCGTCACGGACGCCGAGACCCCCGGACCCGAAGACCACACGTGCGACAAGTACTCCTTCCCGGATGCGATGCTCGAGAACACGGACGGTAAGAACACCGACGCAGAACGCCAAGTGCTTCACCCCGAACGCCAAGACCGACCCGACACGAGGACACGACAAGACCTTCGCGACGACAAGATCGGCACCGACCAGGGCGAGTCCGATGCGCCCCGACGCCAACCAAGTACTGCTTCCCGGTTGCGCCAAGATCTACCCCAGTAACCCGAGAACGCTTCCGCCGAGACCGAACCCCGAACCCCGGAACCTCAAGATCTGCCGAACCCTAATGTGTGAACCCTTCCCAAAACCCTATTTTATAATATAATACAAACCTGTTGCATATTAATCATTCATCTCGCATGCATATTTGTGTGGTTTGGGGGCCTTATGCCGACTCACCTCATAACTAAATATGGGGCCCATATGCGGGCAAATCTAGTCTCATATTGGCCTCATTTAAATTCGAGTAGCGAACCGGTGCTATCTTTTGCCATGTTAATCAACATTTAATTTGCAGGGTAGGTAAATAACTTGAACCGTTTAATTAATTGTCGGGACCCCGGTTCCGCTTAATCTTGTCTAATTGCATCGCACCTTTGCCATGTCATGCATCATACATGCATCATGCCAATCTTCTGCCGTTGTATTAAATATTGCATCCGGTGTTTATTCTAGTGTTTTGCTTCTTCGCGGATAAGGTTGTTGAGTTGATGTGAGCTTCGCCCCGATCTTCGGTTGAATCTTCGACAATGTTTTCAGGCGAGCATCTCCCCCTTTCTACCTATCTTACTTTTATAGTATTTATTCCCTCCTGTTGATCTATTGCTATCTGTGTTGCGATGCTCTAGTTTTTCCGTACCCGTGATATCCCCTTGCAGCCCTATATTGCCATGGCCACCTCCTATTACCTGTTGTCTGGTAGATAGTTGGACTTGCGCGTCGTAGTCGCTTGCTCAAGTGCTGTTGCGTGTCGCCATGTATCACAGTCGTTGGAGTACTGCCACATGTTTGTTGTTGGAGATGGTCTCGGCTTTATTTACTGTTCACTTTAATTTCTGTTTAACAACTAAAATTGAAGTAAGTAAGCAGAGGCATCGGTGGGTGATAGACAATATTTGGTTTCCGACCGCCCACTTGTGTCCCGTAGGACCCCGAGTACTTGATACCTGTTCCTTGTTTTATCGCGCTATCCACATACGGGGAATTATGGGACCCCCCTTAGCCAGAGCTTGATTCCGTCTTATTTCTTGGGGCCACAAACTAGTTTGAGGTTTTATTTACTATCCTGTACTTATGCCATGCTACTGCTTTATTTACGATTGTGCGAGGAGCACACTGTACTGTTTAGGATCGGGACACGATTCCGCGGTGTCGACAAGCTCAGTTTTGGGTTCCCAGTCGTTCACAGCCGTCCACCCAAACCTCGGGTCTGTCTCGGAGCTAGCTTACTTTGTTGCGGGTGTACTCCAAGGGGTGGCCCCCTGAAATATTTCTGAATCTTGTGATTGCTCTGTCGTGAAAGCCTCGTTGGGTTTTGATTTGGTTTTTCCGAGGTCGATCGTGTGTGTGTTGCTATTTGTGCACCCCGGCCGGGTAAAACTTTCTGAAAGCCGTGTCCGCGGTTATGGACGACTTGGAGCACAGTATCTCGATCATAGACAACTATAACTAAAGTAGTGTTATAAATTTGACTTTATAATGACTAGTAATCAGCTTCACTATAATGGAATGGCTAAATAACACTGCCCACAATTGCTTGTTTGGGTTGTCGTTGGCGACCATTGTATCTGACTAGTAATTATTGCAACTACAACGGAATGGCTAAATAAAAGTACCAACAACTGCTGGGTGTTTGGGTTATCTCATGCTATTTGCACCTGATTAGTAAGTGTTGCAACTATAACGGAATGGTTAACTAAAATGGCCCACTTCTTATTTTATCAGGATGATTATCTACACCTGACTAGTAATTGCTGCAACGATAACCGAATAAATAAAAATGCCAACCGTGTGAGTTCCTCGGTTGACTTCCTCGATCGGTGTCGAGGGGGAAACGCCAGGATGGGTTTGATTGGTGGTAGTATCAGGTTGGATCCGATTAGGTCTTTCTTACCCCTCTCTGCTTGCCTCCAGTTGTCTCGAGTCTCTATAGGGTGTTCAGTGCATGCCGCCGCTGCCGCTTCAGTCCACCATACCTATGTAGGCGAGGACCGCCGAATTCTAGTCTCGCCGTGTACTGGCCTCAGTACTGACGCTCCTCTTTTTCCTTTGCCCTTTGTCGGCACCTCTTTTGTTTAAGCATGTTTTGAGATCGACGTCGTTAGCAGGGTTACCCTTCCGGCTTGGCCTGGGCAGGGTTATGGACGCCATTGGTTATTCTTCAGGGCTCTTAGCCCCATTTGCATCTTGTCCGTAGCTGGACGCTAGATCGTTTTCAAGGTGATTTGAATCTTTGTATCTTATATCTGTATTCTTGACTCATGGAGTCGTGTTGTATATATATCTGTTCTGTGGGTCCCATCGAGGACTGTTGTGTAATGTTATTACTTCGTTTTCCACCCGCACGAAAGTTCCTGGTGGGTACCTTTGAATCGTTTCTATGCGGGTTTGGCGGGTTTCGCTAAAACTTGCATAGGGTCGATTCTGAGGGTGTTACAGAGTGGTATCAGAGCTCAGCAGTTACGATACCCCACAAGTCCAGCCTGTAGGATAACCTAGCTAACGGCCAAAGTAGAGTGTCAAAAACTATTTTGCAAAATCGGTTGGATAGTTCTGATTAGGTCTGATTTTACTCCTTACCCCTCTGCTATTCTCCTCTTATCTCTACGCGTTTTGAATCCTGCTCTCTTATCTTTTCTTCGAGTCCAGGAATTCTCATGGTGGGGTTTTCCGTCGTACCTTCAGGGTTTCGCTTTCTCCTCTGTTAACGGTGTTCTACCGTCCGGTGTTCCAGCTACCTGATGAATCCGTCTACGGTGTTACCATTCTTTATTCCTTGTTTGTGCCTTCCTGTGTTTTCCGACGCGACGACATCATCTACGCCAGATCCGATGCAGAGTCTGCATCACTCCTTTGTTTCCGAACCTCGAGTGTCGAGATCTTCAGTCTGATTCCGAGAACGGTTGCACGTTTTTCCACCGATTGTGCGGAGTAATAGTTTGGGTGCGTGATGGATTGGCCCCCATGCCGACTACCCCTTCTATTCGCTTTTGTACAGTGAAGTGGATGAGAATGCATCGGTTCCCTCTTTCCATCGAAGCTAGAGGTGGCTTTATTTGTTGATGCCTCCACCTTCGACCTTTTGTTTCCAGAGTGTTCTCTCGGCGATCATGGACAACGACCTCTTGTTAGTGGTGTCGCGAGGATCTACATGAAGCGCGAAGGATCAGATCGCCGCCCTTCTTTCCGGTACCATGAGGCGGATCTCGAGGGCGAGATCCATTGTTAGTGGTGTCGAATTGTGGCATCCCGCAAAAACCACTACTAGAAAATCGCGTTGTTTTTGTGCATTGCATCGTCATGACCGCATGCTCATGTCATCATGCCGCATTGCATTTGAGCATTGTCGTCATCTTGCATTTGCTTGTATAAAACTATTTACAGAAAAACCTATTTTTGTTTCTAAAACGCCCCGTCTTTATTTAAACGCAAAACCCGGGTCGCCGGAATATTTTGTCTTGTCTGCTATCGGTTTGAAAACGGTCCGTTTAAAACAAATAAAATATGAAATTATTTTTAGTGGGGGCAGTCGAACGGGCCGATTCGACCCGAACGACCACCCCCAGGAATTAAAATCGGTCCAACCTAGACCCTTTTCTACCCCAACCTAATCTAACCACCCCTCCGGCCACCACACCCCAGCCTATCCTCTCTCGCCACCTCACCTCCCTCCCTCTCCCCCTCCAATCAGCGGCTGCCACCTCACCTCCTCTCAACCCACACACACACAGCACACGCCACTCCCCACGTCCCCGACCCCACCCAGTCCCCACCTGCCAGCCGGCCCCAGCCAGCACACACCCAATCCGCGTGGCCCCACCCCCAAACCGACGCGCCCCACCGACCCCCCTGGACCCGGTCGCGCCCGTCCTCTCCCACCTTCCCCGACCGCACCTCCCCGTCTCTCCCCGACCCCGCAAGCCCCGCCTCCCTCTCTCCTCTGGTCTCCTCGCCGCGCAGCCACCATCCCCGTCTCGCCGGCGTCCCCTTCCGCCCGCCGCCAGGGGCCCCGCCGACCGCCTCGACCTCATCCCCGCCGCCAACGCCCCAGAGCCGCCGCCCACCTCTCTGCCGTGGTCCGGTCCTCCCGGCGCCCTCCCTCTGCTCCAGCCGATGCGTCGCCGCCCTTCTCTCCTGGCTCGCCGGAGCCCGCCGTCGACCGCGGCGCCCTCGCCCTGGCTGCGCAGTCGCCATCCGGCCCCGAGCTCCGTGCCCTTCAGCCCCGTGCTGCCCGGCCTCTGCCGTATCCCCCAGGCAGAACCGCGCCGCCAAGTTTGTCGTTGCCCGGCCTCCCCGCCACCGCATGGCGCCTCTCTAGCGCGAGGCAGCGCCCCGCCGTCGGGCTGTCGCGTCGGCGTGGTCCCGCCCTGCTTCCTCTCCTCGGCCGCGAACCGTCCACCTCGCTACCCCTCTTCATCAGTCGTCGCCGCGCCGGTCCGCAACCGCGCATGCGAGCTGGTCACCTCCTTGCCGCCAAGCTCTCCGCGTCCGTCGGCACCTTGCCTGCTGTGAGCCAGGCCCGAGCACCGCCGTCCTGCGTGACGCCGTCCTCGACCGCTGGGCGCCGGCCACGTACGCCCCAACAGCGTGCCCCGCGCGTGGACGCCCCTGCTGCTCGAGCTCGACCTCACCTGGCCTCGTGTCCTTTGGGCTACATGCCGCTAGCCGTGCTCTGTGCAGTGCTTGTCTGTAGCATGTTCGACGCAAGTTTGGCATCGCCGAGACCTTCCATAGACCCATGTACCACCAAGACGCTCGCGACCACCTAGCAGGACCACATCGTCAAGTTCGCAGTTAGAGGCCGCTTGAACCCGAGGGTCTCGACAAGACCGTCCTCTCGTCAAGACGGGGAACCATGTCATGGATCGAAAAGTTCCCCGAAGACCGCGGATACGACAAGTACCCCCTCTCGGATCCGAGGACCGAAGATGCCCGGAACGCCAAGATCGCCCTCAAGGATCCGAAGGCCCCAACTCCGAAACCCCGAAGACCGACCCCGGTGTTGAAGACCGAACCCCAAGATCTGCCTCACGGGACCGAACCCCGGAAAACCCCGATGCTTTCGACACGGATGCCATGATCTTTGTCAGGGACGCCGAGACCCCCGGACCCGAAGACCACACGTGCGACAAGTACTCCTTCCCGGATGCGATGCTCGAGAACACGGACGGTAAGAACACCGACGCAGAACGCCAAGTGCTTCACCCCGAACGCCAAGACCGACCCGACACGAGGACACGACAAGACCTTCGCGACGACAAGATCGGCACCGACCAGGGCGAGTCCGATGCGCCCCGACGCCAACCAAGTACTTTTTCCCGGTTGCGCCAATATCTACCCCAGTAACCCGAGAACGCTTCCGCCGAGACCGAACCCCGAACCCCGGAACCTCAAGATCTGCCGAACCCTAATGTGTGAACCCTTCCCAAAACCCTATTTTATAATATAATACAAACCTG
This sequence comes from Avena atlantica, assembly GCA_910589765.1. NCBI lineage: Eukaryota > Viridiplantae > Streptophyta > Magnoliopsida > Poales > Poaceae > Avena > Avena atlantica. The sequence continues at coordinate 164,030,337 of OU342737.1, forward strand.
TTGCATATTAATCATTCATCTCGCATGCATATTTGTGTGGTTTGGGGGCCTTATGCCGACTCACCTCATAACTAAATATGGGGCCCATATGCGGGCAAATCTAGTCTCATATTGGCCTCATTTAAATTCGAGTAGCGAACCGGTGCTATCTTTTGCCATGTTAATCAACATTTAATTTGCAGGGTAGGTAAATAACTTGAACCGTTTAATTAATTGTCGGGACCCCGGTTCCGCTTAATCTTGTCTAATTGCATCGCACCTTTGCCATGTCATGCATCATACATGCATCATGCCAATCTTCTGCCGTTGTATTAAATATTGCATCCGGTGTTTATTCTAGTGTTTTGCTTCTTCGCGGATAAGGTTGTTGAGTTGATGTGAGCTTCGCCCCGATCTTCGGTTGAATCTTCGACAATGTTTTCAGGCGAGCATCTCCCCCTTTCTACCTATCTTACTTTTATAGTATTTATTCCCTCCTGTTGATCTATTGCTATCTGTGTTGCGATGCTCTAGTTTTTCCGTACCCGTGATATCCCCTTGCAGCCCTATATTGCCATGGCCACCTCCTATTACCTGTTGTCTGGTAGATAGTTGGACTTGCGCGTCGTAGTCGCTTGCTCAAGTGCTGTTGCGTGTCGCCATGTATCACAGTCGTTGGAGTACTGCCACATGTTTGTTGTTGGAGATGGTCTCGGCTTTATTTACTGTTCACTTTAATTTCTGTTTAACAACTAAAATTGAAGTAAGTAAGCAGAGGCATCGGTGGGTGATAGACAATATTTGGTTTCCGACCGCCCACTTGTGTCCCGTAGGACCCCGAGTACTTGATACCTGTTCCTTGTTTTATCGCGCTATCCACATACGGGGAATTATGGGACCCCCCTTAGCCAGAGCTTGATTCCGTCTTATTTCTTGGGGCCACAAACTAGTTTGAGGTTTTATTTACTATCCTGTACTTATGCCATGCTACTGCTTTATTTACGATTGTGCGAGGAGCACACTGTACTGTTTAGGATCGGGACACGATTCCGCGGTGTCGACAAGCTCAGTTTTGGGTTCCCAGTCGTTCACAGCCGTCCACCCAAACCTCGGGTCTGTCTCGGAGCTAGCTTACTTTGTTGCGGGTGTACTCCAAGGGGTGGCCCCCTGAAATATTTCTGAATCTTGTGATTGCTCTGTCGTGAAAGCCTCGTTGGGTTTTGATTTGGTTTTTCCGAGGTCGATCGTGTGTGTGTTGCTATTTGTGCACCCCGGCCGGGTAAAACTTTCTGAAAGCCGTGTCCGCGGTTATGGACGACTTGGAGCACAGTATCTCGATCATAGACAACTATAACTAAAGTAGTGTTATAAATTTGACTTTATAATGACTAGTAATCAGCTTCACTATAATGGAATGGCTAAATAACACTGCCCACAATTGCTTGTTTGGGTTGTCGTTGGCGACCATTGTATCTGACTAGTAATTATTGCAACTACAACGGAATGGCTAAATAAAAGTACCAACAACTGCTGGGTGTTTGGGTTATCTCATGCTATTTGCACCTGATTAGTAAGTGTTGCAACTATAACGGAATGGTTAACTAAAATGGCCCACTTCTTATTTTATCAGGATGATTATCTACACCTGACTAGTAATTGCTGCAACGATAACCGAATAAATAAAAATGCCAACCGTGTGAGTTCCTCGGTTGACTTCCTCGATCGGTGTCGAGGGGGAAACGCCAGGATGGGTTTGATTGGTGGTAGTATCAGGTTGGATCCGATTAGGTCTTTCTTACCCCTCTCTGCTTGCCTCCAGTTGTCTCGAGTCTCTATAGGGTGTTCAGTGCATGCCGCCGCTGCCGCTTCAGTCCACCATACCTATGTAGGCGAGGACCGCCGAATTCTAGTCTCGCCGTGTACTGGCCTCAGTACTGACGCTCCTCTTTTTCCTTTGCCCTTTGTCGGCACCTCTTTTGTTTAAGCATGTTTTGAGATCGACGTCGTTAGCAGGGTTACCCTTCCGGCTTGGCCTGGGCAGGGTTATGGACGCCATTGGTTATTCTTCAGGGCTCTTAGCCCCATTTGCATCTTGTCCGTAGCTGGACGCTAGATCGTTTTCAAGGTGATTTGAATCTTTGTATCTTATATCTGTATTCTTGACTCATGGAGTCGTGTTGTATATATATCTGTTCTGTGGGTCCCATCGAGGACTGTTGTGTAATGTTATTACTTCGTTTTCCACCCGCACGAAAGTTCCTGGTGGGTACCTTTGAATCGTTTCTATGCGGGTTTGGCGGGTTTCGCTAAAACTTGCATAGGGTCGATTCTGAGGGTGTTACAGAGTGGTATCAGAGCTCAGCAGTTACGATACCCCACAAGTCCAGCCTGTAGGATAACCTAGCTAACGGCCAAAGTAGAGTGTCAAAAACTATTTTGCAAAATCGGTTGGATAGTTCTGATTAGGTCTGATTTTACTCCTTACCCCTCTGCTATTCTCCTCTTATCTCTACGCGTTTTGAATCCTGCTCTCTTATCTTTTCTTCGAGTCCAGGAATTCTCATGGTGGGGTTTTCCGTCGTACCTTCAGGGTTTCGCTTTCTCCTCTGTTAACGGTGTTCTACCGTCCGGTGTTCCAGCTACCTGATGAATCCGTCTACGGTGTTACCATTCTTTATTCCTTGTTTGTGCCTTCCTGTGTTTTCCGACGCGACGACATCATCTACGCCAGATCCGATGCAGAGTCTGCATCACTCCTTTGTTTCCGAACCTCGAGTGTCGAGATCTTCAGTCTGATTCCGAGAACGGTTGCACGTTTTTCCACCGATTGTGCGGAGTAATAGTTTGGGTGCGTGATGGATTGGCCCCCATGCCGACTACCCCTTCTATTCGCTTTTGTACAGTGAAGTGGATGAGAATGCATCGGTTCCCTCTTTCCATCGAAGCTAGAGGTGGCTTTATTTGTTGATGCCTCCACCTTCGACCTTTTGTTTCCAGAGTGTTCTCTCGGCGATCATGGACAACGACCTCTTGTTAGTGGTGTCGCGAGGATCTACATGAAGCGCGAAGGATCAGATCGCCGCCCTTCTTTCCGGTACCATGAGGCGGATCTCGAGGGCGAGATCCATTGTTAGTGGTGTCGAATTGTGGCATCCCGCAAAAACCACTACTAGAAAATCGCGTTGTTTTTGTGCATTGCATCGTCATGACCGCATGCTCATGTCATCATGCCGCGTTGCATTTGAGCATTGTCGTCATCTTGCATTTGCTTGTATAAAACTATTTACAGAAAAACCTATTTTTGTTTCTAAAACGCCCCGTCTTTATTTAAACGCAAAACCCGGGTCGCCGGAATATTTTGTCTTGTCTGCTATCGGTTTGAAAACGGTCCGTTTAAAACAAATAAAATATGAAATTATTTTTAGTGGGGGCAGTCGAACGGGCCGATTCGACCCGAACGACCACCCCCAGGAATTAAAATCGGTCCAACCTAGACCCTTTTCTACCCCAACCTAATCTAACCACCCCTCCGGCCACCACACCCCAGCCTATCCTCTCTCGCCACCTCACCTCCCTCCCTCTCCCCCTCCAATCAGCGGCTGCCACCTCACCTCCTCTCAACCCACACACACACAGCACACGCCACTCCCCACGTCCCCGACCCCACCCAGTCCCCACCTGCCAGCCGGCCCCAGCCAGCACACACCCAATCCGCGTGGCCCCACCCCCAAACCGACGCGCCCCACCGACCCCCCTGGACCCGGTCGCGCCCGTCCTCTCCCACCTTCCCCGACCGCACCTCCCCGTCTCTCCCCGACCCCGCAAGCCCCGCCTCCCTCTCTCCTCTGGTCTCCTCGCCGCGCAGCCACCATCCCCGTCTCGCCGGCGTCCCCTTCCGCCCGCCGCCAGGGGCCCCGCCGACCGCCTCGACCTCATCCCCGCCGCCAACGCCCCAGAGCCGCCGCCCACCTCTCTGCCGTGGTCCGGTCCTCCCGGCGCCCTCCCTCTGCTCCAGCCGATGCGTCGCCGCCCTTCTCTCCTGGCTCGCCGGAGCCCGCCGTCGACCGCGGCGCCCTCGCCCTGGCTGCGCAGTCGCCATCCGGCCCCGAGCTCCGTGCCCTTCAGCCCCGTGCTGCCCGGCCTCTGCCGTATCCCCCAGGCAGAACCGCGCCGCCAAGTTTGTCGTTGCCCGGCCTCCCCGCCACCGCATGGCGCCTCTCTAGCGCGAGGCAGCGCCCCGCCGTCGGGCTGTCGCGTCGGCGTGGTCCCGCCCTGCTTCCTCTCCTCGGCCGCGAACCGTCCACCTCGCTACCCCTCTTCATCAGTCGTCGCCGCGCCGGTCCGCAACCGCGCATGCGAGCTGGTCACCTCCTTGCCGCCAAGCTCTCCGCGTCCGTCGGCACCTTGCCTGCTGTGAGCCAGGCCCGAGCACCGCCGTCCTGCGTGACGCCGTCCTCGACCGCTGGGCGCCGGCCACGTACGCCCCAACAGCGTGCCCCGCGCGTGGACGCCCCTGCTGCTCGAGCTCGACCTCACCTGGCCTCGTGTCCTTTGGGCTACATGCCGCTAGCCGTGCTCTGTGCAGTGCTTGTCTGTAGCATGTTCGACGCAAGTTTGGCATCGCCGAGACCTTCCATAGACCCATGTACCACCAAGACGCTCGCGACCACCTAGCAGGACCACATCGTCAAGTTCGCAGTTAGAGGCCGCTTGAACCCGAGGGTCTCGACAAGACCGTCCTCTCGTCAAGACGGGGAACCATGTCATGGATCGAAAAGTTCCCCGAAGACCGCGGATACGACAAGTACCCCCTCTCGGATCCGAGGACCGAAGATGCCCGGAACGCCAAGATCGCCCTCAAGGATCCGAAGGCCCCAACTCCGAAACCCCGAAGACCGACCCCGGTGTTGAAGACCGAACCCCAAGATCTGCCTCACGGGACCGAACCCCGGAAAACCCCGATGCTTTCGACACGGATGCCATGATCTTTGTCAGGGACGCCGAGACCCCCGGACCCGAAGACCACACGTGCGACAAGTACTCCTTCCCGGATGCGATGCTCGAGAACACGGACGGTAAGAACACCGACGCAGAACGCCAAGTGCTTCACCCCGAACGCCAAGACCGACCCGACACGAGGACACGACAAGACCTTCGCGACGACAAGATCGGCACCGACCAGGGCGAGTCCGATGCGCCCCGACGCCAACCAAGTACTTTTTCCCGGTTGCGCCAATATCTACCCCAGTAACCCGAGAACGCTTCCGCCGAGACCGAACCCCGAACCCCGGAACCTCAAGATCTGCCGAACCCTAATGTGTGAACCCTTCCCAAAACCCTATTTTATAATATAATACAAACCTGTTGCATATTAATCATTCATCTCGCATGCATATTTGTGTGGTTTGGGGGCCTTATGCCGACTCACCTCATAACTAAATATGGGGCCCATATGCGGGCAAATCTAGTCTCATATTGGCCTCATTTAAATTCGAGTAGCGAACCGGTGCTATATTTTGCCATGTTAATCAACATTTAATTTGTAGGGTAGGTAAATAACTTGAACCGTTTAATTAATTGTCGGGACCCCGGTTCCGCTTAATCTTGTCTAATTGCATCGCACCTTTGCCATGTCATGCATCATACATGCATCATGCCGATCTTCTGCCGTTGTATTAAATATTGCATCCAGTGTTTATTCTAGTGTTTTGCTTCTTCGCGGATAAGGTCATTGAGTTGATGTGAGCTTCGCCCCGATCTTCGGTTGAATCTTCGACAATGTTTTCAGGCGAGCATCTCCCCCTTTCTACCTATCTTACTTTTATAGTATTTATTCCCTCCTGTTGATCTATTGCTATCTGTGTTGCGATGCTCTAGTTTTTCCGTACCCGTGATATCCCCTTGCAGCCCTATATTGCCATGGCCACCTCCTATTACCTGTTGTCTGGTAGATAGTTGGACTTGCGCGTCGTAGTCGCTTGCTCAAGTGCTGTTGCGTGTCGCCATGTATCACAGTCGTTGGAGTACTGCCACATGTTTGTTGTTGGAGATGGTCTCGGCTTTATTTACTGTTCACTTTAATTTCTGTTTAACAACTAAAATTGAAGTAAGTAAGCAGAGGCATCGGTGGGTGATAGACAATATTTGGTTTCCGACCGCCCACTTGTGTCCCGTAGGACCCCGAGTACTTGATACCTGTTCCTTGTTTTATCGCGCTATCCACATACGGGGAATTATGGGACCCCCCTTAGCCAGAGCTTGATTCCGTCTTATTTCTTGGGGCCACAAACTAGTTTGAGGTTTTATTTACTATCCTGTACTTATGCCATGCTACTGCTTTATTTACGATTGTGCGAGGAGCACACTGTACTGTTTAGGATCGGGACACGATTCCGCGGTGTCGACAAGCTCAGTTTTGGGTTCCCAGTCGTTCACAGCCGTCCACCCAAACCTCGGGTCCGTCTCGGAGCTAGCTTACTTTGTTGCGGGTGTACTCCAAGGGGTGGCCCCCTGAAATATTTCTGAATCTTGTGATTGCTCTGTCGTGAAAGCCTCGTTGGGTTTTGATTTGGTTTTTCCGAGGTCGATCGTGTGTGTGTTGCTATTTGTGCACCCCGGCCGGGTAAAACTTTCTGAAAGCCGTGTCCGCGGTTATGGACGACTTGGAGCACAGTATCTCGATCATAGACAACTATAACTAAAGTAGTGTTATAAATTTGACTTTATAATGACTAGTAATCAGCTTCACTACAATGGAATGGCTAAATAACACTGCCCACAATTGCTTGTTTGGGTTGTCGTTGGCGACCATTGTATCTGACTAGTAATTATTGCAACTACAACGGAATGGCTAAATAAAAGTACCAACAACTGCTGGGTGTTTGGGTTATCTCATGCTATTTGCACCTGATTAGTAAGTGTTGCAACTATAACGGAATGGTTAACTAAAATGGCCCACTTCTTATTTTATCAGGATGATTATCTACACCTGACTAGTAATTGCTGCAACGATAACCGAATAAATAAAAATGCCAACCGTGTGAGTTCCTCGGTTGACTTCCTCGATCGGTGTCGAGGGGGAAACGCCAGGATGGGTTTGATTGGTGGTAGTATCAGGTTGGATCTGATTAGGTCTTTCTTACCCCTCTCTGCTTGCCGCCAGTTGTCTCGAGTCTCTATAGGGTGTTCAGTGCATGCCGCCGCTGCCGCTTCAGTCCACCATACCTATGTAGGCGAGGACCGCCGAATTCTAGTCTCGCCGTGTACTGGCCTCAGTACTGACGCTCCTCTTTTTCCTTTGCCCTTTGTCGGCACCCCTTTTGTTTAAGCAGGTTTTGAGATCGACGTCGTTAGCAGGGTTACCCTTCCGGCTTGGCCTGGGCAGGGTTATGGACGCCATTGGTTATTCTTCAGGGCTCTTAGCCCCATTTGCATCTTGTCCGTAGCTGGACGCTAGATCGTTTTCAAGGTGATTTGAATCTTTGTATCTTATATCTGTATTCTTGACTCATGGAGTCGTGTTGTATATATATCTGTTCTGTGGGTCCCATCGAGGACTGTTGTGTAATGTTATTACTTCGTTTTCCACCCGCACGAAAGTGCCTGGTGGGCACCTTTGAATCGTTTCTATGCGGGTTTGGCGGGTTTCGCTAAAACTTGCATATGGTCGATTCTGAGGGTGTTACACAAGCCTAAGCTACACTTAGCCAAAATGCATATAGTATCTAGTCCACCAATATTCTACTAAGGTATCACTTGCCAATACTATTCCAATGTATTGACCCAGTATGGTTGTAACTTGTGATGTTGCAGGATATTCTGATGATGAATAGGAGTCATGAGTCTACACTCAACATGCTTGCCTGTGGCACATGAAGATGAAGACTTATTTATCTTATTATAAATTTGAACTCTTGTATTAGGCCTGTGGTCATGGAGTTTGTAAAAGACTATGTTTGTCTCTGGAATGACTTGTAATAAAGACCTTTGTTTCTGTGTACTTCATCTTAAACTGTGGATGCTAGCATTGATCCAGGGACTAGCATTGCAATCACAGGGATCCTTTCCTTTACAAAGGAGGGATCTTACAGATGGTATCAGAGCACTGTGTTGCCTGTAGGATTATGACCCTAGGATTGGAAACCACTAAGGAAAAAAAATTCAAACAACTTCCACACTTGTCTTTTCTTCTCATCTCTATTTGTAGATGAACTCCATCAACCAAGCCGTGAAGAAGGGACCACTCATGACTATGACTTTGGAATGTGAGACAGAATTCCCCAAGGCTCTCAAGGACCTCATGGTTGCCATGGGAATACATGGTACAGCTGTGTACAAAGGTTTTCCTGTGATGGATGAAGGAGTTGAGTACTGGTGGGTGCAGCTTCACTTGTATAAAAACAAGGAAGACAACCACGAGGACTCAGGATTCTACATGGTCACCAACTCAGTGATGCACACCACATTCTTTGATTCAGCAAGGGATGCAGCTTGGAAGGCCATCAAAGAGCTTGGTGATAGAATCAAGTGCAGAATGCTCAACACCCAGAATGCCCTTAGGGAAGAAAAGAAGCATACCCAAGAGTTAGAGGCTACCAACCAAAGTTTAAGGAAGGACATCATAGACTTAGCAATGGAGTCATGTGATCTAGATAAACAGATTGCCTCTAGGGATGCCCTGTTAGCCAACTTGGCAAGTGAGATGGGATTGTAACGTACTACGTTAGTTGGACCACCACACTTATCATTTTATTTCCCAAATGATGTTTAAAATAAGTTGAACCCTGGTTGATTGTAATGAATCCACGTATGCCATGACTTGTGTGTTTTGATTTCCAAAGTTATGCATGTGATGCCTTGTCTTGTGATTTGTCTTAAATTGTGTTGATTCTAACTTTTTCTATCTTATTAAATAGATGCCTAATGTCACTATCAGCACGGCTGAAGAGTTCAAGGGAACTCGTTTTGGCACTCGTATTATTGAGCTCACTAGTCTGCTCAATCTCCCTCTTCCTACTATCATGATGCTTCCCCTCACCAAGTTTGAGAGGAAAGACCTTTGGGGCTTCAAGGTCAATCAACCAGGACGCCAGACTGAGCCAGCCACGGAGGCCATCATCTTCAAGCTCATGCATGATGACAAGGAGAGAGGCCTAGAGGTAGTCATGCAGGATTTTATTGGACGTTTACTAGGGAGACACTCTCGAGAGGTTAGAGGTACTCACTTCCACACCTTTGGTAGACGTGATGATGATGGTGAGGCCATTGACTTTGAGGATACTTCGAGAGAGACGGCAAAGCCGATTCGCCTATACCTCCAGGACTTAGAGGTTCTTCTTAGGCACATAGACACTGATAGGACCAACGTCATGCTTAGCAATGACGAACTCCAGGTGCAGCTTCGTGAGAAGGACAAGCTCTTCGCGGAGCAAGATGAGATAGTCAAGGAGATGGAGGCTAAGTTTGAGAGTCAGGATAGAAAGTTCAAGAGTCAAGAGAAGCGAGTCCAAGATAGGAACAAGAGGATTCGAGACATGACTGCAGAACTAGAGGCCAAGGACTTCGAGCTAGAGCATCAGCAGACTGTGATTGAGAGGCTTCGTTCACAGAAGAGGGCTCTCAAAGCCAAAGTAGAGACCTTGACCACCAATGTCGAGGAATACAAGACCGCTATGGAGAATGCAGGTCTTACATTTGTTGATGAGGAGGTTGATGCGGATGAGTAGTGATGACTACTCATTTACCTTTATTTATCATGTCTTTTATTATTGAGTCGCAATGACCATCCAACATGTGGATGGCTTGCTATTGGTGTGTTTACTTTTCAGAACTTGATGTCTGTGTTGTTGAACCTTTACTACTATGATGCATGATTGTGATTTGTTATGTGATGTATTGTGCATGTTAGCATCTATGGGTATCTCATTCTTATCCTTATTGAAAACCACAGATGCCTCCCCGACGTGCCAATCCCAACCCCAACAACAACAACATCACCCCTGAGATGCAGTAAATGATGACCGCTCAGACTCAGCTGATGCAAATGATGACTACTTTCATCCAGAATCAGAACACCAACAATAATAACAACAACAACAATCAGAACAACCCACCGAGTTTTGACATGCTTACCAGGTTCTTAAGACTGAGGCCAGCAAAGTTCTCAGGAACTACTGATCCTATGGTGGCCAATGATTGGCTACACTCTGTGAACAAGGACTTGGTGACTGTTGGCTGTACTGATGAAGAGAAAGTCAGATTTGCAGCTCACTTGTTGGAAGGACCAACAGCCACTTGGTGGGATAACTTCCAGATCACCACTCCCATTGAGGATGTGACATGGGCTATCTTTGAAGATGGTTTCCGTACTGCTCACATCTCATCCGGAGTGATGAGTTTGAAGAAGAAAGAGTTCCATAACTTGAAGCAGCGCCACCGCAGCGTGGCTGAATATATTGAGGAGTTCAACAATCTGGCGCGATATGCACCGGATGAAGTTGACACTGATGCAAAGAGGAAGGAAAAGTTCCTTGAAGGGTTGAATGATGAATTGAACCTGCAGTTAGCTGTGGCCTATGTTCCCACATACCAGTCTCTTTGTCACAAGTCTGCTATTTTGGAGAGCAATATGAAACAAGTTGAAAGCAGGAAGAGAAAGCACTCTGACAAGCACACTCGGGATCGTCTCACAAGCGTTCCCATTATGATGACTGTGGGAGTTCTGGATCCCACAAGAATGGGAAGTTCAACAAGCACCACAACCACAACCGTTATCATGACAACAAGAACAATCGTAGTCATGACAACGATAAGTACAAGAATCACAAGAGTGGATATAAGAGCCACCACAGTGGAAGTGGAAGTGGCAGTGGAGGCTAGCCTGTCAAGAAGGATCTTAGTCAGGTTGAATCTTTCAAGTGCAATAAGATGGGGCATTATGCAAATGAATTCCCAGAAAAGAAAGTTGAAGGACCCAACAAGCCTAACCCTTTTCAAAAGGGACAAGTGAACCACATCAATGTGGAGGAAATTTATGAGGAACCTGATGCTGTTGCTGGTAAGTTCAAACTCAATTCTGTTCCAACATTTGTTCTCTTTGATACTGGTGCATCTCATTCATTCATATCAAGAGCATTTGTTGAAAGAAATGAACTACCGATAGAAACTATTGGGTGTCCTATAAAAGTAAGTTCTCCTGGCGAAGAAATGATAGTGAATTCAGGATGTCATGATCTAGTCATAGAGTTTGGGAAGTATAAGTTTCCCGTTAACCTGATAATCCTAAACTCCCAAGGATTGGATGTTATATTGGGAATGGACTGGATAACTAAGCACAAGGGAGTGATAGATTGTGCCAACCATACTGTCTCACTCACAACTCCAGAAAACAAAAGGATCCGATTCAAGACCAACTTTGAATCAAAAAGGAGTAAGCTAAATTCTCTTAAGGGGGTTAGCCTAGAAAGTGTGCCAATTGTGAGAGAATATCCGGATGTGTTTCCGGAAGAATTGCCGGGAATGCCACCCGATAGAGATGTGGAGTTTCTTATTGATTTGCTACCAGGATCTGGACCAATAAAAAAGAGACCGTACAAGATGTCAGTGGATGAGTTGAAAGAACTCAAGAAGCAGCTTGGAGAACAGTTGCAGAAAGGATTTATCCAACCAAGTTCTTCATCTTGGGGAGCACCAGTTTTTTTTATGGAAAAGAAAGATAGAAGTCAAAGGTTATGCATAGATTACCGTTCACTCAATGAGGTGACTATCAAGAAAAAATACCCTTTGCCAAGAATCAATTACTTGTTTGATCAGTTAGAAGGAGCTTGTGTGTTCTCAAAGATTGATCTCCGGTTAGGTTATTTCCACCTCAAGATAAGGGAACAAGACATACCTAAGACAACTTTCACCACAAGGTATGGATTGTATGAGTATACCGTGATGCCATTTGGTTTGACCAATGCACCAGCATACTTCATGAATATGATGAACAAGGTGTTCATGGAATTCCTTGATAAGTTTGTTGTCGTTTTCATCGATGACATTTTGATCTAATCCAAGAGCAAAGAAGAGCATGAAGGACATTTGCGTTTGATACATGAGAAACTTAGAGAGCATAAGCTGTATGCCAAATTCAGCAAGTGTGAGTTTTGGTTGAATGAAATTGGATTTCTTGGACACGTTGTGTTAGGAGATGGTGTAGCAGTTGATCCTGCTAAAGTTTCAGCTGTAACTGAATGGGAATCTCCCAAGTCAGTGAAAGAGGTTCGTAGTTTCCTTGGCTTGGCAGGATACTACAGAAGATTCATTGAAAATTTCTCCAAGATATCTAAGCCAATGACTGAGTTGCTAAATAAGGACAAGAAATTTGCTTGGTCTGAAGGATGTGAACTCAGTTTTCAAGAACTGGAGAAGAGACTAGTGACAGCGCCAGTCTTATGTCTGCCAGATTTGGAGAAAGATTTCCAAGTGTATTGTGATGCATCTCATCATAGATTAGGTGCAGTTCTAATGAAAGAAGGGAAAGTAGTGGCTTATGCCTCGAGACAACTCAAAACTCATGAGGTAAACTACCCTACTCATGATTTAGAGTTAGCCTCTGTTGTCCATGCACTCAAAACATGGAGACATTATCTTTTGGGAAAGCGATGTGAAGTGTTCACAGATCACAAGAGTTTGAAATATATCTTCACCCAGAAAGAAATTAACATGAGACAAAGAAGATGGCTAGAACTCATCAAGGACTATGACTTGAGTTTGCAATACCACCCCGGTAAAGCAAATGTTGTAGCGGATGCTCTAAGCCGTAAGGTTTTTGTGAATGGCCTTACTAAAGGAGAATTTCCAGATGATCTGTGTGCCCAATTTAGAGATCTCAGATTGGAGATTGTGCCTGAAGGACATCTCATGTCATTGGATGTTCAACCCACTTTGTTGGACAAGATCAAAGAAGCCCAAAAGACAGATAAGGAAATTGAAGAGATTAAGGAAAAGATTGACAAGGGAAAAGCCAAAGGATTCCATGAAGATGAACAGTGTACTTTATGGCATGGAAAACGTATCTGTGTTCCATAGGATCCGGAACTTCGGAACTGATTTTACAAGAAGCACACAACTCACCATATTCCATTCATCCGGGTAACACCAAAATGTACATGATATGAAAGAAAGATTTTGGTGGAATAATCTCAAGAAGGACATCGCCGAACATATTGCTTTGTGTGATGTATGTAGCAGAGTGAAAGCGGAACATCAGAAACCAGCAGGATTGTTACAACCACTACCTATTCCTGATTGCAAATGGGACAAGATTGGTATGGATTTCATCACCGGATTGCCAAGGACCCGGTCAGGATATGATTCTATTTGGGTAGTAGTGGATCGCTTGACTAAAGTGGCTCATTTTATACCCGTGAAGACAACTTATACAAGTGCTAACTTAGCCAAGATCTATATGAGTAGAGTTGTGTGTCTACATGGAGTACCCAAGAGTATTGTGTCTGATAGGGGAACTCAATTCACTTCTCATTTTTGGAGGCAACTACATGAGTCATTAGGAACGAGGTTGGAATTCAGTACTGCTTTTCACCCTCAAACTGATGGACAGACAGAAAGGACTAATCAGATTCTTGAAGATATGTTGAGAGCATGTGATCTAGAATATGGAGCCAGTTGGGATGAAAGTCTGCCGTATGCAGAATTCTCTTACAATAACAGCTATCAAGCCATTATTGAGATGGCACCATTTGAGTTTCTCTATGGGAGAAAGTGTACCACCCCATTACTATGGAATGGTGTGGGAGAAATAAGTCTATTTGGACCAGAACTAATCAAAGAGGCTGAAGAGAAAGTCAAGCTGGTTAAGGACAGGTTGAAGATTGCACAGTCCCGACAAAAGAGCTACACAGATCCTAAGCGTAGAGAAGTCACCTATGAAGTGGGTGATAGAGCTTATCTTAGAGTGTCACCACTTCGTGGAGTAAAGAGATTTGGTGTCAAAGGTTAATTGGCCCCAAGATATGTTGGACCATTCAAGATTCTGAGTCGTAAAGGAGAAGTAGCTTATGCGATAGAATTGCTAGAGTCTTTGCCAGCTGTTCATAATGTGTTTCATGTGAGCCAGCTTAAGAAATGCCATCCATAAATGGAAGAGACTTCTTTGAAGGATACTATACCTTTGGAGGAGGTTAAATTGGAAAGTGATCTCACTTATGAGGAGAAACCTATCAAGATTCTTGAGACAGCAGAAAGAGTTACACGGACTAATACTATCAAATTCTGCAAAGTTCAATGGAACCATCATTCTGAAGAAGAAGCAACATGAGCAAGAGAAGATGATCTTCGGAAAGACCACCCTCACCTATTTGCTAGCCAACCCGAATCTCGAGGGCGAGATTCACCTTAAGGGGGTTAGATTTGTAACATCCCTAAAATCATGTTTCAAAACCCATGCATTTCATCCATGCATCCATGATCATTTAGGGTTCCATTTCAAAACCACTTCAAAAACAGGAGCATATGTTGCTCATTATTTTATGTAAGTACGCTCTAGCCTTAGTGCTACTTTCTAATGAGAAGAGTAATTGTCTTGTTCAGTAATGTTTTTGAATTCAAACTTAAGTACCTTCCAAATCTTGAGCAAAGTTTTCAAAACAAAGTGTGAAAATAAAACCAATTTTATGCCTATTGTTTATATCACATTAAGGCTTGGTTTTATTTTTATTTTCAAATGATCAAAGTGTTGACACACATTTGAGTGCAAATTTTACTGTATAAAAACCTAGAGAAGATTTGAAACCAAACATATTTGGATTAGAGTTGAAAAATCATTTCTAGAAAATCAAACAGAAAAAGAAAAGGAGTAAAAGAAAAAAATTAAGACAAACAGCCAAATTGGCCCAACCAGCCCAGTTCGACCCATCTATCCCAACTACCTCCTCCCGCGAAACGTTTTCCCTTACCCGCAAACACACCCACAGAGTCGCCGACGCAGGGACCCCACCCCCTCTTCCTTTCTCTCGCTGACAACTGCGGCCCACACGGCTGTCTTCGTCTCCACCCCCAGCGACTGGTTCTTCCCCAAATCACGTCGGGCGTTTCCTGTTTAAATTCCGCGGCTTCAATTCTGTTCAATGCTCGAGTAATTCACGCCCGCGTCCTCGCCTACTTAAGCACCATGCCGCCCTCCTCCTTTTCCCCCAAACCACACCCCACCGGAGCCACCAGGCTGCTCGTATTTCTCTCTGGACGCCCCTCTGCTCCGACGAGTTTGTCGTCGAATTCCGGTAAGCCCCGTGTCCCCCTCTGCCTCTAGTTCAGACTAGCTTATTCTACATCTCCGTGCGCATCTACTGACGCTCTCTGTTTGCTCGCGCATGCTCTGTAGCCCCGACAACGTCGTCGACTGAGCTCCGCCACTCTCTGCTCGAACTCCGGCGACCGTTCACCGTAAGCCCCAGCTTCCCCTCTCCCTCTGTTGGATACGCGTGTGATCCCCAGTGTCCTATGCATCTAACGGCACCCTTATCTCGTCTTAGAGTGGCCCAGAGCGTCGCCTTCGTCGCTAACCGAGAGCACCGTGGCCAGGGACTTCTCCGACGAGCAATCCACAACGACCCCGAGCGCCCCTTCGCCAACCGAGCACACGTCGAGCATCTCCTCGTCACGGCGATTCTGGTGAGCATCCTCACACCTACCCGTGCGACCTAGCTCGCCGGCAAGCTTGCAGCCAGAGCACGCCGCCGCCTGTCGCTGCCGCCAGCGCCGCCACTTGTTGGTCAGTCGCTGAGAGCCATTCGATTTAGATCTAGTGGACGCGATAGAACATAGCCGAAGGGGTAAGTAGAGATCTGAGCCACGCATTTTAGTTAGATCTAACGGTGCGCAAGCACGATCCGGTGCGAAGCGGTACCAGCCAACCAGATACTGCCGCGTGGCATGTTCTTCGTTTTAAAATTCTGAATTAGATCTATTAGATGTTTGAATTTGTTTAATTCATAACTTTTGAATGCCACGTCCAAATTTGACAAATTTTATATCAATGGAATCAGGAGAGAAAATCCTTTCCATCTATGCAATGTGTTTAATGTTTTGCCTCTATTAAAATGGTTGTTTTTACAGAAACATGTGTAGGCCTATTTTGTGTATAATAATTATTTGAAAAATGTTTTAATGTTCAAATAAAGTTTATTTAGCTTGTTTTGTACTTTTTTACGATTCAGTACCATGAACTTGTCTTGTTTGGTGTAGAAAATTATCACATGGCATTATGCATGCATCCATATATTTTTGCTTGTATTTATTTTGTATGTGATTTTGGTGCTATCATTTTATGTGTAGATTTTGGTGCAAATAGTGATTGTGATTGTGAGGATTGTAGCTACTCTCCAAACTACCAAGGAAAGTGGTGCTTCATGATTTTATTCCTATGTTTTTCAAATATGCATTAGAAATATTTTGCTAGTCTTACATGGATATTTTTGATCTATACGCTATACTTGGGAAATCCTAGTAGTTGTAGAATTGCTAGAAATATTTCTAAGTCTTATCAATGCCATGCTTAGCCTAGATATAGCAACCAAGGGTGCTTATATTCATGCTATGAATAAATATTTCTAAGTCTTTGGACTATGTTTTTCTTAATAAAACAACTAAGTGAATGAAACACCTGGGTGGAATGGAAAGAATGGGTTATGTTGAGTGGTTACACAAGGCCCATTTCTATGGTTTACCTTGTGTATCTCACTTGTGGAAAGCCACCCAGGAACAGAGGGATTTGAGAGGCCAAATGTTAAGAAGCTTCTAGTGCAGCCACTTGGCAATATGGGCTCTGCCTGGATCACATAGGTTGCAATAACTTAGCCATTTGGACAGTTGGTGGTAGTGGGATGATAGGTTGGAACGCGTCCATTTGGTCTAAGGGAAGGCTTCTGAAAGGTCCTGTCTTGGTGAAAATCAAGTCTTGTGGGGAAAGTGCACAACCTCTGCAGATGGAAGAATCTAAGTACTTAGCCATGTCCCTGGTATTGGACAACTTGAGCATCAAGACATGGAAGCTATCAAGAATCTCCTCATCCCAATTTCTAAGTAAAAACTTGTGGTTGAACAAGGGTGAAGGACCCCAATGTCTATTGGTGGTTCCTTGGGAAAGATTTTATCAAAGAAAAACTTAGTGTTTTCAACTAATAGGCAAAACCTATTTTGAGCAAAGCAAGCCTAAGCTACACTTAGCCAAAATGCATATCGTATCTAGTCCACCAATATTCTACTAAGGTATCACTTGCCAATACTATTCCAATGTATTGACCCACTGTGGCTGTAACTTGTGATGTTGCAGGATATTCTGATGATGAATAGGAGTCATGAGTCTACACTCAACATGCTTGCCTGTGGCACATGAAAATGAAGACTTATTTATCTTATTATAAATTTGAACTCGTGTATTAGGCCTGTGGCCATGGAGTTTGTAAAAGACTATGTTTGTCTCTGGAATGACTTGTAATAATGACCTTTGTTTCTGTGTACTTCATCTTAAACTGTGGATGCTAGCATTGATCCAGGGACTAGCATTGCAATCATAGGGATCCTTTCCTTTACGAAGGAGCGATCTTACAGATACAAACAAAGATCATGAATAACATGCATTGAAAAACATTTGTTTGTTTCACATACAGAAAACATAGCATAGTGGCAATCAGCTTGTCCCTCATAGAGTAGCAAATAGATGCATAGGACACCTTCAAAGTTCACAAGGATGACTAGAATCAAGTAGCACAAGAATAAGTAATATCACAATATGCATCAATCAATAAGTTTTAGGACACTGCACACAGATTGACAACTATGCTCTCTTAATGGTGCCTAAAGGTAGAAGGTGGAGACTCAATATAGTGGAAGAAAGGCCCTTTGTAAAGGGAAGCAGGGGTTTCAAGTTTCAAAAAGAGCTTCCAAAAATTATGGTACTTGTTAGGTTTCAGCCCTCATTGCCCGTCTCATAAGAATCTTGAGGTGATTAAGGTTAAAGTCAACAAACTATGGAGTATATGCTTGACAAAGTATATATTGGCAATCTCAAGTCCCTTGAATATGAGGACCACACCTTATGCTACTCAACTTCAGTCACCTATAAGTTCTTATCATTATAAGTATTTGCATATCATAGAGAACCGCCAACAGGGTACCCCTTGCCCATGGTACAGGAGCTTTCCCATAACCAAAATGACAAGGCAAGCAGACAATGAGCATCTCAGTGATCTTTTTATTTACTATGTGCATATATTTTTATTAAGGATGCTTCATAGATAGCTTATTATGGTGATGTTGCAAGTTTCCACCATGATTAAGCATGGCTTAGGCTAGCGGCCCAGACGTTTCTCTAACACAGAATACAAACTCCATGGACTTACAAGCTGTCACATCCCAAGATTTTCCAAATCTTGTAATGTGATAGTTATTGAATAAATTAAAATTTTGTTTGATTTTCAGGGCCATAAGAAACTTTTTGAATTCAATTGGAACTTGAAACCTATTTGGATTAAATAAAATCCTAAAGGGATTTAAAAAGATAAACATTTTAAATAAAGGAAAATAAAATATTTTGGAAATACAATTTTGGATCTTTTAAATAAAAGGATTTGGTTTTCAAAAGAAATAGAAGTTTTATAAATAAGGATTTTTTTTAGAGCCAAATTAAACCTTGGCCAAGCTTTTGAAATAAAACATTTTGATTTGATAAAAATGGTAAAGGGTTATTTAAATAAATTATTAAGGATTTAATATCCAAGTTTATTAAAAATAAAAGGTTTTACTATTTTAATTAAACATCAAAACTTATTTATTTCATTTAAACAAGTTTTCCAAGTATTCTTTATTTTCAAATAAAACCTACTGATTTGGTTTTGAAGATATTTAGATTTCAAATGGAGATTTTAATTATATTAAAACCCATTTTATTTAATAACTAATGTCCATTTTATTTAATTATAAATGGACTCTAAAATAAAAATATTATGTTACTTTGGGATTTGAATTATGTTGTTAAACAGAACCAAATTCAATTGCAAAGTGTGGTGAATGTTTGAATTAATTTGGATGCTTGATTGTTTGTTTGAAATTTAAAACAGAAATTAGAAATGGAAAAAGACAAAACATTCAGAAGGGAAAAAATGAAACAGACACACAGCCCAGCAACCCAACTTTTTCCCTCTCAGCGAACCGTTTTTCACTCGGAAAAAGACCCACAGAGACGCTGACGAGTGGCCCCTTCCTTCTCTCTCTCTCCCTCACTGACAGCACGGCCCCACACTTCTGTTCTTCGTTTCCACCCACGACCACGTCCCCAGCCGTTGCTCCGATTGATTGCCGGCGTCAATTCGCGTTGATGGCGCAGTAAATCCCTCTCGCGACCACGCGCTCTTAAGCACCAATCCCTCCTCTTCCTTTCCCCTCAGAATCCGCACCCTGAACGCCACCAGGCTGCGCCAATTTCATCTGAAACCCCGCTCTGCTCCGACGAACTCGCGAGCTAATTCCGGCGAGCCCAGCCACCGCCTTGCCTCCCCAACCACACGGGCACATTCCCCAGACCTAGGCGCTTCTGCCTGTACCCTCCTTTCAACCGCGGGCGCCCCAGAGCATCGACTTCGACAACCTCTGACCGCGCCGCCGCGTCTGCCTCACTCCGGCGAAGTCCCCTGGTAAACACCGACCGCCCCGCGCTCTCTCGTTCATGCTCCTACACTCGCCACACTCAACTGCGATTAATCGTGTCCTCGTTTTCCCTCGGGGCGAACCACAGCTCCACCCTCGACGAGCTCCAGGACCATCTGACGCCGACCACGTCTCCGGCGAGCAATTAACCGCAACCTTGCGCGCCCCTCGTCGAACCATCAGCACGTTGAGCATCGCCGTGACCCCCTGAGCCCGGTGAGCATCTCCCCTTTCTCCCTCACCTTTTGTAGCATCGGCACCGTCGTCGACCGACAGCTCCGCCGCCAGTAGCCACCGCAGCGTCGCCCATCTGTGGCTGGTGTGCCTAGCACCGTTAGATCGTAATCGTATGGCCACGATAGAACTTAACTGAAGCGGTAAGTAGCCTCTGCGCGCCGCACGATTTAACTTAAATCCAACGGCTGTCGTCGCGTGATCCAACCGAAACGGTACCGACGAATAGGAAGTCGCCGCGTGTCCAGCTGATGATTTAAAAACAGATTTGAATATGTTATAGATTCAATTTTCAAACCCTTGTAACTTTGGATTCACACGTCCAAAAATTACAAATTTTATGTCGTTGGATTCAGGAGAGCAAGCCCTATCCAACCATACCCTTGGTTTAGTAAATAGTATATGTTAATTTACATGTTTTTGCAGATACTTTTGAGTGCTTGTTAAGATTAGAAAAATGATTCAAAAATGTTTTTGAGTTTGAAACTTTGGCAAATTGAATTGATGTGAACTTATTGACCCTAGGAACCAACCCTTGGTGTTGAAAATGATTTTGGTAAAGTTTAGGTTGGATTATTTGACTTAGCCATTTTCTAGCCAAATAAAATTATTGATTTTATTATGAAAATGTTTTTGCAAAGAAAACTTTGAGAAAATGTTTTGGACCAAACCTACTGACCCAAAACACCAAGTTTTGCAAGGGCAACTCATTTGGTGAAAAACATAAAGTTTTGCTTCGATAAAAATATTTTTCACCCCATTAAAATGATGAAAGGTTTTGAAAATGGTTTATGGATAAAACACATTTGCAAATGACTTTGCCATTTTGGTAAATGACCACTTTGGACTTTACAAAGTTTAGAAGCCTAGTGGATACCACCTTTGCAATTAGAACCATCTTTTACATGCTTACATGCATGATTTAGATCCCATTGTTTTATGTGTGTGTGAAATGTTGTTTGGTTGATTATTTGGAATGCTAGTTGATTTGGTGTTTGCTTGATTGATTGTAGTGAAATTAGCAAAGTGTGAGACTAGCAAGATCAAGGAGTGAACCACCATTCCCTTCCAAAAAGGCAAGTGACACTATCATCAAAAGTCCTACTATTTTCATTATACTTAGTGAATTTTGAAACATGCATGAAAATACTTTTTGTACTTATGCTATGCTAAAATCCTAATAGGATTCCCTATCCATTCCTTAGAGAAAACAATGTAGTTGTTACATGCTTAGCCATGCTATATTTTGAAAAGAGATACATGTTGAGATTTTATGAAGTTGAGAAAAGGACTTGTGTTTTATATAATAAAACAAGGACTCAATGAACCACCTGGGTGGCCAAGGATACTTTGAGTATTGGAGAAGTTGGCAACAAAAGGAACCATGACTATGGCAATCTCTTTGTGTTGTGCTCCAAAGGAACCACCCAGGAAACTGAGAGATTGAACATGTTTCTCGTACAGTGGCTTCCGTGTACAGCCACATGCTAAATGGGCTCTGTCTTAGTCAACTACATAGTGGAAGTCCCATGCATTGGAATCTTCAGGTTAACTGTATTTGTGTAAGGGAGCAACCCTACATTTGTGCCTGATAGACAAGCTAGCATTTTGTATTGGGAGGACTCCTATGAAAAGACTTTGTCACATTCTCAATCTGCCAGTACTCCATCTTGGTGAGTACTTATCCAGCGGCCACTGGTGGCATCAAGATGAGATTGTGTCATGTGGGTAAAGTGTACAACTTCTGCAGAAGATCAAAATTCTAAGTACTTAGCCGTGTCCCCGGTTATGGACAATACTGAGCAACTAAGGCCTGAAGCTATGGAAGATCTCGACACTATAATTTCAAAAAGAAAACTTTTAAAACTTGATGCACTTAGGGTTACCAAGGAGCTCAAGAGATTTTGACAAAACTTGATGCACTTGGGGTTACCAAGGTGCTCAAGAGATTTTGACAAGGACTTGAACACTTGAGTTTTTACCAGGGAGTTCAAGAGATTTTTGAAAGGAGATTTGACAAAGGACCAAAACCATTTTGAAAAGATAGGATAAAGTATTGCTTTATGCAAATGAGCCTAAACTCTACTTAGCCAAATATGCATGTTTTAATAGGATCCACTTATATTCCACATAGTAGTGAAACTTGCCAATACAATTCAAATGTATTGACCCTTGTGGCTGTAACTTGCAATGTTGCAGGTTTGATTGATTTTAGTGAAGATTGATTGATTAGGATTACAAAGTCTACAACCAACATCTGCCTGTGGCACTTTGAAGATGAAGGACCCCATGACTATAGTTATTCCGCTGCAATGTAATGTAATAGCCAAATGAGCTATGTATGATGTAATAAAATTATGTTATTCCTGGTTATAAAGTTATGTTATGACCTTTGTATCTTGATATTACATCTTAACTGTGGATGCTAGCTATTGATCCATGGACTAGCATTGTAAACACAGGGGGCTCTATCTTATTAAAGACTGGAACCTCTACAGATGGTATCAGAGCATTGTGTTGCCTGTAGGATTTGTAAACCTAGGATTGGACAAAAACCCTTAGAAAAATAGGAGTTGTATTTTGTTCCAAAAACTTATTTACAAAATCTTGTAAACTCTTTCCTCAACCATTTTGGTTTCAACTCTACATCTCTTCTATTTAAACTTGATGGAAAAACCTACCCCATGGCCAAAGACTACACCATGTGCAAAGGACTTCTTCAACTTCTTCAACTCTAATGACTTCAACATCTTCAGCATGTTCACCAAGGACTTCCAACTTGGATATCACTAAGGACTACTAGTGAAAACCAAGAAGACATTAGATTGCCTACCAAAGACATTGATATCAAGTTAGTGTATGGATCATATTGTCCTATGAGGTATGATTATACTAAGTTGTTATTTCAAGAAAAACTTGTTGTTTCCTTCAACTCATGAGTTAAGCTCATAAGTTGTTAAGTGATTGGTTGCTTGTTGAATGTTTGATGGTTTGATTGTTTGATTGAACTTGATTGTTTTGAGTTAGGACTTTTTAAAAACCTATCCACCAATACTTATCCCTATCAAACCAACAGATGCCTCCCCGTCGTGCCAACCCCAACCAAAACAACAACATCACCCCTGAGATGCAGCAGATGATGGCAGCTCAGACACAGTTGATGCATAAGATGACCACATTCATACAGAATTTGAATAACAACAACAACAACAACAACAACAACAACAACAATCAGAATAATCCTCCAGCACTAGACATGCTCACCAAGTTTCTGAAACTTAGGCCTGCAAGGTTCTCTGGAACAACTGATCCAATGGAAGCTGATGATTGGTTACGTTCAGTAAACAAAGACTTAGTGACTGTTGGTTGCACTGATGAAGAAAAAGTAAGGTTTGCAGCATTTCTGCTTGAAGGACCAGCAGCAACATGGTAGGACAACTTTCAAATCACCACTCCCCTTGAAGATGTAACTTGGGCTATTTTTGAGGATGGTTTCCGTACAACTCACATCTCACCTGGAGTGATGTACCTGAAGAAAAAGGAGTTTCACAACCTGAAAAAGCGTCACCTCAGTGTGGCTGAGTATATTGAAGAATTCAACAATCTGGCACGTTATGCACCGGATGAAGTTGATACAGATGCTAAGAGAAAGGAGAAATTTCTTGAAGGACTTAATGATGAGTTGAACCTGCAGCTAGCTGTTGCCTATGTCCCAACTTATCAATCACTCTGTGACAAAGCCACCATATTGGAAAACAAGATGAATCAAGTTGAGAACAGAAAGAGGAAACACAAACTCAAGAACTATTCAGGATCATCAAAGAAGAAGCATTCATACAGAAAGAGCAATGAAGATTCTGAACCACATCAGTATCACCACAACAACAATGAAAGTGAGAATAATGGAAATGATACTGACAATGGAGATGACCTTGGTCAGAACCAACATGACACATACAGGAAAAAGGACATTAGCTAGTTGCAATGCTATAATTGTAAGGAACTGGGACACTATGCATCAGACTATCCAGTGAAGAAAAAGAAAAAGGATGCCAGAAGAGCCAATGGAAATGACTCCAATGTGACCCAAAAAGGACATGTGAACCACATTGACCTGAATGGAAACTTTGAAGAGATAGAAGAAGTGGATGTCAGGATTTAGAAAACTCAGAAGAGTCAAATAAGGATTCCTTGTCTGATTATTGAGTTAAACATTTAGCCAAGAGAGCCATAAATGTAACCCTATGAGACTTTATTTTTAAGGGTGGTAGTACCCTAGTTATTTTAAGCCTACTTATAACCCCAGCCTTCCCAAATCTCGGGACGAGATTTATTTTAAGGGTGGTAGCCTATCACATCCCAAGATTTTCCAAATCTTGATGTGAAAGTTATTGAATAAAATAAAATTTTGTTTGATTTTCAGGGCCAGAAGAAACTTTTTGAATTCAATTGGAACTTCAAACCTATTTGGATTAAATAAAATCCTAAAGGGATTTAAAAAGATAAACATTTTAAATAAAGGAAAATAAAATATTTTGGAAATACAATTTTGGATCTTTTAAATAAAAGGATTTGGTTTTCAAAAGAAATAGAAGTTTTATAAATAAAGATTTTTTTAGAGCCAAATTAAACCTTGGCCAAGCATTTGAAATCAAACATTTTGATTTGATAAAAATGGTAAAGGTTTATTTAAAATAAATTATTAAGGATTTAATATCCAAGTTTATTAAAAATAAAAGGTTTTACTATTTTAATTAAACATCAAAACTTATTTATTTCATTTAAACAAGTTTTCCAAGTATTCTTTATTTTCAAATAAAACCTACTGATTTGGTTTTGAAGATATTTAGATTTCAAATGGAGATTTTAATTATATTAAAACCCATTTTATTTAATAACTAATGTCCATTTTATTTAATTATAAATGGACTCTAAAATAAAAATATTATGTTACTTTAGGATTTGAATTATGTTGTTAAACAGAACCAAATTCAATTGCAAAGTGTGGTGAATGTTTGAATTAATTTGGATGCTTGATTGTTTGTTTGAAATTTAAAACAGAAATTAGAAATGGAAAAAGACAAAACATTCAGAAGGGAAAAAAATGAAACAGACACACAGCCCAGCAACCAGGCCCAGCAGCCCAACTCGCAACCCAACTTTTTCCCTCTCAGCGAACCGTTTTTCACTCGGAAAAAGACCCACAGAGACGCTGACGAGTGGCCCCTTCCTTCTCTCTCTCTCCCTCACTGACAGCACGGCCCCACACTTCTGTTCTTCGTTTCCACCCACGACCACGTCCCCAGCCGTTGCTCCGATTGATTGCCGGCGCCAATTCGCGTTGATGGCGCAGTAAATCCCTCTCGCAACCACGCGCTCTTAAGCACCAATCCCTCCTCTTCCTTTCCACTCAGACTCCGCACCCTGAACGCCACCAGGCTGCGCCAATTTCATCTGAAACCCCGCTCTGCTCCGACGAACTCGCGAGCTAATTCTGGCGAGCCCAGCCACCGCCTTGCCTCCCCAACCACACGGGCACATTCCCTAGACCTAGGCGCTTCTGCCTGTACCCTCCTTTCAACCGTGGGCGCCCCAGAGCATCGACTTCGACAACCTCTGACCGCGCCGCCGCGTCTGCCTCACTCCGGCGAAGTCCCCTGGTAAACACCGACCGCCCCGCGCTCTCTCGTTCATGCTCCTACACTCGCCACACTCAACTGCGTCTAATCGTGTCCTCGTTTTCCCTCGGGGCGAACCACAGCTCCACCCTCGACGAGCTCCAGGACCATCTGACGCCGACCACGTCTCCGGCGAGCAATTAACCGCAACCTTGCGCGCCCCTCGTCGAACCATCAGCATGTTGAGCATCGCCATGACCCCCTGAGCCCGGTGAGCATCTCCCCTTTCTCCCTCACCTCCTGTAGCATCGGCACCGTCGTCGACCGACAACTCCGCCGCCAGTAGCCACCGCAGCGCCGCCCATCTGTGGCTGGTGTGCCTAGCACCGTTAGATCGTAATCATATGGCCACGATAGAACTTAACTGAAGCGGTAAGTAGCCTCTGCGCGCCGCACGATTTAACTTAAATCCAACGGCTGTCGTCGCACGATTTAACATATTTTGGAGGAGAATGTTGAGCTAAAGGCTCAACTTGCGTTGCTAACTAGCAACTATCAGAAATTAGAAGAAAGTCATGTTAATCTCTCAAGCTCGCATGAGGATCTTCTAGTCTCCCATGGTAGGCTAAAGTTAGCTCATGAAGCCATCGTGTCAAAGGTAACATCTAGTGGGCCTCATGTGGACATTAGCACTACATCTACTCCAAATGTTATATTGCCATGTGCTAGTCATTGTAATTCATCCTCTCACAACCATGCTATATCTCGTGATGAATTACATTCCATGCCTTGTTGCTCCAACAATGTAGCATCTACTTCCTCTAGTACTTGTATTGAAACTAACCATGTAGAGGAAATCAAAGAGCTCAAGGCTCAAGTCACTTCTTTGAAGAATGACTTGAAAAAGGGTCATCAAGGGAAGTCCGCACTCAAAAAATCTTGAGTGTGCAAAAATCCCCCAATGACAAGAGTGGGCTTGGAACAAGTCTACTATCAAGTTGAAGCACAAGGATAACAAGAAGAATGGCCAAGATCAAGTCAAGAATCCGGCCAACATTGTTTGCTTCAAGTGCAAGGAAGAAGGGCATCATGTCAAACATTTCCCATTAAAGAAGAAGTCCCTTGGCAAGAAGCAACAAGGGAAGCGACCTCAAGCTCTACATCTTGTTAGAGATGGGCCTCCTCCCAAGAAGACTCAAGCTCTTCCTCAAGTTGTTTCTTCATCGAAAAATAAAGATGGCAAGAGTAGAACTTGCTACATATGCCGCGAGAAGGGGCACATTTCTTCCTCATGCACTATTGGTATCTCCTCATCCCATCCTATCTTGATTGATGATGCTTATTCTCTTTGTAAGGATGAGGCTGGCAATGTGTTTGCCAAATTTGTTGGTGCTCAATGTAGGTTCAAGAAAAGAACCATTTGGGTTGCCAAGCCTATTGTGACTAACCTCTTAGGACCCAACTTGGTTGGGGACCAACAAGCCAAAACTTGATCAATAGGTATTGGTGGAGGGCATTGGAGACTTGGTTACTTTATGAAGAATTGAGGGATCTTCATAATTTATTCTTGTCAAGCCAAGCCATTTGGATTATCATGATTATATTATATTTCCAATGTTCCTCCTTGCGGTAACATATGCTTAACTCATTACATTGAAAGTTACTCGCCCCTTGTGCATGTGTTAGTTTTTGTAAAGTTCCCAACCTTTAATAAGGTAGAGATCCTTGTGTTTACAATGCTAGTCCCTGGATCATTAGCTAGCATCCACATTTAAGATGTAATATCAAGAAACAAAGGTCATAATACAACTTTATAACCAGGAATAAAATAATTTATTACATCTTACATAGCTCATTTGGCTATCTCATTACAATGCAGCAGAAAATAACAATAGCATGGGGTCCTTCATATTCAAAGTGCCACAGGAAAACATGTTGGTTGTAGACTTGTAATCCTATTTCAACACACCTCACTAATATCAAACAACCTGCAACATAACAAGTTACAGCCACAAGGGTCAATACATTTGAATTGTATTGGCAAGTGATACTATGGTGGTATAGTGAAGTCTATCATCTATATGCATTTGCCTAAGTGGATCTTAGGCTTACATTGCTCAAAATAGTTTTTCCTTATCATTTGAAAACACTAAGTTTTTGCTTGAAAAAATCACCCAAGGCATCTCCCAATAGAAATTGGTGATCCTTTAACCCTTGTTCAACCACAAGTTTTTACTTAGAAATTGGGATGAGGAGATTCTTGATAGCTTCCAGGTCTTGATGCTCAAATTATCCTTTAACAGGGACATGGCTAAGTACTTAGATTCTTCCATCTACAGAGGTTGTGCACTTTCCCCACAAGACTTGATTTTCACCAAGACAGGACCTTTCAGAATCCTTCCCTTAGACCAAATGGACGCGCTCCAACCTATCATCCCACTACCACCAACTGTCCAAATGGCTAAGTTATTGCAACCTATATGATCTAGGTAGAGCCCGTATTGCCAAGTGGCTGCACTAGAAGCTTCTTAACATTTGGCTTCTCAAATCCCTTTGTTCCTGGGTGGCTTTCCACAAGTGAGATACACAAGGTAAACCATATAAATGGGCCTTGTATAACCACTCAACACAAACCATTCCTTCCATTCCACCCAGGTGATTCATTCACTTAGTTGTTTTATTAAACAAAACACAAGTCCTTGACTTAGAAATATTCCATAGTATGAATATATTCCACCCTTGTTTTCTACTAGCTAAGCTAAGCATGATAGTAGTAGGAATCTTAACTTAGGAGAATTCTACTAAGGTTTCATCTACTAGGATTTCCCATGGCATAGTTTACACTTAGCAAAATTCCATGCATGTCCTACTTAGAAATATCACTAATGCATAGTGAAAATAATGGGACAAAAGTATGAAGCATCACTTGACTTTTTGGTAGAGAATATAAGTTCAATCCTTGATCTTGCAATGTTCACACTCTTCAAATTCCACTACAATTCAATCAAGCAAGCAATATTTCAATCTACCATTCAAGCAACATCACATAAAATAATAGTAACAAACCAATGCATGCAAGCATGCCAAACATTGTTTTATTTACAAAAGTGGTTTCTAATAGGTTATAAACATTCTAAAACACTTATTGGTCATTTTATAAAGTGGCAAAACTATTTGCAAAAGATTTTACTTATAAACCATTTTAATACCAAATCAATATTTTATGTGGTTGAAAATGCCTTTATCAAAGTAACAATCTTTATAGGGTTCACCAAATACATTTTTAAATCATAAAACCTGGTGCTTGGGGTCAGAGAGTTTAAATCAAAAACATTTCCCAAAGATTTTCCTCCAAAAAGTATTTTTAACATATAACAACATTTTTATTTGACTAGAAATGGTCTAAGACAAAGATTTATTCTTTTGTTTCACAAAATATGTTTTTGAAACCACAAATTGATTTGTATGGTCAGTAGGTTCAGAACAAACCATTTGCCAAAGGTTTTATCTCAAAAATCATTTTAGAATAATTTTTATATCCAAAATATACCTACACAAGTTTCTGCAAAAACAACCATTTTATCAGAAACAAATTACTAAACAAAGTGCATGGTTGGGTAGGATTTGTCTTGCTGATTCCATTGATATAAAATTTGCAAAATTTGGACGTGTGGTTTGAAAGTTATGAATTTTACAAAATTGAACAACAAATAGATCAAATATGTTTTTATTAGAACAGACAGGGCCACGTGGAACGTTTCTATTGGTCCATACCGTTTCGGTTGGATCGATCTCTATGGTGCGTTGGATTTTAAACAAATCATGCGGCACAGAGGCATTCGTACCCCTTCGATCATGTTCTATCGTGGCGCTTGGATCTACATCCTACGGTGCACAGCACGCTAGCCATCGAGTGGCGGCGCGCGCTCTGTTCGCAGTGGTTCTAGCGAAGCAGGAAGGAAAGGAGGGAGAAAAGATGCTCACAGTGTTCGCAGCGTCGTGGGGAAGCTCAAGGAGGTCGTCGTTGCTGAAGGGGCACACAGAGTCGACTGGGATTCCTCGCCTTAGTTCTGCCTGGCGTTGGGCTCGCACTGGCGTCGTTGGGGACGTTGCTATAGAGCATGGGAGAGGGAACAAAGGGTGTTGTTAGACGCCTAGAAGGGTAGGGAGTACGGGAGCATCAAAGAGAGGGGGCAGCACGGTCGGATGTTACCAGTAAAGCTCGTCGGAGTTGGAGCAGACGGTGGTGCTGCTGGTTGTTGTCGTTGCCGACGCTTTGGTGTTCGCGCGGAATGGGAAGCACAGGGAGGTGCGCTAGAGGCTGGGGATCACGCTCGTGTGGTCGATGGGGCGAGGGGCGGCGAGGTGTGGCCGGAATTTGTCAGGGAGTTCGTGGGAGACAGGGGTAGTCAAGGTTGTAATTTGGGCAGTCTAGTGGCTCTGGTCGAGTGGGATCTGAGGGGACAAGAAGAGGAGGGAGAGGCGCTTAAGAGGGCGAGGTCGCGGGGCTGTTTCATGGCATAGTTAACGCGAATTCACGCCGGCTTTCAATCGGCAGTAATGGCCAGAGAGGGGGGCACGGTCAGCGGCGGGTGAGGACGACGATGACGTGGCCGTGGGCCTGGTTAGTCAGTGAGTGAGAGAGTGTGGGGTGGGGTCCGGTTGTCATTCGTTGTGCGGGTCAATTCGTGAGTGAGAGAAAACGCTTCGGGGGAAAAGGAGAGGTGGGCTGCTGGGCTTAGTGGGCTAGCTAGGCTGCTTTTGTTTATTTATTTTTGTACAGATTCTTTTTCCCTTTTCCATTTCTATTAACCTGTTTTGATTTTGTTTAATTATTTCAAACATCAATTTGATTTCAAACCTCAACCAAAATTTGTGTAGATTCAAATACTGATTAATAGTTCATTTTAGAGTCAAAATTAGAATATTTCTTTTATTCTTTTAGGGTCTTTTAATTATTTAAAAGTAGGCATATGCATTTAAATTCAATTAATATCAAATATATTTTAAACCCTTATTTAATTTCAATTCTCACAAAACCTTTTTAGTAGGTTTATTTATCTAATAGGGTGTCAAATAATTCACCTTGACTTATTTGGAAAATGATTTATTAATCATTTTTAATTTGGGTACTTGTCCTTTATTCTCATGAAATTAAATATAGTTTTAATTCCATAAATTTTATTTGGAAGTTTTCTTTGATCTTATTTAAGTTAATCAAACAACTTTTATTCCACTTGGGTAAATTCCAATTATTATTTTCCAATGATTTAATTTATTATTTCTAATAGGGATTTTATCTTTATTCGAATAGAATAGGATTTGGTTAATACCCTCTTAAATAATTTGAAAATTCCTTATCCATTAATTTATTTGGATTTGGATTATATTTATTCCATTTTCTTATGGATTAGGTCAAGATTTAATTTGGCCTTTAAATATTCCTCATTTAATATTTCTTTCTTTATCTTATAAAATCCATATCTTTTTATTTATAGATCCAAACTTGGTGATTCCAATTTGTAAAATCTTATTTAATATTTGTTTATCCTTTTAAATCTTTTTAGGATTATTTGATCACCATTGGGCATGGATTTCTAGATAGATGCTTTATTAGCTCTGGAAATTCAATTTCCTTATCTTATTAAATTCCTAAGATTTTATCTATGGATCCAAATTAAGTGAAACCAATTTCGATGGTTTAATAATATTTCCATTTTTCATTCTTGATCATTTTGAAATGTTTGTACGACCAATTTTTATATGGATCAAATCCATAGGCTTGGAGATAACTTTGAAATGATTTTATTCCATTATGGTTTAGGGTTTGGGTTTATTTCCCTAGTGTTTAAATTTCAAGATGCATTTTATGAGGAATGCATTCCACTTGTTTTAAAATTAGTTGGATTCAAATGTTAACCAAAGTTTGTTCAAGATGTGATTTTAAGTTTCCATTTAGAAACAAAAGTTTCTTTTCACCCTAATTTTCAACAATTATTTATTTTGTTTATTTATTTTTCACATTACAAGATCTGGAAAATCTTGGGATGTGACAGTTTTGTATCTTCCATGCTTTTGTCCATGTTGTGCTTTCCACTTAATTATCTTGAGATATCAAGTATATTTGTATATGATTAGGTGGCACACCATGTATGTGTGTTTCTTGTATTGGAGCCTTAATTGATTATATTTGATATCTTATTTGGCTCTTGTGAGAGATTAATGGATTATCCCATTTTGGGGGAGTGTTATGCTTGGGCATTCCACAATCCTAAAATTGTGTGTACATGAGGAATACCACCTAGTATTTATATTGGATTATTGTCTAGTCTCTATGTGGTACAATTCTCATGAGAAACTTAAGTGTTATAATGTCCATTAATTATATCTATTTGTATCCTTTTGCCTCGTGTTGGTTTTATGATAGTATCACATTATGGGGGAGTCATATGCTTAGTGCATATTACAAATCCTAGAAAATGTGAATATTCGAGGTTGTGTCACTTAGAATTGGTATTGACAATTATCTAGCACCTATGTGACACATTTGCTCATACAATTTCCAATTTGCTTGAATGGCTTTATTGATCTTATTTAGGATCTTGTATATGAGAGTGTTTCTTGGTATGTGTTTCCTCATATTTAGATATATATATCCTCATGGAAACCATTTGCTTCAAGTTACTCTATTCACTAGTGATTGTGTTACTATTGGAAGCTACCAAGAATCTTGTTCGAAGTATCATGTTTAATTCTTATATTTTGTTATTTGCTTCTTGTTGTGACTATGATCTTGGGTATCCATGCTAGCTACCTTGGGAAAATTATTCCCAATATTTCTTGTCTTTGGACAATGAGTACTCAATTTAAGGTAGAATTTATTGATCATATTCACTTTGGCCTTTGTTTGATTTTATCCTATCTTTGGCCAAGAAAATGTTTTGTGTTGTCTCCCAAGCCTTCCTTGCTTCATGTGGATCATCTTATTTTATTGATATCCTCTTGTGTTTTACTTATTATAGGTACTAGTGATGATCTCATTTATGTGCATTTTGCATTTAAAAGGAAAATCCTACATAATGCACTACCCATGGGGGAGCTCTCCTATATTATTTAGAACACTCATATTTATGCTTCTTTGTTTGATCCATATCGGGTTTTATGTACTTGGAACCTCAATCTTTTCGTTTTGGTATTTTGTGCCATCATGAGAAGTTTGGGGAGTTTGGTTTCTTGTTGGAACCATGCTCTTTTTAGGAGTTAGTTTTGTCTCATTCCTTATTTCATGATTCGACCATTTTAGAATGAGATAAATCCTTGAGCATTTTTATTTCTATCTATATTTTGCTCTTTTGGTCTTAGCCCAAGTTCATTTGTTCAACTTGTGATCTTTCATGTGTTGAATTGGTTCTTTGATACAATTTGAATATTGTTTTTACCTGTTGTTTTTGTTCAAATTGTATCTCCTTTTTGGTTCTTGAAAGCTTTATGCATGCATATTTACTATATGTTTATATTATGGCATGCTTGCTTTCTTTGATCCAATATATAGGTGAAACTCCACCAAATCCGATCGGCTAAGTTGTGCATGAAATTCAAATTCATATCAATATGCACATAATTATGTGGAGTCTCACCTATGTATTGTAGTTGCACTAAATACTTTGGACCCAATAATTTTGGGGACCATTTTTGTACTTAAATATGTTATAGGTACATCGAAGATATATTGGATGCTTGTCTCTCAATCTTGAAGAAGTGGTGCGTTAATGAAAATTGGAGGAAAGCTATAGGATGATCAATGAATTCATATCCTCTACATCCTACCAATTATATCTCGGTAACAAGTATCTCTTTCTCATGCATTTTTTTTCTCAACTTCTCTCATGTGCAATAGTGAGACTATGCTAGTTGATTTTTCCTTATTAGAGTGATACTTGTTGCCTTTCTCCATATATTCCAACTTTCTCCTTTTTCCTTGGTGATAGTTGTAATATATGTAGTGTGTTGGTGTTTGAAGTTCATTAATGTACAATAAGATATATTTGAGACTTTGGCCATGCTTTGAAGCAAAAAAAACTTATTGGTATATGTTATGACTTCATTTTTGCTTTCATGTGATTTATTGTATATCTTCCTTGTGTGTGCTTGTTTTGTTATGGGCTTGTATCTTTGTGATGCTATCCATTTAGAAACATACACACATATGTGAAGATAATTTTAGTTGAGATTTTATTCTTTGGACACCACCTTTTACTCCTTTTGATACTTCGGTGGATTCCAAATTTATTTGTCTATGAGTGCTTGTTCCTCCTATTTGAATCTTTGGGCACTCATATTTGTTCTCTCATGCATTGTATTGTGAAATGAAGTTGGATGAATGAGCATTCCATGATTATGCATCTTGTTCCCAAATGCAATTATCATAATTGGTGCATTATCTTTGGGGAGCTCATCCAATTCATTTAATAATGCCAATTTGTATTCTTTCACATGTGTTGTGTTTTAAATGCTTATGGGGGAGTGAGGATTCCATATTTGCGCATTATGTATACCAATGCATTTATTTTAAAATTGTGCACAAATCTTGGGGAGCTTCTCTATTTGTTATTTAAAACACTCTTTTGCTCATATCATAATATCTTGTAGTTTCCATTTGGACTCATTTGTTGTTTTCAAATTGGTTTGTCGGACCTTGTAATTTCTTGCATCATTTGGCTTTATTTTGGCAATCTTCGGGTCCTCGATATAGTCCTACTCCCTCCCAAGTATTCATCATTGGATATGTGCAAAGGCACACCTTTGGAGGAATTATTATTATATTTGCCTTCTAGAACTTGTCACCCATTTTGGCAATCAATGCCAATGTGGGAGAAGTTTTAGAGGGTTTAAGGGAAGTTGGTTTATGCATTGAGTTTGTTCTTGTGCATTTGCCTCTCATGCTCTTGCATCTTTGTCGTTTCTTAGCATGTGGTATATATAGTGGAAACTCCACCAATGATAATGATTGGCAATATATGCAATGAAATTCAAGTTCATCACACATGCATAGATTGTGGGGGAGTTTGCTCTATATATGGTGGTACCAATATCACATACTTATGTAGTATTTGATATTGGTGTTACCAGTTTGTTCATTAAAATTCCTTATACAAACCCTCTTAAAGGGATTGTCATCAATTACCAAAATGGGGGAGATTGAAAGAACATGTGGGCCCCCATGTGTGGTTTTGGTAATTAATGACAATCTTTATGGACTAATGTGTGTATTAAGTTATACTTGTAGGATTTTTCCATTGACATCGCTTGGAGCATGTGTTGGCTTCAAGGTCGATGAAATGAGAAGAAGATGTGATGTGCAAGCTCGATGATGAGGAATCAAGAAAGGCGTTCCATCTTGAGAAGGGCAAGATCGTCTACATCGAGCTCAAGTGGAATGCTCAAGGCAAAGGTATAATCTTGATAGGTTTTCCCTTTTGTCGGTCTCATATTGTTAGTAGGAGACCGGGTTTAGGATAGATAGCCGTACTATCAAGAGGGGCTCTCAAATGAGTAACTCGTTCACTTCGTTCGGAGAGATCTCAAACCTTTGCATATTTGCTCATCATATTTGGTTGTTATTTGTTCTTATCCATGTGAGAATATAGAGCTTGTGTTAATCTCCATAACAAGTTCTTGTTCATCAAAATCGGATCTTCCGTTTGTATCTTGTTGCGATTTTGATTTATGCGGCTTTTCGGTTTCTCACCAAGTGAGGTATCTCACATTATTATAGATGATACATGCTCACTTGGTGATAACCAATATTTTCACCTTTCATAGGGTATCTCATGTCGTCCTTTTTCCAACGCAATTGGAATCGGGTCGATCGGAGTTACCAATCAAAAGTTATAGAGGTTTGAATTTTCCTAGGTACCAAAATGCGGTAGTACCGCATTTTAGTACCTAGCGCGGCAGTAGGTTTTGGCAAGTTGCCAAATGCCACTGCCCTCCTAGGTACCAAAATGTGGTAGTACCGCATTTTAGTACCTAGCACGGCAGAAGGTTTTTGACAAGTTTCCAAAAGCCACTGCCGGGCTAGGTACCAAAAAGCGGTAGTACCGCATTTTAGTACCTAGCACGACAGAAGGTTTTTTACTTCGTCATTTGGATCTATACTCCATTGCTGTACTATGATGTTTCTTTGCATGATCTTGTAGAGGTTGTTGTCCTCTTCGAAACGAGCCCAAGATCATCGAAATAAGAGTCCAGATGCAAAAGTTATGGTTGTTTTTGTTCTGTGATGACCAGTAGTACCGGACCAGGATCCGGTAGTACCGGGGTCCGTTAGTACCGCATTTTGGTACCGGGGAGCGCATAGAAAAATGCGTTTGGAGCCCCAGGAACCCCAGGAAATGTCTGGTAGTGCCGGGAAACCCCAGGAAACCCCAGGAAATGTGTTGGCTACAACGGTTGGATTTTGGAGCGAGCTATATCAGGGGCCTTCTTCCCCAATGGTTCCTCAACCATTCTTGCAAGTTTTCCCCTCCATTGTTGACCTTCTTGAGCTTGCTTTCTCTCAATCCCTCTGATGATTCTTGCATATTCTTGAGGGATTTGAAAGAGGAGATCTAGATCTACAATCCCACCAATCAATCTCTCCTCTAAGTGAGGGGAACATATTGGGATCTAGATCTTGGAGTCTTTTGTGGATTTCCTCCATTGTTCTTCCTCTCTTATCCCCCCATAAGATTTTGTAGCTTTGGTGGAATTTGGGAGAGAAGGATTTGAACACCTTTGTGGTGTTCTTGCCATTTGCATTTGGTGCATCAGTTTGTGTTCTCCTCGGAGGATTTGGTTTGAGTTACTTATTGGAGCTTGTCCCTCTTGGGTTCTTGGAACCCTAGACGGTTTTGTGGTCTTGGTGGCATTGTGGCCTTTTGTGGCATTTGTTGGGAGCCTGCAATTAAGTTGTGGAGAAGTGCCCCAACCTTGTGAGAGGTTCCGGTTGCCACCGACAAGTGTACCGATAGTGGAATCGTGGATCGGTCCCATTGGGGTGAGATTCACCGGAGAATAAGGGAGGCCTTTTGTAGCGTTGGTGGTTTGATACCACCTCCTCTCCAAACGAGACGTACTCCATGTTGGGAGGAACTCGGTAAAATACCGTTGTCCACGCGTGCCTCGGTTATCTCTATACCCGAGCTCTTTACTTATGCACTTTACATTGTGATAGCCTTCGTGCTTGAAGTAATATATATCATGCTATCACTTTGTTGCTTGTATTGCTTAGCATAAGTTGTTGGTGCACATAGGTGAACCTTAGTTGTTTCTAGGTTGTGCTTAACAAAGTAAACACTAGTTTTATTCAGCCTTTGTTGAGCCACTCTATGAAAAGTTTTAATCACCTATTCACCCCCCCTCTAGGCGACATGTGTATACTTTCAAACACGGAGACCTGCACAACACAAACTCAAGACTTTGCCCCAACTAGACAGTGAGGTTGTAATGCTCACCGGTTTGCTATAACAAAGGATTAAACGTACGGTGCGGAAGGTAATGGTGGTTTGCAGCAAGTAAACAGGTAACCATGGAAGATGTATCAATGGTAAAGATTGGACCGGGGTCCATAGTTCACTAGAGGTGCTCTCCTTAGATAAACAACATGGCATGAAGGGTAAACAAATTACAGCAGGGCAATTGACATGAACTGAGCAAGGCATAACAATGCAATACTAGTCAGAAAGATCATATGATATTTGATTGGGCAATACAACAAGATACATAGACCGCCATCCAACTGCATCTATGACTAGAAGTCCATCTTCAGGTTATCATCTGAACCCCCTCCAGTATTAAGTTGCAAGCAACAGACAACTGCTTTAATCAAAGTGTGTAAGTAAACTGTCCACATGTTCCATGAAGAAGAGACCGTTGTTTTCTCCCTAGTAGCAACATAACATCTACAACCAAAGAGATTTCTGTCACTTCCCTTGGAAATAAGAGGCATGAACCCACTATCGAGCATAAATACTCCCTCTTGGAGTCACTAGCAACTACTTGGCCAAGATAGCTACTAACAACGAAGAGCATGCAAGATCACAAACAACACAGACATGATAGAATCATAAATACAACCATTAATCAATCCAACATAATAATCTCAATATCCATCGGATCCCCACAAACACAACATGCATGATTACAAGTAGATTAGATCTTGATCATGAACGGAGCTCACAATATCTATACATGAAAGCACAAAGGAGGAGATACAACCATCTAGCTACTACATGGACCCATAGTCCAAGGTGGAACTACTCATGCATCATACCGGAGAAGAAGGCCTCTGGGATGATCTCCCCTCCGGTAGGGTGCCGGGAAGAACTTCAGATCCCTCCGATCTAGGGACGATGGTGGCGGCGGCTATAGACGGTTTCATGGAGATTTGATCGGGTACTTAGGGTTTAGGCATCGGGGGATTCTTATAGGCGAAGGGGCGAGGCCAGGAAGCGACCAGGGGGGCCACACCCTGCCTAGGTGTGGGCCCACCCCTG
The DNA here is from genome assembly GCA_910589765.1 of Avena atlantica. Taxonomy (NCBI): domain Eukaryota; kingdom Viridiplantae; phylum Streptophyta; class Magnoliopsida; order Poales; family Poaceae; genus Avena; species Avena atlantica. The sequence continues at coordinate 164,068,408 of OU342737.1, forward strand.
GCCACGCCTAGGGGGGTGTGGCCACCCTGGCTTGCCTCTCCGTCTCCCCTCCGGACTTCGTGTTCCCCACGGAAAGTTATTGACTTTGGCTTTTGTCCCGTCCAATTCCAAGAATATTGATTTTCTGCCTTTCTAGAACCAAAAATAGAAGAAAACAGGCAACTGGCACTATGGCAACATGTTAATAGGTTAGTTCCAGAAAAGATATAAAAACACCTCAAAGAAAGACAAAGCAAAGCAAAGTAGATACTAAACAAGCATGGAACGTCAAAAATTATATATACGTTTCCGACGTATCAGCGACAAAGGGAATAGGTATCGTATGTAAATGGTTCATTCGATCATGAATTCATCGTAGAAATGTGTGGGAGCCATTATGGATTTCTAGATCCCACCTATGGTTATTGATCGGAGAGGTGTCTCGATCATGTCTGCATAGTTCACGAACCGTGGGGAGACACACTTAAGGATTCGATGTTGTTTAGTAGATATGGAATATGAGTTGGAGAATGTATGTTGTTCAGAGTCTCAGATTGGATCCAGGACATCACGAGGAGATCCGGAATGGTCCGGAGAATAAGATTCATATAAGGAAATGCAATTTCCAGGGTTCAGTAATGTTTTCGGTGTTTTAACCAAAAGTTTCTAGAATGTTCTGGAAGGTCCACCACCCCGGGAGGGGGGGGTACTTGGAATGCACCATGCCCTAATGGGTAGGCCCATTAAACCCTAGGTCAAGTCGGCCAAGGACAAGGAAGAGAGATACGAACTCTAGATTGAATAGTCAAATCCTAGTTTGAGAAGTCAAATCCTAGTTTGAAAGTCAAAGTCCTAGTGGAGGAAGGAAAGGAAACCTTTATGGAAAAGGTTTCCCTTTCCCTCTCCATTGCCGCCGGCCAATGGGAGTTGGGGGTGGACTCGGCCAGGGCTGGGAACCCTGGCCGCCGCCCCTCCACCCATATAAGGAGGGGTGGGGGCGCCCCCTACTACCTCACCTCAACCGTAGCCACCGAGGCCTCCCCTCTTTCCTACACACCTTGCTCCGGCTTAGGCAAAGCCCTGCATAAACTTCTCTCCTCGTCCACCACCACCACCACACCGTCGTGTTGTTGGGATTCCGAGGAGTCATACAACCTCCGCTACCCTGCTAGAACAAGGGAGAGGAAGGTCTTCATCGACTACCGTACGTGTGACCGACTATGGAAGCACTGCCGGAACGTGGTGCCGGAAGGGTCGTCTACACGATCTTGAGATCAGGAAGTGATCGACTATGATGACCCACAAGTATAGGGGATCGCAACAGTCTTCGCGGGTAGTATTACCCAATTTATTGATTCGACACAAGGGGAGCCAAAGAACACTTGCAAGCCTTAACAACTGAGTTACCAGTTCAGCTGCACCTGGAAATAGTTCTTTCTCACAGAAGTTTATCAGCAGCAGCAACAACAGCAACAGTAAAACAAGAGCAATAGTAATAGTAATGGTAATAATAGGATTCGAGTGCGGTAGGCATAGGGATGGATGAACGGGCGTTGCATGGATGAGTCTAAACATCTAACTTCAAGATCTAGGGAATTGTAGATAAATAATAACAAGCATCCAAGTACTAAACAATCCTAGGCATGTGCTCTCAATATAGTCATACGTGCTCGCAATGAGAACTTGCACAACATCTTCTGGCAATTAAGGTGATCCTTTTAATAGAGCACCGGAGCAAAGCATTAACACTCCGTGAACACATGTGATCCTCACACCACAGCCATCCCCTCCGGTTGTCCCAATTATTGTCACTTTGGGGCCTTTGGATCCGGACAATGATATGTGTACAGAACTTGCAGATAAGATCTGAGATCATGGCACTCGGGCCCTAGTGACAAGCATTAAGCACAACAAGTTGCAACAAAGTCAAATAACACTAATAGAGATACTAGGCACTATGCCCTAACAATCTTATTCAATTACATGATAGAACTCATCCAATCCCTACCATCCCCAATCCTATAGCGGGGGATTACTCACTCATGGATGAGGTAAACATCGGTGGTTGATGGAGATGCGTTGGTGATGACGATGGCGATGATCCTCTTCTAATTCCCCATCCCGGCAGGGTGCCAGAACGGAGTTTCTGGATCCGAATCTTGGTTTCTGGTGGCGGCGGCGGAGCGGAACTCTTTCTAGAAAACTATCAGAACCCCCTCATTTTTAGGTCGAAAGGCAACTTACAGGCGCAGAGGGAGGTCGAGGAGCTGCCTGGGGTGGCTACACCTCCACCAGGCGCGGGGTCAGGTGGGCCCGCGCCTGGGGTGGGTTTGGGGCCCCCAGGCCTCCCCTCCGTCTCTTCTTCTGGCTCCGTGGATCTTCTGGTGAAATATAATTTTTGGCATATTTTCCGGGATTTTTCCTCATAGTTCATTTTCTGCACAAAAACAAGACACCAAGGTAATTCTGCTGAAAACAGTGTCAGTCTGTGTTAGTTATATCCAAATCACACAAGTTTAGAGAAGAAACAATAACAAAGTGTTCGAGAAAGTGGATACGTTTTGGACGTATCAACTCCCCCCAATCTTAGCTTATTGCTTGTCCTCAAGCAATTCAGTTGAAAACTGAGTGCGATAAAAGAACTTTCACGAACACTTTGCTTCATATGATGTAAATATTCTCAGCACAGGAGTAGATTCTTAGACAATTCATAATAAGGAGTATGCAACCAAGTCTACTCAATAGTCATTGCAAGCTATGAGGAGAAACCAACTCAATAATAATAAGTAGCATGAAACATAAACATAAGCAACATTGCAATGCTCATAATAAGGTATGATAGAGAGGTATCTCGCTTGCCTTTGTTTGAAGAGCACAATATAAATGCCAAGGCACCTCTGAAGTTCACATGAAGACTAGAGATAAAGATATCAGAGATACAAGCATCAAAATCATGACATAATTAACCAAGTTTTGGAACAAACACAAGAATGACAACTATTCTCTCAAGAAGGTGCTCATAGAATAAGTGGTGACTCAACAAGGTTGTGAAAACGGTTTTGTGAAGGTTTGAAAGGCTTCCCAAATGCTGAAAGGAAGGTACTCATTAGCTTTGAGCTCTCATTGCCCCTATCATAGGCATCTTCATGTCCTTAAGGTGAAAGTGAGGTCCACTCTGAATCATATGCTTCACAGACCAAAAAACTGAAAATCCCAATTCCCTTGAGTACGAGGGTCGCTCCGCATGATACTCAACTTTGTTCACCTGAAAGTTCTTGTCATTGTAAATACATGCATAACATCGAGAACCGCCAACGGGGTACCCCTTGCACATGGTACATGAGCTTTCCCATAACCAAAATGACAAGGCAAGGAGACAATGAGCATCTCAGCAATCTTTTTATGTACCATATGCATAGCTTTTTATTGAGGACACTTCATAGATGCTCATTATAGTGATGCTGCAAGTTTCCGCCATGATTAGGCATGGCTTAGGCTAGCGGCCCAGGCGTTTCTCTAACACAATGTATAAACTACATGAACTAACAACTTCCCCTTTTATTTCACATAGTCGACATCCGTAACCAAAAGAGCAAGGAATCAACTAGATGAGATATCCAAAAAGTGTTGAAAGCGTTCCCCGTGACAGCACGGTTCTGCTAACTCCTAGAATATAATTAGCAAGCATATAACTTTCATGGACTAGTCACAATGGTTCAGGATTATTAAGTGCAAGGAATAAAGTGTGCCATCAAGTTCTTGAGAGATTTACTAACTAACTTTCTCAATACATATTAACATTTATTTTGGAAGAAAACACATCATATATAAAATATGCACTGAAGTAGCAAATGATGCTAATAGGTAGGTATGGTGGACACAGCTGGCAATATTGGTTTTGGGGAGTTGGAAGTGTGGCATCCCGCAAAAAAACCACTACTAGAAAATCGCGTTGAATTTGTGCATTGCATCGTCATCATCATGCATTGTTTGCCTAAAACTATTTTCGCCATGCCTGTTTTGTTTTCTAAAACGGCCCGTCCTGTTTTCAAAATTTAAACCCCGGGCCTCCGGATTATTTTTGCTTGTATACTATCGGTTTGCAAACGGTGCTTTTAACTTAAATAAAAATTATATTTTTTTAGCGGGGCAGTCGAACGGGCCAGATAGACCCGAACGACCACCCTGGTTCAAAACGGTCCACCCTGAATCCTTTTTACACCCACCTATCTACCCAGCCCCCCCTTCCACATCACCCTGGCCAACCCCGTCGTGCCCCCTCACCCTCTCCCTATCCCCCAACCAACCAGGTTTTGCCACCTAGACTAACTCCCCCACCCCTCTCTCTCCTCTCTCTCACACAGCCATACAACCCACACCATCCAACCAGCACACGCAACACACACACTTCCACCAACCCACACCACGCCTTGGCCCCACCCCACACACCCTGCCAGCTCCCCACGCCAGCCCCTGGCCCCCACCACACCGCACCCCACGCTCCCTCCCCCACCAACCTCTCTTCCTCACGCGAGCCACCCCGTCCACCCCGCGCGGCCCGCCCTTCTCCCCTCTCGCTCCGGCCGACGCGCCGCCGCCCACGCTCCCCATCACCCAAGCACGCCCCCCTCCGCCCTGCCTCGCAACCTCTCTGCCCCGCCGCCTCTGCTCCGGCGCCGACGCCCGCCGGAGTCGCCCTCTCCTCCGCGCCAGCGCCTCTGTCGTCCGCCCCGCGCGCCGCGACCCCCGTGCCTCCGCGTCCCCCGGCCCGCTCCGACCCTCCGCGCGGACCTCCCCGCTCAACCGCCGCCCCGGCCGGCTACCGCCGGACCCGCTCCGCCCCGCCTGCCCCGCCGCCTGCGGCCTCCGCCCGCGCGCCGTCCGTCGCCCTGTTCGCCGGCGCGCGCCCGAGCCAGCCCCTCGCCGCCCTGCAGCTCGCCTCGCCGGCGTCCGCCTCCTCCGCGAGCACCCGCGCCTTCCGAGCTCGTCCGCCTCCTCCGCCGTCTGCCGGAGCCGCACCGGGCCCGCCTCGTCGGTTGCCTTCCTCGTCCGCCCCCCCTCGCCTTCCCTGTCCGCGCGCAGCAGCTGGACCCACCTCCCCCGCGGGGCCCACATCGTCGACGCCTTGCCATCTGCCTCCAACCGTGCACGTGCTGTGTAGTACCAAGTGGTGCTAAGTGTTGGGTGTGGACACGACAAGTTCGACACCGGTAATCGGACCCCGCAAACCCCAAGTACCCCCTCGCCAAGATCTTCATCGGACCCAGCGAACCCCCGGACGACGAGCTCTTTTATCTAGACCCGAAGACCACCGACAAGACCTCCGACCTGGACTCCAAGATCTGCCTCCCGGACATCGAGCGCCAAGATCGCCTCTTGGTTTCCGAAACGGTTCCCGGACCCGAAGGCGCGCAAAGTTCCCCGACCCGAAGACCCATTCCCGGGGCGAAGTCCGGACCCGATGACCGCCAAGAACGCCACTGGTCCAACAAGCACTTCGTTCCGGACACCAAGAACTGCATTCCCCGACAAGACCCTTGCAACTGCAAGCTCGACCCCGTGGAACCCGACAAGACCTTCGCGATGACAAGAACGGCATCGGCCCGGAAGAATCCGACGCGCCCCGACACCGACCCAAGTTCTGCTTCCCGGACGCGACAAGACCTACCTCTGATATCCGAGAATGTTTCCGTCGAGACCGATCCCGTCGAACCCCGAACCCCGAGATCTGCCGAACCCTATGTGTGAACCCCTTATCCGAGAACCCTATTTTATAAATGTCATCTATATAACCTGTTGCATATTAAATTGTCATACTCGCATGCATCTTGTCATGTGGTTTGGGGGCCTTACGCCGATTCATCCTTTAATTAAATATGGGGCCCATATGCGGGCAAATCTAGCCTTATATTGGCCTCATTTAAATTGTGTAGCGAACCGGTGCCATCTTTTGTCTTGATAATGCAACATTTAATTTGCGGGGTAGTTAAATAACTTGAACCATCTAATTAATTGTCGGGACCCCGGTTCCGCTTAATATGACCTAATTGCATCGCACCTTTGCCATGACATTCATTATACATGCATCATGCCGATCTTTTGCCGTAGTATTAAATATTGCATCCGGTGTTTATTCTAGTGTTTTGCTTCTTCGCGGATACGGCCGTTGAGTTGATGCGAGTGTCGACCCGATCTTCGGTTGAACCTTCGGCAATGTTTTCAGGCGAGCATCTCCCCCCTTTCTACCTATCTTACTTTTATAGTATTTACTTCCCTCCTGTTGATCTATTGCTATCCGTGTTGCGTTGCTCTAGTTTCCGTGCCCGGATATCCCTTGCAGCCTTATTTTTGCCTTGGACACATCCTATTACCTGTTGTTTGGTAGATAGTTGGACTTGCGCGTCGTAGTCGCTTGCTCGAGTGCCGTTGCGTGTCGTCCAGTGCCACAATTGTTGGAGAATTGCCGCATGTTGATGTTGGAGATGATCATGGATTTACTTATCGTTCACTTTAATTCCTGTTTAACAACTAAAATTGAATTAAGCAGAGGCATCGGTGGGTGATAGGTAATATTTGGTTTCCGACCGCCCACTTGTGTCCCGTAGGACCCGAGTTCTTGACACCTGTTCCGAGATCGAGCGCGCTAACCACAGGTGGGGAGATATGGGCCCCCCATTGATTATTACCTGATTTCAAAGTATTGTACTGGGGGCCACAACTAGTTTGAGGTTTTATTTACGATCCTGTACTTATGCCATGCTTTACCGCTTTATTTAAATTGTGCGACAGATAGCACCTGTACTGTTTAGGATCGGGCCACGATTTCGCGGTGTCGACAGTCCCCGTTTGGGGATTTGCTGTCGTTCACAGCCGTCTACCCAAACCCTAAGTCCGTCTCGAAGACCGGCCGACTTTGTTGCGGGTGTCGACTTGGTGGGGTGGCCCCCATGTACTTGCTTTGGGTCTGGGAACGTCGTGACCTAGGCCCCGCCGACATACCGATGGGTGTATGTTAACTGATCTGGCAAAAAGGGTCGAAGTGCCTGTGGATACTTTGGTGCACCCCTGCAGGGTTAAATCTTTTCGAGAAGCCGTGTCCGCGGTTATGGACGACTTGGAGCACAGTGCTTGATCATAGACAACTATAACTAAAGTTTACTGTTGTAAATTGACTTGTATCCGATATGACTAGTAATCAGCTTCACTACAACGGAATGGCTAAGTAAAAGTACCAACAACTGCTGGGTTTTGGGGTTGTCTCATGCTAATTGTATCTGACTAGTAAGTGTTGCCACTATAACGGAATGATTAACTAAAAATGCCCACTGCTTACTTTATCAGGACGATTATCTAAACCTGAATAGTAATTGCTGCAACGATAACTGAATAAATAAAACTGCCAACTGTGTGAGTTCCTCGGTTGCCTTCCTCGTTTGGTCTCGAGGGGGAAACGCCAGGATGGGTTTGTTTGTTGGTAGTATCAGGTTGGTTCCGAATAGGCCTTTCTCATCCCTCTCTGATAGCCGCCAGTTGTATCGAGTCTCTATAGGTTGTTTATTGCATGCTGCCGCTGCCGCTCAGTCCACCATACCTATGTAGGCGAGGACCGCCGAATTCTAGCCTCGCCGTGTACTGGCCTCAGTACTGACGCTCCTCTTTTTTCCTTTGCCCTTTGTCGGCACCCCTTTTGTTTAAGCAGGTATTAAGATCGACGTCGTTAGCAGGGTTACCCTTCCGGCTTGGCCTGGGCAGGGTTATGGACGCCATTGGTTATTCTTCAGGGCTCTTAGCCCCATTTGCATCTTGTCCGTAGCTGGACGCTCTATTGTTTTCAAGGTGATTTGGATCTTTGTTCTGTATATCTGTATTCTTGACTCTTTGAATCGCTGTTGTATATATATCTGTTCTGTGGGTCCCATCGAGGACTGTTGTGTAATGTTATTACTTCGTTTTCCACCCGCACGAAAGTGCCTGGTGGGCACCTTTGAATCGTTTCTATGCGGGTTTGGCGGGTTTTCGCTAAAACTTGCATAGGTCCGATTCTGAGGGTGTTACAGAAGCATAGGTAGAGCACGTACTTAGTGCAAGTGAAGGCTAGCAATAGAGAGGGAGCGACAAACGAGAGAGCAATAGCTGTCATAATCATGCTTGCAACAAAACAGGACTAATTATGGCATGAAAGTGATACAAGAACTCTGAGGCAAAATAAATCATCGAGGCTTACTGACTATTGATTACTCATATGCATGCGTGAGCATGTGCCAAGTCGATTCACATGAACAGTCAGAGGAGGATACCACAATATCATACCATTGTATGAATAAAACAATGCAAGCAAACATTCATATGACATGCTACAAACTATTAGCAAGATGGGGCTAATCATAGACAAGCAAGAACTACTAAGCATCCATAATGACATAAACCTTACACAAACAGGCTAATCATGCTCACAATGATGAGTGTATGTACAAAAATGAAGACAAGTAGAGTTCGTTACCAGCCTCTTACCACACCTCGAGTTTTCTTAATCTTCATTATTGCCCTTCACTTGTGTGACTTGAATAATTAACATGAAACCAAAATCCACTAAGGACGGCTGAACCCTGCAAAGAACTCACAAAACCAAAGAAGAACAATAAATATTTTTGGTGTTTTCGATTTTTTTAGAAATAAGCGAACAAAAAAACCAAACAAAAACAAAGCAAACCAAACAAAGCAAAATCTTTTTGGATTATTATTTTAAGGCAAACCAAAGCAAAGAAACAAAGAAACAACCAAGAGAAACAACGAAAATATTTTTGGTATTTTTAGGTTTTTAGAAAGAAGCAACAAAAACCAAAAAGCTTAGGCTTTTGGCCTAAGTGGGGCTCAATAATGCGGATAGTACCCCCATGCTGGTGGGTCATCATAGGAATGATCATAGTCAGGCACCTGCGATGAAGAAGAAGACGCGCCCCAATCAAAGGAGGGCTGCTGGTATGAAGACTCTCCCAAGTTGGAGGGCTGAACCGAATTGTCTTCGGCATCCTCTTCAAACATTCTCCTCTTCCTGGGAGAGTTCCCCCACATAAGTGTCAACCTCCTCCTCCGTAAGTGACTATCCTTGCATGTTATCAAAGTTAAACAAAGCAGGTGTAGGCAAATAAACTATTTTCTCAATCCTACCCTTTCTCCTACCCTGCTGGGCAAATGATAATTCGTATGGTAAACTTCTCACATTAGCCCCCAAGGAAACAAAACCATGCTGAATCATAGATTCAATATCAAGCCTCTCTATGGGGAACTAAAAATCTGAAAAGTGAGGCTCTAAACCATGGAAACCTAGCAACCTAGAAGCAATGAGACCTCCACAAATTCCATCCTTCTCACGGTTGGTGGTGAGACGGTGAGCTATCAAAGCACCCAAATTATAAGAACTATTCCTATTCAGAGCAGCTACAATAAAAGCTAGATCAAAAGAAGACAACTTTCTAGTAGTCTTTCTAGCAAGAACACACTTGGTAATGAAATAGGCAAAGTATATAATAGCTGGGAGTTGAATGTTCCGAATTTTACAAATTTCCTTTGAGAAGTCGAAACCTTGGCAAATATTAGTGTATAAGTCAATAAGTGACTTGGGCCTATCTTTGATTTTCTCACAGGATCCCCACTGAGGTACTCTAATTGCTGCACAGAAATCAGCAAGAGGCAGGTCGACATGTATATTATATATTTTGTAATGGACCATGGGATTAGAAGTAGACCAAGTGAACCGGAAGTCCTGCACAAAAGCCATGGTTAGCTTAACATATTGGATTGGCTCACCTTCAACAAAGTGTTCCAACCCTGCATTTGTAAGCATAGTTTGGAAATCTTGGAGGATTCCCGCAGCTCTCATAAATTCATGGCATGGATAAATGGAAGGAAAAACTGCCTATTCACGATGAACCTTCATTGGCTCATCCACCATCAAGTCATATTGATTCAGTGGATAAGCACTCATCTTCCTTGCTGAAATTTTTAGACAACCATCAAACCGAGTGATTTCTAAGTTGATAAATGATGAGAAACTACTATAGGAACTTTCTAGAGGACTACACATGCATCAAAACAAAGTCCCTAAGCATAGAACAAGCATGCAAGCTCAAACAACCTGTCACCTATAGAAGAAAAATACTCAAGATACAATCTAGAAATCACAAATCTAATTGGACAAATGGAGGAGGCACATACCAAGGAACAATACCTCCAAAAATCAGCACTTGAGATGGTCTGAACAAGGAGATCGAAAATCGCGAGCAAGAATAGCAAGAACTTGAGCTTGAGCAAGTTTTTTGGTGTTTTTTGGGAGAGAGAAAGAAGGTGACTTTGAGGAGGAAACCTGGAGGGGCCAGGTGGGCCAGACCTCCTCCAGGCGCCGCCACCTGGTAGGCCGCGCCTACCAGGGGTCTGCTGGCCTGGGGTGGCCCCCTAGGTCATCTCAAGTGCCACTCTGCTCCTTTTTTTCGAGGAAAATTTATTTTGAATTTTCTTGGATTTTTCGGGAAACTTTATTTTTGGCCAACTTTCAGGGAAATTAAATTGATTTTCTCGCAGAAATAGTTTTTTCAGAAGAAATAAAATCAAACCAAAAGCCAAACTACAGGAGCTCTAAGAAACTCAAACAAGCAAACAACTAGCAAAACTAAAGCTAGAGAAAAGACTAGGAAGGAGAAAGGAAAAATAAAGCAAGTATAACCATGGTGGAAAGCATTATTTTGTTCATTAAAATCCTTTTGTTAACAAGGTTGATCAAGTCTTGTTACCAAAACAATCTTATATGGAACAAAACTTTGCATTCCACAAAATGATTATGTTACCTCATACTTGATAGAAATGCTCCCAATCATAATAGTTTCAAACTTTTCTTGTGGAATGGGACAATATATTTCTCCAACCCTAATGCCTTCAATATTTTCAATGGAATTCAGGCAATAGCTCTTAACAACCTTATTGGGGAAATAGACAGTGTGCTCTTTTTTATTAATATTAAATGTTACTTTTCATTGATTGCAATTGATGATAGCACCTGCAGTGTTAAGAAAAGGTCTCCCAAGAATAATAGACATATTATCATCCTCAGGCATTTCAAGCACAACAAAATCAGTTAAACCATGCAATTATAAGCTACTTGAACAGGAACATCCTCACATATACCAATAGGAATAGTAGTTGAATTATCAACCATTTGCAAATAAATATCAGTGGGTATCAACTTTTCTAGCTGGAGTCTCTTGTAGAGAGAAAAAGGCATAACACTAACTCCAGCTCCCAAATCACATAAAGCAGTTCTAACATAATTATTATTAATAGAGCAAGGAATAGTTGGGATACCTGGATCACCAAGTTTCTTTGGAACCTTACCATTGAAGGAATAATTAGCAAGTAGAGTAGAAATCTCCTCATTAGGAATCTTTCTTTTATTAGAGACAATATCCTTCATATACTTTGAATAAGGAGGCAACTTAATAGCATCAGTCAAAGGAATTTGCAAGAATAAAGGCTTCATCCACTCACAAAACTTGTTGTAGTGTTCTTCCTCCTTTGACTTGTGTTTCTTACCTGGAAAAGGCAGAGGTTTATGCACCCAAGGTTCTCTCTCTTTACCATGTTTATTAGCAATAAAATCTTCCTTTGTGTACCTAGTGTTCTTAGTGTGCTTCTCAGGTTCTTCCTCACTTTCCTCCTTATCAGGAGCATCATTTTTACCATTACCACTCTCAGTTTCAGCATCAGAGACAGATATACTATTAGGATCTATAGCAGGTTCAAATGGTTCCTCAACTATCTTATGTTTCTTTTTCTTCCTCTTACGAGGACTACCACTATCCTCACCTTGTTGAGAATCCTGCTCTATTCTTTTAGGGTGTCCTTCAGGATATAAAGGATCTTGAGTAGCTATACCACTCCTAGTTCTAATTCCATAAGCATGTTTATCTCCTGAAGCATTAACTAGCATATCCTTTTGTACCTTAGCAAGTTGATAAAGTTGAGTTTGAACCATTTGAAAGTGTTTACAAAGCATTTTAATATCATTAGAAGTTCTTTCCACAATATCTTTCAACTCATGGATAACTCTAGAGTTTTCCAATAAATGATTCTGAACTTGTTTATTAAAATGACCTTGTTTAACAATAAAAATGTCAAGTTCCTCTAAACATTGATCAGGTGGCTTACCATAAGGAATATCACCTTCATCAAAGTGTTGGAGAGAGTGTACCTCAATAGTGTATGAGTGGGGAGTTGGCTTACATAATTCTTATATAGGAGGTAGATTCTTCACATCATCAGCTCTAAAACCTTTCTCCTTTAGACACTTTTCAGCTTCCTTCATCACTTCATCATTTAATGCAATAACTCCCCTCTTATTTGGTGTGGGTGTTGGAACTTGTTCAGGAACAACTGGTTCAGGAGTAATAGGCTCAGGTGTATTTAGCTCAGTTGAAGTCCAATCATCATAATTATTGCTTATTTTGTTCATTAATTCTTCAGCATCTGTAGGAGTCCTTTTCCTGAAAATACAATCAGCAACGCTATCTAGGTAGGTCCTAGAATCATCAGTTAGTCCATTATAATAAATATCAAGAAGCTCATTCTTAGGTAATGGACATCCAGGATGTGCATGAATCAAGGCACAAAACCTTTTCCATGACTCAGGAAATTTTTCTTCTTCTCCCTGTTTAAAATCAAAAAGTCTCTGCAAAGCAGCATGTCTAGCACTGGAAGGAAAATATTTCTGAAAGAAAGAAGCAATCAAGCAATCAGGGCTATCAATGGAACCAGGAGGTAATCTATTAAACCAAGCCCTAGCTTCTCCTTTTAGTGAAAAAGGGAAGATCTTAGCAACAAAGTACTTGCGCATCTTACAATCATCAGAGAATAAAGCACTCATAGTAGAAAGCTCATTCATATGAGCCACATCACTCTCATTTTCAGTCCCACAAAAAGGTTCTTTCTCAACAATATCTAAATAAGATAAATCAAGAGAGAAATCATAATCTTCGTCTTTAATATCTATGGGAGAAGTGGCAAACTTAGGATCAGAGGACAATTTAGGCATAATAGTACGTCTAGCAAGGAGACTCTTAATAGCACTAGTACCACGTGTGTTCGGCACTCTTCAACAAAATCATCAGTGAACTCAATGTAACCATCATTAATATCATAACTCTCACTAGGTTCAGGTGAGCTAACAGGTGTAGCCGTGTCTTCACTAGGAGTTTCGGTATTTCCTAGACTAGCCATAGTAGCATCTAGAAAAGGACCTAATGAACCACTCACATCAAGCACAATAGAAGTAACATCATGAGCATCAAAAGCAGTTTCAGACTCAGCAGTAGTAGCAGTGTGTGTAGAATGAGTATATGGTGGTGGTGTAACAAGCTTACTTATAATAGACGGTGAATCAAGAGCAGCGGAGGTGTTTAGGACTGTACCTCTTCTTGTAGTGGATGGTAAAATAGGGAACTTTCCATCACGAGACTTCCCCATGATGAAAGGACTAGCAGTGAACAATAATAGATCCAAGTGAACTTACAAATAAAGCTATGCTCCCCGGCAACGGCGCCAGAAAATAGTCTTGATTACCCACAAGTATAGGGGGTCGCAACAGTCTTGGTGGGTAGTATTACCCAATTTATTGATTCGACACAAGGGGAGCCAAAGAATACTTGCAAGCCTTAACAACTGAGTTGTCAGTTCAGCTGCACCTAAAAATAGTTCTTGCTCAGAGAAGTTTATCAGTAGCAACAGTTTGGTAGCAACAGCAATAACAACAGTGAAACATGAGCAATAGTAACAGTAACGATAACAATAGGATTCGAGTGGGGTAGGCATAGGGATGGAAGAACGGGCGTTGCATGGACGAGTCTAAACATGTAACTTCAAGATCTAGGGAATTGCAAATAAATAATAACAAGCATCCAAGTACTAAACAATCCTAGGCATGTGCTCCAAATATAGTCATACGTGCTCGCAATGAGAACTTGCACAACATCTTCTGTGCAGCCAGCCCGTGGTAGCGGGGCCTCTAGGGAACTACTGGCAATTAAGGTGCTCCTTTTAATAGAGAATCAAAGCAAAGCATTAACACTCCATGAACACATGTGATCCTCACATCACAGCCATCCCCTCCGGTTGTCCCAATTATTGTCACTTTGGGGCCTTTGGATCCGGACAATGATATGTGTACACAACTTGCAAATAAGATCACAAACAATACTATCACAATGATTCAATAATAAGTCCAGATCTGAGATCATGGCACTCAGGCCCTAGTGACAAGCATTAAGCACAACAAGTTGCAACAAAGTCAAATAGCACAAGAGATACTAGGCATTATGCCCTAACAATCTTATTCGATTACATGATAGAACTCATCCAATCCCTACCATCCCCAAGCCTAAAGCGGGGGATTACTCACTCATGGATGAGGGAAACATCGGTGGTTGATGGAGATGCGTTTGTGATGACGATGGCGATGATCCTCTCCAAATTCCCCGTACCGGCAGGGTGCCAGAACGGAGTTTCTGGATCCAATTCTTGGTTTCTGGTGGCGGCGGCGGAGCAGAACTCTTTCTGGAAAACTATCGGACCCCCTCGTTTTTTAGGTCGAAAGGCAACTTATAGGCGCAGAGGGAGGTCGAGGAGTTGCCTGGGGTGGCCACACCCCCACCAGGCGCGGGGTCAGGTGGCCCCCCGCCTAGGGTGGGTCTGGGCCCCCAGGCCTCCCCTCCGTCTCTTCTTGTGGCTCCGTGGATCTTCTAGTGAAATATAATTTTTTGCATATTTTCTGGGATTTTTACTGATAGTTCATTTTCTACACAAAAACAAGACACTGCTGAAAATAGCGTCAGTCCGTGTTAGTTGTATCCAAATCACACAAGTTTAGAGAAGAAACAATAGCAAAGTGTTCGAGAAAGTAGATACATTTTGGACGTATCAGACTACATCAACCATGAGAATCCGATCTCGTTAAACGTTTTGGATCTATGAGGGTTAGTTCTCTACAAACTCATTGCACCGATCTCATAGATTAGATCTTCGCTTTTGTGTGTTCCCGCGATAGAATTTTTGTGTTTTCCATGCTGCAAACCCCACAGGATTTTCCCTTCTTCAAGTTCCTTATTCAGATCCCTTTCTGGTGTGGTCTTTCATGGCTAGAGGTTTATGTGAATATCGGATTGGTGATCTGTTTCACGAGGAGGAAGTACTTGACAAGGCGGTCCCATCACCGGGTCGTACAGGCATGTGGTATGGGCGGGCTCCGCCTGTACCATTGGTCGTTACGCTGGCTGGAGCCTCCGGGCATGGGAAATTCTTCCAGGTGCGAAGATAAATCAATAAATTTACTTTTATCACTTTAAAATATCATATTATTAGTGTGCGATATGCCCAATTTGCATCACCTTTATATATCATAATCTACCTCTATTCATTGATATTTGTCTTATTATGAGGTATTACTTATGGCTTTTCATGTGTTTATGCATGTTGGATGATTCTTGGAGGATGGACTGCTGGATTTTGGATTCTGATGGAAAAGAAGGCGTTTCGGTGCAATTTCGCGAAGATCAGAAAAATACCAATTTTTTTTGGAAAATATTATTTTTCCAGAATAATGAGGAAGCCAGAAGGAGGAGCGAAGAGGGGCCGCAGGGGGCCCACACACCCCTAGGTGCGGGTCCCCCTGGGCCGCGCCTAGGGAAGGTGTGGCCCACCTGCCCAACTCCCGACTCTGCCCCTTCGCCTATATCTTCCCTACGAAACCCTAAGGCCAAGGGAGCGACCACAGATAGATTTCCGCCGCCTTTGGGGGCGGTTAACACCGAGAGAGAAAGATCTCTTCGGCAGACAGATTTCTACCGGGGGAATTCCTTCCCGAAGAGGAGAGATCGTCGCCATCAACACCATCATCAAGCTAGGCTTCATCGGGATCATCATCATCCACACCATCATCTCCACCAGCACCATCATCACCACTTTCTCCCACTGTAACAATCGTGTTGGATATTACTTTAGTTCTTAGGGGAAATTTTCCTCGTGTTGATTACTATTGTAGTTGATGCTTGTGAGTGTAACCATTGGATTATTGTTTATGTTCAGATTGTTATCCATTACCATATCATCTTTGATCTTCATCCATATGATGTCTTGTGAGTAGTTCGTTTAGTTCTTGAGGACATGGGAGAAGTCATGTTGTTAGTAGTGGATTTGTGTTGAGTTATTATTCAATGGTTTAGTATTTAAGTTGTGGTGCTATTCTTCCAGTGGTGTCATGTGAACGTCGACTACATGATACTTCACCATTTATGGGCCTAGGGGAATGCATTGTGTATTTGGCTACTAATTGTGGGGTTGTCGGAGTGACAGAAACCTAAACCCCCGTTAGGACACCTTTGCACAAGGGAGCGTAGGATCTTAGAGTTTAAGGCTGTGGTTAGATTTATATCTTAATTAATTTCCTGTAGTTACAGATGTTTGCAGGGGGTTTAATCACTAGTATGTATTAGTCCAAGTAAGGTCGGTACATTATCACATGTTCACCCACACAACACTTACAAACACCAAAGAAGAGTACTCAACTATTTGAAGCGAAAGCACTTGACAGAATTCCCATGTGTCCTCGAGAACGTTTGGTCCTTATAAGTATTTACACCAGTTTGTCCTTTGCTAAGAAAGGATTGGGCCACTTTCTCCATTTGTTCGTTGTCTTTATTACTTGCTCTTTGTTTTGTTGCTTTATCAGAAAACCACTAAAAATCCATTTGCCAAGTATTCACAGGGATTTCCCGCTCCATACCACTGTTCAGCACCTTCTGCTCCTTGTTGGGATCGACACTCCTATTTATCGAAAGTACTACGATACACCCCCTATACTTGTGGGTCATCAAGACTATTTTCTGGCGCCGTTGCTGGGGAGTGAAGCGCTATTGAAGAGTCGAACTGGTAAAGGAAACTTTTACTATGAGTATTTCTTTTGTTACTGCTTGTTGCTTTGTTTCCAATATGGATAACCCACTTGGTTTTATGTTTGGGAAAACTACTACCACTGCTAGGGTAATAGATGAACCACCACCTACTGAGATAGATCCTTTTAAGATACCTACAAGTATTGTTAATCGTGTTATGGATAATTATTATTTAGGGGATGGAACTATCCATCCCGGTGATCACTTGCTTTTTATCCATGAATTATGCGGGTTGTTTAAGTGTACATGTATCACAACTGAACAGGTGAAGAAGAAGTTACTCTCCATATCCTTGAAAGGGAGAGCTGAAGAATGGTATAAGCTCTAAAGAATGGACAATCCATGGAATGGGAGGAGATGACATCTTTCTTTTACTATAAATTTTATCCTCCTAGTGAAATTCATAAGGATAGAAATCCTATATATAAATTTTGGCCTCTTGATGGAGAGAGTACAACTCAAGCTTGGGGGAGATTGAAGTTACTAATGCTTAAATGTCTATTCATGAACTCCCTAACAATATTACTCTCAATAACTTTTATGCTAGGCTTTCCCTTCATGATAAAGATTTACTAGATGCTTATTGTGCTGGATCATTCACACGTATGAAGGAAGAAGCTAAATGGGATCTCTTAGACCGTATTAGAGATAACACTGAAGCTTGGGAAAATGACAAAGGAAGAAAGTCAGGTATAAACTATGATTATGAATGCATTAAATCTTTTATGGGAACTGATGACTTCCGTGATACTATCAATGAGTTTGGTCTTGATTCCCAAAGTATTGCCAACTATTTTAAGGCCTTTGCCTCTTACATAGAAATTCCCAAGAAGAAGTGGAAAAGTACCATGCTCCGTATAAAGATGTTGTTAGTCATGTTCCTATTAGAAGTACTCAAGTTTGTACTACTAACCATATTGTGCCTGAACCTCATGTTGAGAAAATGAATTTCCTAGCTAAGGTAAATGAGTATTCTATGATTATTAGTGCAAATAACAAAGGTACAAAGAAAACTGTGGAACCTGATGAGCAATTGAATGTTGAACCTGTGGTAGCTATTGTGAAAGACCCTGTCACTAGAAATATAGAGGATGAGCACATTGTATTTTGTGAAGACGCTTCTAATATTATATCTCATCCTAGTAAGGCTAGAAAAGCTAGTGTTCCTGTGATTTATGTTAAAATTGGTGATCATTGCTACTATGGTTTATGTGATATTGGTGCTAGTTCTAGTGCTATTCCTTATGAGCTTTACAGGGAAATTATGCATGAAATTGGTCTTTGTAAGCTGGAGGGCATTGATGTGGTTATCCACCTTGCTAATAAGGAAACCATTTGCCCCATTGGTATTGTAAGAGATGTGGAGGTTCTCTGCGGTAAGATTAAGTATCCTGCTGATTTTCTAGTGCTTAATTCAGCAGCTAGCAAAACTTGTCCTATCATTTTTGGTAGACCTTTCTTGAACACTTGTGGAGCTATTATAGATTGTAAGAAAGAAAAGGTTTTAACTAAGTTTTATGGAGATTCTTATGAGTTTAACTTTTCCAAATTTTCTAAAGCCCCTTGTGAAAATAGCTTGCCTAATAAAGATTTCAGGATGGAACAACTTGCTTCTATTGATCCAGCCTATGACCTTGGACCTCTTTTTGGTGACTGTAAGTATGCTTATTCTGATGATAAAGTTGTTTCCAGTGACAGTTATATTGTCAACTTTATTCAAAGTGCTACTGAAAGTTATTATGAGAGAGGGAAACATGGTTTTATGCATCCCAATAATGTTAAGTTTCCCTGTTTCATGTTGAAAGCTTTGAAGTTGCATCTGTTTTGTCTTCCTATGCTAGTGGATTTTTGTTTCAACAATTCGTTTTATCATGATACCCCCATGCATAGGAAGTGGGTTAGACTCAAGTGTGTTGGTTATTTGCTTCTTGATGCTCTCTTTCAATTCAAATATTTATATCCTATGTGAGCATCTTTGAAAGTTTCAAGCCTAACTTAAAGGCATTAAAGAAAAGTACTTGTTGGGAGATAACCCAAGAGTTTTTGTTGAGTCTTGGAAGTTATTACCTCAGTAATAACCGCTCCTTATCCTTTTTGTTTTGTTTTTTGTGTCAAGTTCAACTACTTTTGTGAAGTAGCGGAGTTGTGAAAAGTGGCTGTCCTGGGACAAATTTTTGTGCTGCATTGTAAAAATTCATGAGGAAGATCAGTACTTTGGATGGAGCTGCATTGTTTTGAGCTTGTTCTCCAAGTTGTTACCCAACTTTAATCAGTTCTGCACTTTTTGATTTGAGCAACAGAACCTTTTCGAAAAAATCAATCTTTACCTGCTGGTCTGTTTTGACAGATTTCTGCCATCATTTGCATTTGCCTCTTATAGAAGCTTTTGTGTTGATGAGTTTTCAGTTGAAGTGTGTACCCAAATGTTTATTGTTTTTGCTTACACTAATGTTGTCATTGAGGTTGTGCAAGGGTTTTCTATGAAGGAAATTTTCAGGAGAAGGAGAAAAGGAATATGCAGAGTTCGTCTTTGAATAGGTAAAAGTGGTGAAAACAGAAGGTTTGCGGAAATTCAATCTTTTTATATTTTTGATGTTTTTAATACATAAGGAAGACTATGAGACGGAACAGAGGAGGAACCGAAGTCCGGGGTGGAAAAACCCACCCCAGGCACGGGCCCAGCCTGGCCGCTCCTAGATGGGGTGTGCCACCCTCGAACTCCGTCTTCGCCTTGTTTCTGTGTCAGTACCTTCCTTATGCATTGAAACTTCGTAATATATAACCCCCCGGATCCCCTGAGGTTCGTGCATCATGTTCTCGTCGTGTTTTCATTTCAATCTGTTTTTGTCAGGAAATCTTCTCAAGTTGTGAGAACCATGGTCTCCGCCAACGATAAAGGCAAGAAGCCCGAGGAAGAAGAACCTAAAGTCCCCAAGGAGGACGAGATTTTTGTAGGGGATGAAGAAGACATGGAGGAGTACAAGCATCTGGACACCCGCGCTACCGTCGCAAGCATTAGATTGGTTGCAAAACCCACCAAGCTTAAGAGGACAACACGGATGTCTACAGGAGGGAAACCTCCGCGTCATATTCTCGCTCCACGGACACTTTCTCCTTGTACCACTCGTTCTAACCATGCAGGAAAAGAACACTCTAAGAAGGAAGAGTGGAGGAAGAATAATAAGGACTGGGATCCTCGGTCTGAATTGATCATGAGCTGCATTGAGCATAATTCGGAGTTGATTCGTACTCTAACCTTCGATATTGAGGATTTGAAGAAACTTATTGAAGATCTTATCAAGAGAACACCACCACCACAGAAGGAGTAATTCATCATCAGGTTTGGCATCCCCTTGGATTGTTCCAAGCTTGGGGGAGTGTCGCGGTATCACCACCATTATCTTTTATCTTTTACCTTTTTAGTGGATTCATATCTTTGGTAGAGAGGTTATCTTATAATTTGGTTTGCATGTGGAAGTATCTCTCCTTTAGTTGATTATCTATGTATCCCTTGGTGTGAGTGCCTTTATTGAATATTAATGAGAAGTCTCATCTTTTACTTTTTGCACTTCTTATTTTAGTTTGCAATCTCTATTATATGATGGATCTTGTTGATCAGTATTGGCATCACCTTGGGATCATCAAGTGGATCTAAATTGGTTTTGGCAAACCGAGTTCTGGTTAGTAGCATTACTTTGAAAGAGAAAAAGAGAAAAAGCTTATAGGTATTTTGTGTAACATCCCAAAAATACTAAACTTGGATCATCAATTTCTAATCATCAAAATTAGGGTTAACAAAAACTTTGTTAAATAAAATTATGAATGCATGCATATGAGTATGCATTAAATTTGAAATTCTTTCGAACCACCTTGTTTGTGTGTTTCCTTGCTTGTAAAATGTTTCTTAGGTGAAATAAACATCATCTAAACATTTCCCAAACTTTTCCTAAGGACAAATAAATCAAAACCAATAAAATAAAGGAATGGTCATTTTGACCAATTTAACTCCTATGCCTACTTTGGCTGTCTCAAACTTTCAGAACCTAATGGAAACTTTTCTGGATCTTTGCACCCCTTGAATGTACTCATAACAAGGTATCAAGGCCCACTTTGTGATCATCCAGAAACTTTCAAATGCATAGTTTAAATGACAATTCAAAATTGAATCTTTATCATATGGGAAGATCCCACTTTTTCAAAAAACACTCAAACAAGCTCAACTTTCAAAACCCAAGCATCTGCAGACTCACCAGCACCAATCTAGCAAACCCACCAAAAATCTTTTCAAAATTCAAAACTTGATTTCATGCGGCCATTTCATCAAACAGGTTGTAGACAGAAATCATCAAAATCCTAAACACTATAGTGAGCAGTGATTGAAGCCTAACTTGTTCCCTCTCTAGCTCACAACCAGCTCAGTAGATCATCTAGCAAGATTAACTAAACACTAGCACCACTGTGAGCTTGGCATTACCATCAATGGTGAACAGCCGAATCCAACCTTGTCACCCCCAAGTCGACAGCAAGCTAGGAAGAGAAGCAAGCCTAGCCAGCATGTCTGGGAAGCAGCCCACCGTCCACCGCCACCCCCTGTCCCAGCCGCGAGCGTTGCCAAGACCTAGACCACACGCACGAACCATGCCAACCTCGCTAGCGACCATGCCGAGCGTACGCCAGAGCTCCACCCTCGACCGAAGCGCACAGACCGCGCGCCGCCCTCGCCGCGTGCATACACAATCCCCACCGACCTAGGAGACCGCGAGACATCCTCGTTCGCCGCCCCGTGCCGCACAGCCACCGCTCGCCGTCGAAGACGCCGCCTCTGCCGCGCAGAGCGTCGCATGTTCCAGGCCAAGACACACCGCCCCACGCCTTAAAACCATGTCATTGAGCATCGCCAGGGAACACCGCACCGTCCCCTACCGTCGCCCATGGCAATAGCCGCCTGTAACATCTCCCCCGACAAGCTCACCGTGCGCCCCGTCGGTCCCCTCGCTCGACTATAAATAGAGGACACCCCTAGTCAATTTCTTCACACCACCTCACTCCCCTCTTCTCACTGATCGTACCACACCGTTCCCGGAGCAAGGCGAGCACCACCTCGCCAGAATTTCACCGGAGCCCGCCGCCTCTGGAGAAGAAGGGCGCCATCGATTTCGTCCATCCCAGGAGCTTCCGCGACCACCCCTGAGTTCGTCGTCGTCGACTTTGTCATTCGCCCGCCTCGCCGACCCTCGCCTGCACCCCGATAAGGCCCCAGCACCCCTCACTGGCCGCGCTAGGTTTCTTTCTCGCCAACGTTGCCTCACGTCGACGATGACTCCCAGCCGTTGGATTAGAATCAGATCGAACGACCCACGTCGCCCCGTACCGCTTCGCCCCTCCCTGTGTCACTGACGAGTGGGGACACCCACTTAAGCAGCCCGCGGAAGCATTACGCTTAGCAGCCCGGCCCGTTAACTTTTCCCGCGCAGCCCAGTTGTTCAAATTAAACCTTTTCTATTTTATTTCAAACTTACTTCTGTACCCAACTTAAAAATTCAACTCAGATCGATTCAGTGCACCAAATTGAATGAAACCAATTTTGTTAGAAAGGTCTGGGAATGCTGAATCCAAGCCCGTTGGATTCAAGTCATTTGGATCTATAGATCACCCATGGTAAAAATAACAAGGCAGAAGCTTTTCTGCATTCAAACATTTTTCAAATTTAAACCATAATAGCTTTTGAGTTGATTCCAACTCTCAAAAATCACATTTAACCATACCTTTCAGAATATATAAAAATATATAGGTTTACTTGTAGAAATAATGTTTAAGTAATAAAAGAATGCCCCATAGGCATTTCTAGCCACTTTAATTAATTAAAATAAAAGGGTAAAACCTTATTAAATTGTGACACCACTTTAAATCACATTCCCATGGACTAAAATATGTGGTGATGACATGTGTCAACATGATCCCATGTTTGGTTTGGAGAATATTAAATCTTAAGTAGTTTTTCAATGAGTAGAAATTACTTTTCTAAAATTAAAAGGAATTAAACCAAGCCTTAACCTTGTAATGTTAAAGATGATGTTAGATCATCTATAGGACCCTTGTGTGTTATGATTGCAAGTAGCTAAGAATTGTTTGGTGATTGTGAACCTCGTATTTATTCATAGACGCTAGTACCGACCAAGGATACGAGGAGGAAGGAGGATACTACGAGGAAGAAGCCGAGGAGAACTTCAACCACTGATCTGCACAAGGCAAGCTTATACTGATATTGATGCAAGCTGATACTATACCTATGCAAGCCAATACTTGATTGTTACTATGCCTACTATATGCCTTAAGCATATGTGGTCATACCCACTTGATAAACCAATCCTAGTTTTACTTGCAAGCTTCTTACTTTATTTCTTTATCAAAGCTCTTACTTAGAGTTTACTTAAGAGATTGGTAGATACTAGAAAGATATGTGAAGGTTGCATAAAGAGCATAAAATTTGGCCTAAGTTAGAAACCTTGATGTCAGCCTAAGACATAAGGTTGTACTTAGTTGAAACTCCACTAGTCTACCGCCCCTCATTAGTGCTTACCCCCACCTATAGATGCTAGTGCTAAGCATAAAACTTGATCAAATTTAGATGGGAGTACTTGGTGGAAAAATGGGTATGAAAACCTTGGAATGATGGATCATTCTATTGAAATGTTTTGGATATGTGTTTCCGAACACCTGATGATTTTGGTGATGAAAATGTTGAGGCATGAGCCTTAGCCCTTTTTAAAACTGATGGTTGTTTGGATGCGATACCATTCCAATTTTATCGTACAACCACAATACCTGAATATTGGGTAGGGCTTGACTGGAAACTTATATACCTTAGTATTAGCTCTTCACGGCCAAGGTCTGAGCTGAGGCTACCTTGTGAAGATTGTCCACCTGTGCAGTACCCAAGATGACAGTTGGTAATGGTTGGGAGGCCAAACTCACAGGAGAGGTGCTTATACTAGGGCGTGTAATTGAAAGGTTAGGATTAATTATCCGCATACTGAGTATGGTGAATTCAGGATTTGTTCCTGACGGATGTATCGAATGTTGTGGTGAAAGTGTACAATCTCTGCAGAGTGTCAAACTATTCGAATAGCTGCGTCCGTGGTTATGGACAGTTGGAGTGGCCATACTGTTCCCCCGTCAGACTTTTCAAAAATGACTTGTGAAATGATTTGAGACTTTGACTTGACCACAACAGGGTTGTGATCTGAATTACAAGTTCCCACATAGGTGCCATAAACCTTCAACTAGCATTCGTTGCTTCTAAACTTAGTAGAGATAAATCTGGCTTTTGCAAAACAACCCTAGAGCCTAGTGTCCTATTATCCAAAACCCCCTTTTTCCTGTTAGTGTTAGATTGCGAGTACTTAAAGAGTACTCATGGCTTTGTCCCTGGCTATTCCCATGGCCAGACTATGAAGAGGAGTACCTGGAGGATGGACCCCAGGAAGGTTACGACAACTAGGATCATCTCCCATCGCCAGCATTGCCTGTGACCCCGAAGATGGAGCTTCGCCTACGCTACCGTTATTATTATGTATTCCGCTGCTTGATGTTGTATTAAGAACTGGATCATGAGATCCCTATTTGTGTAAGAAATTATGTATCGTGTGTAAGGGATGATGTACTATGGTATCCAATTCTGTTATGTCTCGCAAAAATGGTAATCCTGGGATTGCGATGTATGGCATAACAGGCATCTAGGATTGAAAAATCCGGGTGTTTACAAGTTGGTATCAGAGCAATCCTGACCATAGGAGACCCTAGTTAGAATGGACGTTTAAACCAAAAACTTATTTTCCAAAACCAAAGAAAAACAAATATTTACAAAAAAAACTATTCTCATTCTTATCCCTTTGATTCTTTCCTAAAAATTCATGTTCCTCAAAAACTCTTGCAAAATACATAAAATTTTGGCACACTTAATCACTCTACTAACTTACTCATCCTATATTATTATAGATGGACGTGAAGTACAGCAAGTTTTACCAATTGGGGAATGGAGGAGACCTGATCTTTGAGAGGGATTTGGACCAGCTTTTGGAACTTCTGGAGTGTCCGCACCCCGAGTTCTTCGGAGCTCAGCTCAATGATCAAGGAGGAGAAGATCTGCAGCGGATAATTGTTGCAAGTCTCCGAGGAAAGATTGAACCTCCCACTGCGGAGGGAATTCAGTTTACCTTGAGAGAAAACAACTGGCTCGATGGACTTGCCAGAGCCATGCAAGAAGCTCTTTCCCGTCTGTGTGGGCAGAGCATCAATCAGATCAAGGGTACTCGCTTTGAGTTTTGCCCAAGGCGTGATGCAGATCGACAACCACTGGAAGCCCCATACCACCCCGAGTTGAAGACCCAATTGGACCACCTTAGATTCATGATGTATGATCGTCAGCAGGAGTTGGACAACTGCCGTGACTACTGCAACCACAAGTCTGCCATCATCAAGACGAAGGACCAGACCATCGCAAAGGATCGCAAGTCTTGCCGCCGTCAGCTCGACAAGAAGGAGCGCATCATTGCCCGTCTTCGCCACAGCATCTCATCTCTGGAGGAGACCATCCACGAGAGAGACATGCAGTTGGAGGAAAGGGAGAATGTTGGAGAGGATCTTCGTGGAGACCCCTACTCCTACCTCAGCGATGACGACGATTTTCTGGAGGATCAGGCTATGGATTTCTTCACCGATGAGGACGATTTCTCCTTCATCGATGATGATGAAGATGACGAAGCCACAGATTCTGAGGAATATTAGCACTTGAGCACCAACGTAGTGAGTAGTATTCGGTCCCACTGTATCGTAGTTCTCAGAATGGTTCTTAAAACCATCTGTTTTTCTTTGTTGTGGTGTGTGTTGTATCGGGTGCTATGAATGAATGAATGAATGAATGAATGAAAAAGCAAGTTGCTAGAAAATCTGAGTCAAACTTTAAAAACTTTTCAAAAACCCAAAACTTTAGAAATTTCCCTCTTTTCTCATGATCTACCTCAATCTTCAGATGCCACGTGGAGGAAGTGGTTCAACCCCAGACCCGATTTTGCAGATTCTGCAAATGTTGACTTCTGACCGTGAAGCTGAAAGAGCGGAACGTCAAGCCAACCTGGCCACCCTTCAGCAGATAGCCTAGCTAGCCCATAACAACCAAGGCCAGGGAAATCAGGACCATCATGGATCTAAGCTCAAGAATTTCTAGAATACCAACCCACCTGTTTTCACTAAGTCAGAAGAACCCCTAGACGCCGATGATTGGCTGCAAACCGTGGAAAATAACTTAGAAGTAGCAGGAGTGGAAGCCAACGGGAAAGTCCTGTTCGCCACCCACTATCTAGCCGGAAATGCCAGAGCATGGTGGAACAGTGTTCGCGCAATGAGCGGAGGCCAGATGATGACCTGGGAGGAATCCAAGGTCAAGTTTAGTAGAACCCATGTGCCACCGGGTTTGATCAAGAGAATGAGAGACGAGTTCAGAGAGCTAAAGCAAGGAAGGATGACTGTAGTGGAATACCATGAAAATTTTTGTCATTAGCTAGGTATGCCCCGGATGAAATAGACACTGAAGCCAAGAAGAAAGAAAGATTCCTGAATGGTCTGCATGATGAGATGTAGACGGTGTTAGTCAATATTCCCTTTGCGGATATTGAAGCCCTTGTCGACTCTGCTATCCAAATGGAAGGAAAGATCAACCAAGCCAATGAGAACTGCAAGCGTCGTATGATGCATCAGCCAGGAACCCATCAGACCCCAAAGTATCTCCCTAACCCATCTCCAGGATTTGCCCCAAGAACCAACAGACCCCCGATGACCCGTCCCACCTACCCCAACTGTGGAAACCCTAGACCCGGAGGAAACCACAACAACCCCGGCAACGCTAGCAATTTCAATCGTGCCCCACCCAAGTTCAACAACAACAATGCTACCGCCAACACCAACACTGCCCCGAGGACTGGAAGCAATGTTGTGCCTGTAGCAGCCAAGGAAAAGTCGCAAGTGACCTGTTATGACTGTGGAAATAAAAGCCACTATTCCAACGAGTGCCCCAATAAGAAGAATCCTACAGCTCCCAATGCCAATGTCCCAGCTCAGCAGCAGCGTCGTGTTCAGCTAGGAAGAAGATTTGCCCCAGGGAATTCACTCAACCGCAATGGCCGTCTTTTTCTCATGCATGCTGAAGAAGATTAGGAAGCGCCAGACGTCGTCCTGGGTATGTTTTCTGTTAATTCAGTACTTGCAAGAGTGTTGTTTGATTCTGGTGCATCGCATTCATTTGTCACCGAAGAATTTGCATGCACTAGTAAAATTCAACCAACCAAACTGAAGCATGTCATGATTGTTCAAATTCCCGGATCAACCACCAAGGCTAGGCAAATTTGCAAAGCCGTCCCTATCCGAATCCATGGCATAGATTTTATGCAAATCTGATAGTACTCAGAACTAAAGGTTTGGAAGTAGTACTAGGAATGGATTGGAAGTCCAAACATAAAGGATTAATTGATTGTGCCAAGAAAGCCATAACTATGACCAGTACCGCCGGAATATCAGTCGAGCATATATTTGAAACCTTACCTCGCCAATTCAAATGCAACAAGAGTATAGCCCAACCTACCATTGACCAAGTATGGATAGTCTGTGAATACCCCGATGTATTTACAGATGTTTTGCACGGTATGCCCCCAGATTGGGATATCGAGTTTATCATCGAACTAATCCCCGGAACCGGACCCATAGCCTAGAGACCCTATAGTATGAACCCGTCGGAGCTAGCAGAATTGAAGAAGCAACTGGATTCCATGCTAGAAATTGGATTGATTCAACCAAGTGTGTCACCATGGAGATCACCTGTCTTATTTGTGGACAAGAAGGATGGAGGTAACCGTTTGTGTATGGATTATCGGAAGTTGAATGATGTCACCATCAAGAACAAGTACCCCTTGCCCAAGATAGAAGATTTGTTTGATCAGTTGACCGGTGCCAAAGTGTTTTCTAAGATTGATCTTAGAACTGGCTATCACCAACTCAAAATTCGTGCAGAGGATATTCCAAAGACTGCCTTTACCACCAGATATGGATTGTATGAGTATACGGTCATGTCTTTCGGATTAACCAATGCCCCCGCTTATTTCATGAATCTCATGAATAAGATTTTATGGACTTCCTGGATAAGTTTGTCGTTGTTTTCATTGATGACATTCTGATTTATTCCAAATCATAAGAAGAACATGAGCTACACCTAAGGACCATTCTTGGGACCCTTAGAGAGCATCAGTTGTATGCAAAGTTTAGCAAATGTGAATTCTGGTTACAGGAGGTAGGATTCCTCGGTCACATTTTTTCAGCCGGAGGAATTGCCGTTGACCCTGCCAAAGTGAAAAATGTAGAAGATTGGCAAGCCCCAACCACTCAAACCCAAGTTCGTGCATTTCTCGGATTGGCGGGATACTACCGCAAATTCGTAGAAGGATTCTCTAGTATCGCCAGACCCATGACCCAACTGCTGAAGAAGGACAAGAAGTTTGAATGGACCGACAAATGTGAAGCGAGTTTTCAAGAACTCAAGAGGAGATTGATTTCAGCCCCAATCTTGATCATGCCAGATATGACGAAGCCCTTCGATGTGTATTGTGATGCATCCAAGATTGGTCTCAAATGTGTGCTAATGCAAGAAGGCAAAGTTATATCTTATCTATCGCGACAACTGAAGCAACATGAGCAAAACTACACGACCCATGACCTCGAACTCGCAGCCGTAGTTCTAGCCCTGAAGACATGGAGACATTACCTGATGGGAAACCGTTGTGAAATTTATTCGGATCACAAGAGCCTAAAGTATATATTCACTCAGAAGGAGCTGAATATGAGGCAGAGAAGATGGATTGAGCTAATCAAGGATTACGATCTAGACATTCACTATCACCCTGGTAAAGCCAACGTAGTAGCCGATGCCCTTAGCAGATTGTCGTGGCGCTTGAACTCCATGATTTTGAAGGAGCAACCAAGTCTGCACAAAGAGCTAAAAGATTTTCGGATGGAATTAGTAAGTGAAGGATTTCTGGCTAGCATAGAAATCTAGCCCACTTTGATCAGTCAGATTAAAGAGGCGCAGAAGGGAAATGCTAGTATTGACGGAATCAAGCATTGTATCGGTACAGGCAAAGTACCTGGATTCACCGAGGACGAAGGAGTTTTGTGGTACAAAGGACGCCTTTGTGTACCATCAGATTCTGAGTTGAAAGAAGTTATTTTGAAGGAGGCTCATGATACTCTTTATTCTATCCATCCCGGAGGAACTAAGATGTATCAAGACTTGAAAGAGCAATTTTGGTGGCATAAGATGAAGAGAGAAATCGGAAGCTATATCGCCAAGTGTGATATTTGTCAGCGAGTCAAGGCCGGACATCAAAGACCTGCTGGATTGTTGCAACCATTGCAGATTCCGGAATGGAAATGGGATTCTGTAGGAATGGACTTTATCACTGGACTACCTACTTCTAGTAGGGGAAATGACTCTATCTGGGTCATAGTGGACAGATTGTCCAAAGTCGCCCATTTCTTGCCCGTCAAGACCACATATCAGAGTTCGAAGCTAGCAGAGTTATACATAGCTAGAATCGTTAGTTTGCACGGAGTCCCCAAGAACATCGTATCGGATCGAGGAACTCAGTTTACCTCGAGATTCTGGAAGAAAGTCCAAGAAGGTTTAGGAACCCGCTTAGATTTCAGTACCGTGTATCACCCTCAGACCGATGGACAAACGGAGCGAGTAAATCAAATACTCGAAGATATGCTGAGAGCATGTGTGTTAGAATATGGATCCAAGTGGGAAGAATCTGCCGTTTGCAGAATTTTCATACAACAACAGTTATCAAGTCAGTTTGCAAATGGCCCCATTTGAATTCATGTACGGAAGGAAGTGTCGCACCCCTTTGAACTGGTCCGAAGTAGGAGAGAGTCAGATTTTTGGACCCGACATCCTACGAGAAGCAGAAGAGAAGGTTCACAAGATTCGTGAGCACCTCAAGACCGCCCAATCCCGATAGAAGAGTTATGCTGACAAGAGACGTAGAGACCTCGCCTTCAATATAGGAGATTTTGTTTATCTGAAAGTGTCGCCATTGAAGGGAATGCAACGTTTCCAACTCAAAGGAAAGTTAGCCCCCAGATATATCGGACCTTTCAAGATTCTGAACCGTCGAGGAGAAGTATCGTATCAATTGGAACTACCTGAAGAGATGTCAGCCGTGCACAATGTGTTCCATATCTCGTTACTTCGCAAGTGTCTCGAAGTCCCCGAGAAGACCGAAGTATTCAAGAATATCGATCATCGGACCATAGAGATCAACGATGACCTGACCTATCCCGAAGTACCCATCCGTATTTTGGAAGAAGATTTTCGAACTACCCGAACCCGAAGCATCAAGTTTCTCAAGATTCAGTGGAGCAACCACACAGAAGAGGAAGCCACCTGGGAACGCGAAGATCACATCAGGACGGAGTTTTCCGATCTCTTCAAATCCTAGGTAATCTTTTCGTCCTTTTTCAAATCTCGGGACAAGATTTTTTTTTAAGGGGAGAAGGTTTGTAACATCCCAAAAATACTAAACTTGGATCATCAATTTCTAATCATCAAAAGTAGGGTTAACAAAAACTTTGTTAAATAAAATTATGAATGCATGCATATGAGTATGCATTAAATTTGAAATTCTTTTGAACCACCTTGTTTGTGTGTTTCCTTGCTTGTAAAATGTTTCTTAGGTGAAATAAACATCATCTAAACATTTCCCAAACTTTTCCTAAGGACAAATAAATCAAAACCAATAAAATAAAGGAATGGTCATTTTGACCAATTTAACTCCTATGCCTACTTTGGTTGTCTCAAACTTTCAGAACCTAATGGAAACTTTTCTGGATCTTTGCACCCCTTGAATGTACTCATAACAAGGTATCAAGGCCCACTTTGTGATCATCCAGAAACTTTCAAATGCATAGTTTAAATGACAATTCAAAATTGAATCTTTATCATATGGGAAGATCCCACTTTTTCAAAAACCACTCAAACAAGCTCAACTTTCAAAACCAAGCATCTGCAGACTCACCAGCACCAATCTAGCAAAACCACCAAAAATCTTTTCAAAATTCAAAACTTGATTTCATGCGGCCATTTCATCAAACAGGTTGCAGACACAAATCATCAAAATCCTAAACACTATAGTGAGCAGTGATTGAAGCCTAACTTGTTCCCTCTCTAGCTCACAACCAACTCAGTAGATCATCTAGCAAGATTAACTAAACACTAGCACCACTATGAGCATGGCATTACCATCAATGGTGAACAGCCGAAGCCAACCTTGTCACCCCCATGTCGATAGCAAGCTAGGAAGAGAAGCAAGCCTAGACAGCATGTCTGGGAGGCAACCCACCGTCCACCGCCACCCCCTGTCCCAGCCGCGAGCGTTGCCAAGCCCTGGACCACACGTACGAACCATGCCAACCTCGCCAGCGACCATGCCGAGCGTGCGCCAGAGCGCCACCCTCGACCGAAGCCCACAGACCACACGCCGCCCTCGGCGCGTGCATACACAATCCCCACCGACCCAGAAGACCGCCAGTCATCCTCGTTCGCCGCCCCGTGCCGCACAGCCACCGCTCGCCGTCGAAGACGCCGCCTCTGCCGCGCAGAGCGTCGCATGTTCCAGACCAAGCCACACCGCCCCACGCCTCAAAACCATGTCGTTGAGCATCGCCAGGGAACACCGCACCGTCCCCTACCGCCGCCCATGCCAATAGCCGCCTGTAACATCGCCCTCGACGAGCTCACCGTGCGCCCCGTCGGTCCCCTCGCTTGACTATAAATAGAGGCCACCCCCAGTCGATTTATTCACACCACCTCACTCCCCACTTCTCACTGATCGTACCACACCATTCCCGGAGCAAGGCGAGTACCACCTCGCCAGAATTTCACCGGAGCCCGCCGCCTCTAGAGAAGAAGGGCGCCATCGATTTCGTCCACCCCAGGAGCTGCCACGACCACCCCTGAGTTCGCCGTCGTCGACTTTGTCATTCGCCCGCCTCACCGACCCTCGCCTGCACCCCGGTGAGCCCCCATCACCCATCACTGGCCACGCTAGGTTTCTTTCTCGCCGGCGTTGCCTCGCGTCGACGATGACTCCCAGCCGTTGGATTAGAATCAAATCGAACGACCCACGTTGCCCCGTACCGCTTCGCCCCTCCCTGTGTCAATGACGAGTGGGGACACCCACTTAAGCAGCCCGCGAGAGCACTGCGCTTAGCAGGCCGGCCCGTTAACTTTTCCCGCGCAGCCCAGTTATTCAAATTAAACCTTTTCTATTTTATTTCAAACTCACTTCTGTACCCAACTTAAAAATTCAACCCAGATCGATTCAGTGCACCAAATTGAATGAAACCAATTTTGTTAGAAAGGTCTGGTAATGCTGAATCCAAGCCCGTTGGATTCAAGTCATTTGGTTCTATAGATCACCCATGGTAAAAATAACAAGGCAGAAGCTTTTCTGCATTCAAACATTTTTCAAATTTAAACCATAATAGCTTTTGAGTTGATTCCAACTCTCAAAAATCACATTTAACCATACCTTTCAGAATATATAAAAAATATATAGGTTTACTTGCAGAAATAATGTTCAAGTAATAAAAGAATGCCCCATAGGCATTTCTAGTCACTTTAATTAATTAAAATAAAAGGGTAAAACCTTATTAAATTGTGACACCACTTTAAATCACATTCCCATGGACTAAAATATGTGGTGATGACATGTGTCAACATGATCCCATGTTTGGTTTGGAGAATTTTAAATTTTAAGTAGTTTTTCAATGAGTAGAAATTACTTTTCTAAAATTAAAAGGAATTAAACCAAGCCTTAACCTTGTAATGTTAAAGATGATGTTAGATCATCTATAGGACCCTTGTGTGTGATGATTGCAAGTAGCTAAGTATTGTTTGGTGATTGTGTACCTCGTGTTTATTCATAGACGCTAGTACCGACCAAGGATACGAGGAGGAAGGAGGATACTACGAGGAAGAAGCCGAGGAGAACTTCAACCACTGCTCTGCACAAGGCAAGCTTATACTGATATTGATGCAAGATGATACTATACCTATGCAAGCCAATACTTGATTGTTACTATGCCTAAGCATATGTGGTCATACCCACTTGATAAACCAATCCTAGTTTTACTTGCAAGCTTCTTACTTTATTTATTTATCAAAGATCTTACTTAGAGTTTACTTAAGAGATTGGTAGATACTAGAAAGATATGTGAAGGTTGCATAAAGAGCATAAAATTTGGCCTAAGTTAGAAACCTTGATGTCAGCCTAAGACATAAGGTTGTACTTAGTTGAAACTCCACTAGTCTACCACCCCTCATTAGTGCTTACCCCCACCTATAGATGCTAGTGCTAAGCATAAAACTTGATCAACTTTAGATGGGAGTACTTGGTGGAAAAATGGTTATGAAAACCTTGGAATGATGGATCATTCTATTGAAATGTTTTGGATATGTGTTTCCGAACACCTGATGATTTTGGTGATGAAAATGTTGAGGCATGAGCCTTAGCCCTTTTTAAAACTGATGGTTGTCTGGATGCGATACCATTCCAATTTTATCGTACAACCACAATACCCGAATATTGGGTAGGGCTTGACTGGAAACTTATATACCTTAGTATTAGCTCTTCACGGCCAAGGTCTGAGCTGAGGCTACCTTGTGAAGATTGTCCACCTGTGCAGTACCCAAGATGACAGTTGGTAATGGTTGGGAGGCCAAACTCACAGGAGAGGTGCTTATACTAGGGCGTGTAATTGAAAGGTTAGGATTAATTATCCGCATACTGAGTATGGTGAATTCAGGATTTGTTCCTGACGGATGTATCGAATGTTGTGGTGAAAGTGTACAATCTCTGCAGAGTGTCAAACTATTCGAATAGCTGCGTCCGTGGTTATGGACAGTTGGAGTGGCCATACTGTTCCCCCGTCAGACTTTTCAAAAATGACTTGTGAAATGATTTGAGACTTTGACTTGACCACAACAGGGTTGTGATCTGAATTACAAGTTCCCACATAGGTGCCATAAACCTTCAACTAGCATTCGTTGCTTCTAAACTTAGTAGAGATAAATCTGGCTTTTGCAAAACAACCCTAGAGCCTAGTGTCCTATTATCCAAAAACCCCTTTTTCCTGTTAGTGTTAGATTGCGAGTACTTAAAGAGTACTCATGGCTTTGTCCCTGGCTATTCCCATGGCCAGACTATGAAGAGGAGTACCTGGAGGATGGACCCCAGGAAGGTTACGACAACTAGGATCATCTCCCATCGTCAGCATTGCCTGTGACCCCAAAGATGGAGCTTCGCCTACGCTACTGTTATTATTACGTGTTCCGCTGCTTGATGTTGTATTAAGAACTGGATCATGAGATCCCTATTTGTGTAAGAACTTATGTATCGTGTGTAAGTGATGATGTACTATGGTATCCAATTCTGTTATGTCTCGCAAAAATGGTAATCCTGGGATTGCGATGTATGGCATAACAGGCATCTAGGATTGAAAAATCCGGGTGTTTACATTTTGTATCATTTGTTTTCTTTCTTTTTGGCTCATAAACTTAGTATTCTTTATTTAAGATTCTTTTGTGTCTTCAAGGAAGATTGCATGTTTGGCTTTATTACTCGTATGTTTGCTTGTTTCTTTCAACTCTCTTGCTTGCTACCCAGCCTTTCTAGCCAAAAACCTGTTTTAAGAAGGCATACTTCTCATGTTTCCAAATCCCTTTGAACCAAAACCTGTTCCATTTGTGTCCACCATATCTACGTAGTAGCATTATTGCTATTCCAAGCAAATTCTCAAGCTTCATCTATCTTTCGAATTAAAAAGTATTTTGTTATGTGAAAACTAGTTAGTAAATCTCTCACGAACTTGACGGTACACTTTATTTCTTTCCCCTAATAGACTTGAACCATTGTGCCATCGAAGTTGTATATGCTTGCATCTATACGTTGGAATTAGCAGAACCGTGCTGTCACGGGGAACGTTTTCAACATTGCACTTGTACTCTGTACACAGTTGATATCGTGCTCTTTTGTCTATGGATATCAACGGTGTGAAATAAAGAGGGAACTTGTAAGTCCATGGAGTCTGTATTTTGTGTTAGAGAAACACCTGGGCCGCTAGCCTAAGCCATGCCTAATCATGGTGGAAACTTGCAGCATCACCATAGTGAGCTATCTATGAAGCATCCTCAATAAAAAGCTATGCATATAGTAAATAAAAAGATCGCTGAAATGCTCATTGTCTGCTTGCCTTGTCATTTTGATTATGGGAAACCTCCTGTACCATGTTCAAGGGGTACCCCGTTGGCAGTTCTCTATGATACGCATGTACTTACAATGACAAGAACTTACCTGTGACCAAAGTTGAGTAGCATGAGGAGTGGCCCTCATATTCAAGGGACTTGAGATTGCCAACTTATATTTCATCAAGCATATACTCCATCTTTGTGCACTTTAACCTTAATCATCTCAAGATGCCTATGATAGGGCAATGAGGGATCAAAGCTAGTAAGTACCATAATCTTTTGGAAGCTCTTTATGACTTCTAATCCCTGCTTCCCTCTATAAAGGGACCTTTCTCCCACTTCCAAGTTGAGTCAGTAAACCTACTTCCTCTCTATCTCTAGCAAGCATTTGAGTTGTTGTGTTTCAAGCATTCATATGGTGATTTATTCAATCATGTTCTTTATCTTCCTTGTTTGCACAAAAATCTTATCTATTGAGTATTACTTTGAAATCCTTCATTGAAAAACCTTTTTGAGAAAGGAGTGCTCCTGTTATAAAACTTATACAAAAAGCTTTTTGTGAAACCGTTTGCCAGCTGTTCTCTGACCAGGAACAAAGTTTGCCAATTCCAATTATGATTTACCTTTATGCATATCGATTGTGATTGTTGTACTTGGTTGCAAGCTAAGTTATATAATGGTAAGTTGCTTTCTTCTATGAGTTGTGCAATGGTAAGTGTGATGCTTCTTGTTCGTATTCTTTTATCGACACTTCACTCCATAAACCTGTGGACATGTTTACTGAGCTCAGTTTTCGCTTGGGGACAAGCGAAGGTCTAAGCTTGGGGGAGTTGATACGCCCAATTTGCATCACCTTTCTATATCATAATCTACCTCTATTCATTGATATTTGTCTTATTATGAGGTATTACTTATGTCTTATCATCTGTTTATGCATGTTGGATGATTCTTGGAGGATGGACTGCCGGAGTCTGGATTTTGATGGAAAAAAGGCATTTCGGTGCAATTTCGCGAATATCAGAAAAATAACAGAAAAATATGGGAAAATATTATTTTTCCAGAAGAATGAGGAAGCCAGAAGGAGG
Source organism: Avena atlantica (assembly GCA_910589765.1). Lineage (NCBI taxonomy): Eukaryota > Viridiplantae > Streptophyta > Magnoliopsida > Poales > Poaceae > Avena > Avena atlantica. The sequence continues at coordinate 164,104,818 of OU342737.1, forward strand.
AGAGAAGAGGGGTCGGAGGGGGCCCACACCCCCTAGGCGCGGGTCCCCCCTGGGCCGCGCCTAGGGCAGGTGTGGCCCACCTGCCGAGCTCCCGACTCCTCCCCTTCGCCTATATCTTCAATACGAAACCCTAAGGCCAAGGGAGCGACCACAGATAGATTTACGCCACCTCTGTGGGGCAGAAAACACCGAGAGAGAATTCCTTCCAGGGGAGACCGTCGCCATCAACACCATCATCAAGCTAGGCTTCATCGGGATCATCATCATCCACACCATCATCACCACTGGCACCATCATCACCACTCCGTCCTTCTGTAACAATCGTGTTGGATATTGCTTTAGTTCCTAGGGGGAACTTTCCCAGTGTTGATTACTATTGTATTTGATGCTTGTGAGTGGAACCATCGGATTATTGTTTATGTTCAGATTGTTATCCATTACCATATCATCTTTGATCTTGATCCATATGATGTCTTGTGAGTAGTTCGTTTAGTTCTTGAGGACATGGGAGAAGTCATGTTATTAGTAGTGGATTTGTGTTGAGTTATTATTCAATGGTTTAGTATTTAAGTTGTGGTGCTATTCTTCTAGTGGTGTCATGTGAATGTCGACTACATGATACTTGACCATTTATGGGCCTAGGGGAATGCATTGTGTATTTGACTACTAATTGTGGGGTTGCCGGAGTGACATAAACATGAACCCCCGTTAGGACACCTTTGCACAAGGGAGCGTAGGATCTCAGAGTTTAAGGTTGTGGTTTGATTTATATCTTAATTACTTTCCTGTAGTTACGGATGTTTGCAGGGGGTTTAATCACAAGTATGTATTAGTCCAAATAAGGTCGCTACATTAGCACAGGTTCACCCACACAACACTTAAAAACACCAAAGAAGAGTACTCAGCTATTTGAAGCGAAAGCACTTGACAGAATTCCCATGTGTCCTCGAGAACGTTTGGTCCTTATAAGTATTTCCACCGGCTTGTCCTTTGCTAAGAAAGGATTCCACTTGCTCCGTTTGTTCGTTGTCTTTATTACTTGCTCTTTGTTTTGTTGCCTTATCAGAAAACCACTAAAAATCTGTTTGCTAAGTATTCACAGGGATTTCCTGCTCCATACCACTTTTGAGCACATTCTGCTCCTCGTTGGGATAGACACTCCTATTTATAGAAAGTACTACGATACACCCCCTATACTTGTGGGTCATTAGTGTGTAATATTACATTACTGTGTAATATGATAGTCTCAATTGATATGTTTATTACAGTCTTAGTAAATTGGGATCCTGTTGAAACAAGGACAAAAAGGTGCACACAAACGCGGTAAAATACTAAAAACCCTATGCTACTAATGCAAAAACAATAAGTAAAAATGCTCAATTTTTGGACTCATCAACTCCCCCAAGCTAAACTCTTGCTCATCCCCGAGCAAGATGGTAGCTTATGAACAGGATCATCATGTTTATGAGGCACGAGTCATTACAATAAATGAGGAAAAAGTTGAAACAAGAGTTCAATATCAGATGTAGAGTTACATCAGGAGTTTTATCACACCTTTACACATCACATGACTTAAAGGATTCCACACCTTATGTATTAATGCTATTATAAGAAGCTATTAGTGATTAAACATATTATAAAATCAAAAGGTTAAAAACGGTTGAGCACTTAATTTAGTAACGAAGATTCATGATCATCTTTTTTCTCTTTTCTCATAACTTAATTAATACTTTGTTGGTGTGGAAGACCTTAAAATTATAATAGTTGTACAAGTATCATAACACTTAACCTAGTCTAATTATTTAATATAATAATCAATCAAAAAGATAACTTCAAATATCATAAAGTCTCGAAACTCAATGGATATAATTCTTCTCTTGAACAAGGGGAATCGAAGTTGATGCAACTAATGCAAAATCTCTTGAATACTAACCTAACATGCATACAGTAAAATAGACATGCTAAACTGTAGATAGATTACAAGGTGTTATAGATCTCCCCTAAGCTTGGGATCAAGCCAGCGGGATCAAATAATCCCTTGCGGTGATTCGATATATATTCCTTCTTTGTGTAGGGTTCATAGCATGGAAAACAAAAAAAATCTATCATATAAACACACAAAACAAGATCTAATCTATGTCAAAGCCAAGATATAATCTATAAGATCGGTGCAACGATATTGTAGAGAACTAACCCTCGTAGATCCGCAAAGGTTATACCTGTAAGGGTTGAGTGGGGGTTCTTCATGGCTCCTCCTTTGTTTCACGTGCATGAACATCTCCAACTTGGGCAGAAACATATCCTCCCATTTTGGGAGTGGAACCACTTGAGTTGATTCTCTTGCTGAGGTCGATGAAGAATCCCCCTCAAACTCCTATCTTCTATGTTGAGCAACAGGTACTTCACCCTTCTTGGTCCAGATCTGCTTGATATGAAAAGGCTGCATAGCTCTTGAACGATCAAGTGACATCTGAGATGCCATAGCAAAAAACTGATAAAGGTAAACCCTATATATTAAAGGTGGAGGCAAAGTAAGAAAGGAAAAAGGAAGTAAAATAAAAAAGGAAAAAGAAAACCTAAATAAAAGAGGTTGTAGCCGGCTATGGCTAGCAGTACGGGCGGGCCCCATCCATACGGTGTGCCCGTACCGGCACCAAACCGACTATAAACTTTTTTTACATAATCAACACAGTGGATCGGGCCAGCAACGGAGGCAGGGAACATAATGACCAGCCGATGCGCCCATACTGCTTGGTCATACCGTGGCCCTGAAAAACATCCCAAGAATACTGGTAGCATAACGACCACTAATACAGTCGCATGCGTCTGTACTGGTCGTACCGATCCTAGGGAAAAAATAAAAAGAGGAAGCCGCCGAGCATACAACGACCACTGGTATGGGCGCGTTCCCTCGTAAAGTTTTCCCATACCAGGTCAAAAAACAGCTCGAAAAGATCATAAAAATAAGAAGAAAGCAAAGAACACAACAAATGAATTTGAAAACGTTCACAGGAATGCAAAAATAAAACAACTAAGATCTTGTCACCTTACTTTGTTTGATGTATTTCTCGGCCATGATTAAAGAAATCAGCTCCGCTGTGTTTACTTCTCCAACTCTATAGTGTTTTAAACGTTGCCCATTAACAATCCACGAAGAGGAAGAAGCAGTAGTATTTTCCAAATTTACCGCCCCTGAGGGATATGCATCTTTTAATTCATAAGGTCCTTCCTACTTAGATTTGCGTTTCCTTGCAAAAATCTTAAGCCTAGAGTTTTAGAGCAAGACTTTATCTCCGGATTTAAACTCCTTATTCTCTACTTTCCTATTAGGCCATTTTTTTAACTTTTTCCTTAAATATTCTAACATTTTCATAAGCCTCGTTTCTAAGCTCATCTCAAGCATGAATATCTAAGAGACATCCCCCCCCTACAGTTTTAAAATCAAAATTCACAATTTTAATAGCCCAATGAGCTTTATGTTCTAATTCTAATGTGAGATGACAAGCTTTACCATATGCCATCTTGTACGATGTCATTAACACCAAATTCTTATACGTGGTGGGATACGCCCATAGTGAGTCATTGAGCTTCATAGCCCAATCTTTTCTTGACTTATTCACTGTATTCTGGAGTATGAATTTGACTTCCCAGTTAGATAGCTCCACTTGCCCACTAGTTTGTGGGTGATATGGAGAGGCTACACGATGATCAACTCCATATTTTTTGAAGTATATTCCTAAAATTACCTTTCATAAAATGATTTCCACCATCAGTAATCAAAAGTTGGGGAACTCCAAACATGAGAAAAATAATATCCTTGATCATCTTGATAGACATCACCGCATCTGCATGAGACGTGGGTATAGCTTCCACCCACTTGGTGACATAATCAATAACAACAATAATATGAGTATAACCATTAGAAGGGACAAAGGGTCCCATGAAGTCCATTCCCCAGACATCAAACGGTTCTATTACGAGGTTATATTTCATAGACATTTCTTGTCTTTTTCCTATATTACTCATACACTGTCAAGCGTCACAATTTCTAACATAATCATGAGCATCTTTGATTAGTGTTGGCTAATAAAATCCTGACTGTAAGACTTTGGCTGTTGTACGGTCACCAATATGATATACTCCATAAGGACTATCATGCCAAGCCTTAAAAATAGCGTTCATTTCATGGTCGGTCACACATTTCCTAATTATCCCATTAATTCCATGTACATATAAATAAGGATCATCCCCAAAGTATTATTTTAAATCATTAAAGAATTTCCTTCTTTGATGGTAGCTCATTCCTTTTGGTAGAAACTTACCCACAAGGAAATTAGCATAGTCTATGAACCAAGGGTCATGTGATTCTATAGTATCAAGATACTCACCTGGCATAGATTCATCAATGGGAGTTGGATCCTGCAAAATACCCTCCATACGTGATAAATGGTCAGCAACCGGATTATCCTTACCTCTATCAACTATTTGTAAGTCATATTCTTGTAGTAACCAGACCCATTTAATTAGGTGGGGTTTCACATCCCTCTTGGCTAAGAGATGTCTTAAAGCTTGATGATATGTATGAACTATTACCTTCAAATTGATAATGTAATGTTTAAACTTATCACAAGAAAATACTATAGCTAAGAATTTTTTCAGTTGTTGCATAATTTATTTGATCTTCATTAAGAGTATGACTAGCATATTGGATAACATTTAGATTTATCCCATCTCGTGGTCCTAAAATAGTCCCTATAGCATAGTCACTAGCATCACACATAATCTCAAAAGGCTCGCCCAATTAGGTCGTTGAACAACAGGGGAAGAAACTAGTACCTTTTTCAACTGCTCAAAAGAATCAATGCAATTCCTATCAAATGTGAAGAGGGTGTCTTTATCTAAGAGATAGGTTAAAGGAGTAGCTATTTTAGAAAGATCCTTAATAAAACGTTTATAGAAACCCGCGTGTCCTAGAAAATTCTTAACCTCTTTTACATCTTGAGGTATTGGTAATATTTCTAAAGTAATAAGGTTATCATTATCAATCTCAATCCCTTTCTTAGAAATCTTAGATACAAAAACTATACCTTCTCTTACCATGAATCGGCAATGCTCCCAGTTGAGGACTAGCTTGGTTTTCCTACATCGCTGCTAAATTCTATTAAGATTATAAAGACATTGTTCAAAAGCAGTCCCATACACAACAAAGTTGTCCATGAGAACCTCCATAGAACTTTCTACAAAACTATCAAATACCTTTAAAACATAATCTTAAAAAGTAGCAGCTGCATTACATAAACCAAAATGCGTTAGCATGTAAGAATAAGTTCTGTAAGGGCATGTAAAGGTAGTTTTCTCTTGGTCTTTGGGCTGAATAGCAATTTGAGAATAGCCCGAACAACCATCAAGAACACAAAAATAAGAGTTGCCAAACATACTTTCCAAGATGTTATTTCATGAGAGGTATTTTATTATGGCTCTTTATAGTTTCCTTTTTTAATTTTCTAAAATCTATACACATTTTATATCCCTCTATAGTTCTAGCAGGGATCAATTCATCTTTATCATTATTAATTATAGTTATGCAACCCTCTCGAGGTATACAATGGGTTGGACTTATCCATTTACTATCGGAGATGGGATAAATAATATTATTGTCTAGCATCCGTATGGCCTTCTTTCTTACCACTTCTTTCATTTTAGGATTCAATCTTTTTTTAGTATCAATAAAGGTTTAGCATCATCACCCATAGGTAGTTTATGCATAGCTATGGAAGGATCTATCCCTTTAATGTAACTAAGAGTATATCCAAAGGCTTCACGATGTTCGACAAGTACTCCTAATATTTTCTTAATTTCTTCTGGAGAGATGCTATCATCAAGAATTACTGGACATTTACCTTACTTGTCAAAAATTCATACCTGAGTCCTAGAGGGAGAGGATTCAAAACGAGAGGAGGTGGATCCTCATCTCCTACTCTTCCTATATCTTCAAACTCATTACCAAGGTTGTCTTCAACTTCCGGTGTTGTATTAAGGATTTTATCTAGTTGTTCTTTTGTAGAGTCATCTGAAAGTGAATCATTATTTGTCAAGCTTCTCTCCAACTCGGATTGCGGGGTACTGAAATAGATTTCCACCAATTCTTCAATAGTCTTGTCTTCTTTGACCTCAATCTTCTTATCATAGGGCAATTTTGTAAATTGGCTGCATTTAACTTCTAGGATTTCTTCTCCAATATGTAAGGACAAGACTTGTTTCTTGCTGTCAATATTAGCACTCATAGAGCTATAAAAATGATTACAAAAAATACTGGGCACGAGTGTAACACCACGGCCTCTCTGGACCAGCGGTTGTCACTCCTGGCAGCTTAATATGATCTCTAGACTAACCCCATAGACCAACGCTAGTCTTTTCTACGCACTTTGTCCTCACTCGTTCGCACTCGGTACCCACTTCCCGGTCGATCACCCATCCTTAAATTTCTCCAGGACAAGAACGCTTAACCTGGAGGTTCTTTTTTGGATGAGCTTTCGAAAAAGAAGTTGCAACTTGTTGGTATGGTTATACTATGAATACTATTAAGCCATTCTCTAGGGTCTCACATACACCCACCCTTAGAAGATAGGCGCCCTCGTCGATCAACCGCAAGCTAGGAACGTCTCCTCTTGGCATACGTATGGGCGTACAATACCGACACATGTGCCATGTCGTGTCTACTCCGGGCCACATGCGCCATGCTCCATATGTCCGTCACTGACCTGCACACGCCCGTGTAATCGCTAGGGTTGGATCTGATACCACTTGTAACACCCCGGCCTCTCGGGACTAGCGGTTGTCACTCTTCGCATCTCAATAGGATCTCTAGACTAACCCCGCAGACCAACACTAGCCTTTTGTGCACACTTTATCCTCAATCGTGAGCACCCGATACCCACTTCCGGGTCGGTCACCCATCCTCAAATTGCTCCAGGACAAGAACGCTTAACCTAGAAGTTCTTTTTTGGATGAGCTTCCAGAAAAAATTGCATCTTATTGGTATGGGTATACTATCAATACTATTAAGCCATGCTCTAGGGTCTCACAACGGGGTATTCAAAGGAATATCAATAATGTAGAAATCAACCGGGTACACAAAAGCTCCTACAGATATGCAGGTGTCACGAAGAATACCGTGAGTCTGCTGCAGGGTTCTATAAGAAAGCATAAATGTTACCTTGGATGACTCAAGATCTGGTTCGTCAAAATGACACCATAATTCCTATAGATAAACTAAGACATAATATCAACAAGAGAGTTTAAATCATAAAACCCAACATCAGTAACTCCTCCTAAACTGAAAGGAATTTTCTGTTGGATTTTATTCTTATCTTCAAACTTACCTCTAATTACATTAGAGGATTCTCTGCTTACCATTATTACCTCTTCTTTAAATATCCCAGGTTCTAGAAGTTCTTTTACTATGCCAATATTTTTATTGATGGTCCCTAGATTCCTGGTTAACTTACCTATCCTTTGCTTTCCCTCACTCTTGTATTCTATTTTTTTGGTGAGAACATTTTTATCCTCAATTTTTAGCTTTTCCTGCATCTACAAAAATTTGTTTTCAAGGCCAGGTATAGGGTTTTTTACCTTATCAGGCGGTGTGTAGCATTCCCATTCCTTTGAAATCTGCAAATGCTCAAACTAGATTTTAAAAATTTGGACAATCATACGAGGGTCAAGGTTAAAATTCCCAAGGAAATTTTCTATTTTGCCCGAAGCTAGAAAGTTTTTAAGAAAATTGTACTCTATAGGATTTTATTCATTCAGCACAGCTTCACGATGAGCATTTTATATCCTATGCACTGTATCTAGCAAATTTCATGCTTTTTCAACACTAAATTCGGTAAATGACCCATTAGTGAAGGAGTCTAGTTCATTTCTATTATTGGTGCTCAAACCTGCATAGAAAGTATGATACCAACTAAGGGTGAGAAGTTGTGGTGAGCTAAGGTCAAGAAGTCCCCTAAACCTTGTGTATCCTTCATGCAAGCTTTCTTCAGGCCTACCTTTAAAATTAGTGATCATGCGTCTAGATCGAAGAGTTTTTGTACTGGGAAATAAAAAAATCAAGAATGAAAAGGCCAACCTCTCCCAATAGTTAGTAATCTTATTGGGACTTTGAATATACCAAGAACGTGCGTCGTCAATAAGAGTTTGAATAAAGAGTGCAGATTTAACCTCATCCTTAGTAAATATGTTTAAACGAAAAGTCCCACATGTTTCCTCAAAGAACCCTACATGATCATAAGAATCTTCCGTACCGTCTCCTTAGTAAATATGTTTAAACCTCATCCTTAGTAAATATGTTTAAACGAAAAGTCCCACATGTTTTCCTCAAAGAACCCTACATGATCATAAGGATCTTCTGTACCGTCTCCTGCATTTTTTTAGCATACAAAAGATCCAAAAGCATAGGGTTAATGTCATACCCTCTCAGGTTATTGGATTTTAAATAAGAATCCATGGGTGGACCGGAATTCTTTATAGCTACCAGCTGAATGATATGTTGGTAATCGCCCATGGTGTTTACCTGAAACTAGTAAAAACCTTTAGTAAAACAATTAATAGAATTAACAATTAAGAAAAAATACCAAAAGCGCTTAGCTTTCTGGCAATGGCGCCAGAAAATAGCTTGATGACTGCAAGTGCATAGATCAATTATAGCTAGTTTTGAAATAAGAGCATCGAACCCACATAGAGATATTTGGTTGAGGTATTTATGCCCCTTGTCACTATCTACCAAAGGATACTTATAATTTGCCTTTTATTTCAAGTAAACGGGTGTTTGAAAGGTTTTTGGTTTAAGTGCAAGAAAGTAAATAAAATGAGTAAAAACAAAGCAAGTAAAAAGAGTGTTTTGGAATGGAGGTTGAAATCAATAGGGCTACGGCTTTCTCGGGGATGTAGGATACACCTCTAGCATGTTGTAATTAATCATAATTAGGATAAACTATTTCTTGTGTCATGATATGTGCGGAGAGAGTTCTGTAATAAGATGTTTACCAAGGCTCATAGGCAGTCACTTTGTTATCTCTAAATAATCACTGTGATTCCTAGAAGCAATCACCATGCAGGCCACCACAACTAAGGGTTTTGCCATGGATAACATAATTAGCTTAGTGAATCTCCCTTTGTTCCCCCTTTGGCCGCGTTGGGTGATAGCGGTGTTTATAGTCATAGTAGCAACCGACACAAACATCCAAACACATCCAAAGGGTTTCACCCTCTTACTTTATAGACGAACGCAAATGATATGTGGCCGACTACACATACCATCTAAAGAGAAAGATCAAACACACATCATAGATAAATGGGTCCTCTACACAAGTAATAGATTATATTTATTTCATTTCATAATAATGCTAGGATTTCTCCATCTCCCAAGAACGAAGGGAACTAGTCATACATGAAGCAATCAACAACATCATCATAATCAAATAAATGGATAAAAGTAATGGAAAAATATAGTGCAAACCACAATTGAATCTGGAATTACAACAAGATATAGTGAATGGAAGATGGGGGTAGAGATGGTGATGAAGATGCAGCGGTTGATGATGTAGGGGATGATGTGTTGTCCTCCAATGATCCGTGTAGCAGCAAGGATTTGCCCTTCTTCAAGTTCCTCCTCCAGATCCCTTTCTGGTGTAGTTTTTCATAGATGGAGGTTTCTGTGAATGTCGGATATGTGATATATTTTTGTGAGGGGGAAGTATTTGACGAGGCGTTCCTGTCGCCGGGTCGTACGGGCGTGCGGTACAGGCGGGCTCCGCCCATACCACTGGTCGTTATGCTGACTGGAGTCTCCTAGGCATGGGCAATTCTTACAGGTGCGAAGATAAATCAATAAAATGACTTTATCACTTAAAAATATCATATTACTATGTAATATGATAGTCTTAATTGATATGTTCATTACAGACTTAGTAAATTGGGATCATGTTGAAACAAGGATAGAAAGGTGTGCGCAAACGCGGTAAAATATTTAAAACCCTATGCTACTAATGCAAAAACAATGAGTAAAAATGATCAAATTTTGGACTCATCAGTCAACGAAGCACTGGAAAAGGGCCTGCTGGCGACACCCGATGCACTTCGCCTCATGCTGCTCATACTACTAGCATCCTCTGGCGACAGAGAGGGTGAGAGAGGGGAGCTTGGGTGACGGCTAGGGTTTCGCCACCTGAGTCGCCCCTTGGGAGCGACACGGGGTTGTGGGGTCTCAAATACTCTCCACTCTCTCTAGGACATAAACTATCACTGCCGATCTTGCAGTTCTCGTTAAACTTCTTTTGGTCTTTTTGTGTTTTATATAGAGGATGAAAGGTAATAAATTTCCCAAATTAATTGAAGTGTTTCATAAGTTATTGTGCACAAGAGCATCGGTCTTCTCTGCAAACCTTCATGAGAAAACAAGCTAATGAATTTGTTATCTTCAATATGTGATTTAGGTTACCTGCTATTACCATGCATGGTTGATAAAAATACAAAAATCCACAACAATTGGGGACAGATACCCACGAGTTCATCCAAACCCTCGTTTTAAATGTGATTATGACATGTGGGCCCCTATGTCAGGCTGACGTGGCAGTTGAGTGACGGATCATGCCGGACAACCGTTAATGGTTAATATGTTGGTGACAGAAAATCACCACAATTGGGACAGTTGGTGATAGAAAACCACCACTTGTGGGATAATATTTTGACAGTAAGATAACACATGTGAGAAAATTCTCACACACAACAACGAAACAAATATATTTTTGTGTTAATATGTTGGTGATAGAAAACCACTTGTGAATTCTCACCATGTAATTTTTAGTTGTATTTACATAGTAGTTCTATTAATAAATATATTTTTGTGTTAACAAAAAACCACCAATCTAGGAAAACGGAGAGGTACCAACAGCTCCATCAGCAAGGGAAGCACCAACAACAAAGGCATCAGTAGCAACAGGGCAGCACCGATAACAGCTCCAGTAGCAAGGGCATCAAGTACTACTCCGCTCCAGTAGCAAGGGCATCAAGTACTACTCCATCTACATCAGCTACAAGAAGGACTACTCCATCTACATCAACTCCTTCAACAACCTCTAGAAGCTCCTTCAATGCTCTAAGAAGCACCAATCTAGTACACGCAGATTGTAGGCCAGCAAGAAAGAGGAGATCAAGCACAAGGATGGATGGATATGTTTCCGCATTTGTGATTGACAATATGATAGTTGAAGATATCAAAAACATGAAGTGAATTATGTGTGTTTGTTAAATGAAAATTGTTGATTATCTTATTTGTGTATAAGTCTTTACTTGGTATTAGTGTGTGAGAACTCTATCTTTTGGACCTATGTGTGTGTGTGCAAGCTTTGGTTGTGTGAAACTTATTTTTTTTGTGATCGTGTGTGAGAATTTTGTCTATTGATCCTACGCATGTGTTTGTTTCATTGCTGTGTGAAAAAAAATTCACATGTGTTGTCTTGCTATCAAAATATTACCCTATAATTGGTGATTTTTTGCCACCGCTGCCCCAATTTTGGTGGTGTTCTGTCACCAACATATTACCCGTTAACGGTCGTCCAGTAGGATTCGGGTCAACCAACTGCCATGTCATCTTGACACAAGGACCACATGTCATAATCACATTTAAAACGAGAGTTGGGATGAAGTGGTGGGTATCTCTCACACTGATATATTTTTTTAAATGGGGAACAAAGCCCTGGCGTCTTCATCACTGGATGCACACAGCCTTTTATTATAGAGTAGCAAAATTCGATAGTTTACATATCACGAATCACAGAGAGTTGATACAAAATCAACCACCAAAAAAATACCAAACATCCTAAATTCTACTAATAGGAAACCACGTAGCCCGGTAGAAAATATCATGTGCAACCATAAGCAGTCGGTTACAACCAGTGACCATGCACTCCCGCTGATCCTCCAGGAGTAGAAATCTCCATAGCTGAATCTAGTGAGCAATCATATGGATAACCTATAGACAAATTAGTAGACTCTTTTCTCTTAAAATAGTATTATTTCTACAATTCCAAATCGATCAGCATAAAGTTGAAACACCTATGCATATCTTGTACTTATTTATCTTGTCAATACTATTCAGCCAATTTCCAAATATATTGATAATATTGATTGTTAGTGGAATATTATATGTAGAAAACACACGCTTTTGAAACTAATCTAGCAAAAGGACAAGAAAAAAAGAGATGGTCTACACTCTTCTTTGAGTCGCAGAAACAACATTCCGTATTCCTTTTCCAATTCCGTTTAGCTAGATTATCTCTTGTGAGTATGACTCTTTTACTTAGTAACCACATGAATACTTTTATTTCAAAAGTATTTTTTAAGAAAACGTGTGTCTCCATTCATTATATCGGCATACATTGATTTAACTGTAAAAACACCTTTTCCAAACAAATTTATTCGGCTTGGTGGTCAAAACCACCTCCATCAGTCGTTGGCATAAGTGGATCCATGAGTTCCACTTTATGCCTATGAGTAGTCTCCCGAAACCAATATTTAAGGGAACCAAAGACAATACTTGTGTAACGGTGTCATATTTTATTTTGCACAATGTTATATAAGAATGAATATCTTTTTGCTAGTGGGAATGATCCTAGCCAAGTGACTTCCCAGAACCGTATCGTATCATACCATCACCTATTTTAAAAATACCTCTTTCAAATAAATCTTCTTTAACTCTCATGAGACCTTTCCAAAAAGATGAATCATTTGGTTTACTTTGATCCTAAGCTAGCATTTTCTGGGATAGTTATTTATTGTGTAACAGCTCTTGCCACACACCCTCTTCGTTAATCAACTTAAACAACCATTTGTTGAGTAAAAATTTGTTCTTGACATCGAGTACCTCAATACCTAAACCCCCTTGATCTTTGGGTCTGCAAATAATATTCCATTTATTTAACATATATTTACGTTTACTATCTTCACTTTGCTAGAAAAAATGGGGTCTATAAAAGTCAAGATGTTTCCTTACCTCTTTAGGTATTTCTAGGAAATACAACATAAACATCGTTAGGCTAGTTAGAACAGAGTTAATGAGTACAAGACGGTCTCTATATGAGAATATCTTACTCACCCAGCAGCCAAGCTTGCCCTCGAAGCGACTTTCCACTAGGTACCACTCAGAGATCTTAAGCTTTCTATAATGAATAGGTACACCCAAATATTTGAAGGGAAGGAAGCCAAATTCACAACCAACTAGTTGCTTATATTGTTCATCCTCTTCTTTTGCCTCTCCAACCCAGAAGATCTCGCTTTTGTGGAAGTTGATTTTAAGACCCGAGAGGTGCTCGAAAATAGACAAAATTAATTTCATATTAACAATATTTTCTAAATCATGTTTCATGAACAGAATTGTGTCATCCGAATATTGCAAAATTGAGACTCCTCCTTCAATGAGATGAGGAATTAACCCTCCAACCTAATCATCCTCCTTGGCTCTAGCAATAAGGACAGTCAGCGTATCTGAAATAATATTAAAAGGCATTGGTGATAAAGGACCCTCCTATCGCAACCATTTTTTTGTTTGGAAATAATGACCAATGTGTGAGATATTGGCGCATGGTTAATAGAATTGATAGGATACCCATACAAACAAGTTGTAACTTTTTTTCTAGAAGTTCATCTGAAAAAACTCTGAGGTTAAGCATACTTGGCCTAGAGCAATTTGAAGATGGGATGCCGACTAGGAAGTTGTTCCTGGATGCGCACGAAGCGAGGACAAAGTGCACAAAAAAGACAAGAATTGCTTTGTGGGGCCATTCTAGAGATACTAGTAAGATGTCAGGAGTGACACCCCGGGGCCTGGTGGACAGGGTGTTACATAATTCCATCATTGATCTTAGTACCAGCACTCCCTCCTTGAACAAACTTCTCAATGAATTTACACCACTCAGGTGTGAATCCCTTTATTTGCAATGCTTTTTGCAAGAAGGACCATTTAACTTTATCATATGCCTTCTCAAAATCTATTTTGAAAAGAATACCATCCATTTTCTTCATACGAAGCTCATGAATAGTTTCATGCAATACTACCACCCCTTCTAGTATATGCCGCCCAGGCATGAAGGCCGTCTCGATAGGTCTAATAACTTCTCTAGCAATTTTCGTGATTCAATTTGTGGCTACCTTAGTAAAAATACTGGAACTTACATTTATAAGGCATATAGGTCGATATTGTTTGAATTTGTACCGCATTTTCTTTTTGGGGCAGAAGTGTAATGACACAAAAAATTAATTTGAACAGCTGCAAGTTCATGTTATGCAATTGTACAAATAGTACCATCAAGTCTTCCTTAACAACTTTCCGATAAAATTCTGTTGGAAACCCATTCCATCTGAAAAACGGCATCATGTACTTTCTTTTCAGTAAAAGGACTAGTAAGGATGCCATTTTCCTCATGAGATAATTGCGGAATGTCATTGTTATAATCATATGTAATTGAGAAATTAGAAGGAGATGGTTCTCAAAAAAAAATCTTATAATATTCAGTAATATATACTTTTAAATTATCTTCTCCCATGATGGTTCCCTCGTCTTGTTTAAGTTAGAATATTTTCCTTTTTCTATGTTATCCATTTGCAGTCAAATGAAAATACTTAGTGTTGTTACCTCATTTTTGAATATGTTATACTTTGCTCTTTGAGCCCATTTTGATTCCTCGTCTCTTTGTAATTGGTTAATTTCTTCGTTAGCCTCACTTAAATCATCCATCTCTGATGCGTTTAAAGGGGTTGTTTTGGCCTTAAGGTCTAGACCATCAATAATGGCCAAGAGATGTTCTTTCTCCTTATACTTGCCACTTAAATTCTTTGCCCGCCCTTTTAAAAATATTATAATATGCCTTATTTTATTTTGCCATATCTCTAGAGGTGTCTCACCACGATACACTTACTCCACTGGGCTTTCACCATCTCAAAGAAGTTATCTTGTCTCAACCAAGGTAATTAAAATGAGAAATGATGCTTATTTCCTAGATTTGCATGGTTACCAAAATCAATCAGTAATAGTGTGTGATCAGACCTAGACCTTGTTAGATCCCTGTTACTAAAGGATATTTCTGTTCCCATGCAACACTAGTTAGGATACGATCTAGTTTTTGGTAAGTGGGGGTCTCTCTTCGATTGGCCCAAGTAAATTGTCTTCTCGAGAAGCAATCTCTCTCGGTCTAGACTTTCGATAATTGCATTTAAAACAAAAGGCCAATGCGCATTAAAATTGTGATTATTCTTTTCATATTTTCTTCTTAAAATATTAAAATCACCTCCTGCCAACATAGGAAGTGGCTCAGATCCACACATCCTAACCATTCTGCAATAAAATTGGGGGGGGGGATTTCATTTCTCAGACCACTCCATCAACTAAGGACGCACATAGCCATTAAGCATGAGTACCATGATTTTTAATCTCGATAAAATACCAAGCATAATTCTCAAGTTAAATTTTATGAGTACCAGGAGAGCCTGGTCCTCAAGTATAAATAGGAACATGATTTCATGTTCATGGGTATTTGAACTTAAGTGTTTGGTTTGTACATCCACTTCTCCAACAAATTGAGCTAGGCTTTGGAGTGGTGGTTTCTTGTCACGATCCCAAAAGATGGTTTTTTTAAACCCTAGCAAGCCTTCAGGTACACCGTTGTCGACTGGCTCCAACACCTCCTCGGGCAGACTGACGCCACGACTAGAGCTCGCATCCTCAATCTACTATTGCGAGCGTGGTTCCTAAGGAATGACATTGTCCACGACGAGGGAAAAGCTACCATCGTCGGCTCAGTCCGCTTCCTTCATGCTTACATGGCTGGCCTCGAGGAGGGCTCGGCGAGAGTGGCTTCGACGAGTACCTAGAATGAGATCAACCATTTCTCAAAAAAAGAATGAGATCAACCAAGCCGAATGCCTATGGTATCCGCCACCAATAGGATGGATAAAACTCAACACCGATGGTTCCTTCTGCAACTCGATCAACGCGGCTGGGATTGGCGCCCTCACCACAGACCACAGTGGCAAGGTGTGCTGGATGGCTTGCGCCAGGCTCAGGGGTGCCTGCCAGGATGCTGAGGAAGCTGAGGTGAACGCTGCCCTGTTCGGTCTGCAACTCCTTGCCGAAAGCGGACAACAAGGGGCCATCCTGGAGCTTGATAGTTCCATTACTGTCTCCAATCTGAAGGCCTCGGAGAAGAACAGATCGAGATGCTGGAATACATACCAAGATTGCATGCTTGCTATTTATCCTTCTCTATAGGTGAAGCACAACAAAAGAGAGAGCAACAAGGTTGCGGATGCCCAGGCTAAATTCGCGAGGATGTACGGCAACTTAGGCATGTCCGATCCTCTACCACCCCATATCAGGGATCTTGTAACCCAGGACACAACCTTTTGTGCCGTCGAGTTAATATAAGCTCTCCTTTTTTTACCTAAAAAAATTTGTGGTGGGTTTTTGTAATTTCCTCTGCATGGTTGGATCCTTTATCAATGTTTTGTTTTGCTGCCAAACATATTGGTTGCCCGGTAACTAGTTCTCCTATGGGCATGTTGTGTCTACCACTAGCTCATTATCTCACGTCTACTAAAATATAAGAACCAATTAAACGTAAGACTCTATGAAAATAAGGTTGGCTAATTCTGAACTCGGTCAAAACAGACAAGAGGAACATCACGATGTAAATGTAACAAGGCTATGATTCAAAGGAGCACCTGCCAAATGTAAGCTTTGTCGCATAATTTCTGCACAAGTTCCACAGTGCAGCAGGAGACTGTCAACAGTAATACAAAAAAGGAAAATAAAAATATTGACTACTACCAGTGACGTACATATAATTTCCTATTGCATCTGCACACCCAAGACTGCATTTCCCCCGGAAGAGAAACAGAGCACTCTTTCAAGATTTCTTTCTAAGGGGTAGTACCCAGGTCACTATGATTACAACTGCAAACCCAACACCAAATCCTAACCCAGCAAAGAGAAATAGCATAAGGTCGGCAGGTTTATCCTTGGAAGGACAGCACACCGTATTTGGTGTTGTTGCGTTGCTGCATTTTTTGGATAATGGAGGACCATATAACCCATCATTCCTCACAAATGAGCTATTTGAGAATGTCAGGAAATGAGGTGATCCTGGTATTCCTCCCTCCAGACTGTTATCGGACAAGTTCAGCGCCGCGAGGAAGTCCAAAGATGCGAGCCCTTGTGGAATCACTCCTGTCAGCTCGTTTGAGGAGAGATCCAAAGACTCCAGTTGCTTCAGACGACCGAGCTGGGATGGAATTGGTTGCGTCAAGGAGTTGTGTGACATGTCGAGACCGTTGAGCAAAGCAAGTTCTCCAATAGCTTCAGGGATGCTACCGTGGAATACATTGTTTGACACATCAACCAATACAAGGGTCCTTACGATCTTTGTAAAGGTGATGGAATTCCCTTTGTATGTGAGAGAAGTGGCAACTTGATATTCTTGTTGTAGCCTTTGTAGGTCAACTTTATATTCCATCACTAATGCTCCATTAGCAGTGTTAACCATCATGGACTTCAGTTTTATAAAGAAGTCACCTGACAATGCACCTGAGAAGTTGTTGGAGGCTAGGTCAAGAATCCGCAGACTTTGAAATTCACAAGTGCCTTTATCTTTAGCAATAAATGGTGCCACTTGTCCGAAGAATTTGTTATGATTTAGGACAAGTACTTGAAGGCTAGGAAGCGCACTCATCCAACATGGAAAAGAGTCATTAATCTGATTGTTTCCGACATCGAGGACCTCCAGGTTGTTGCAGGAAGCTAGAGATCTGGGCAACTGTCCTTGGATCCAGTTGTCACTGAAGTCCATCGCCTCAAGCTTGCAGTGTCTGTTGATATCACGAGGTAGCTCACCTTGAAGCTGATTTTCTTTCAGATTTAGAACCTTTAGTGAATTTGCGTCCGCCACTAGGCATGAAGGGATTGAACCACTGAGGATATTGTAAGATAGATCAAGAAACTGTATCTTTGTACTGCAGAAATATGACGAGATATTCCCACAGAGTTGGTTTCTTGATGCCTTGAAAATGGCAGTTTCTTCAAGTTGAGTAGAAATATCTTGTGGCATGCACGAGAAACGGTTGCTGGAGTAATCTAGCACGCTCCCAGAGGATTTGGGTATAGGTATTGGCCCATCGAACATGTTGAAACTGAGATCCAACACGTCTATAAAATCCAAAGGGAGAAAGTTGTCATAGCCAACACTGGTAAACATATTGTGTGAAAAGTTTAGGTAGAAAAGGTGTGAGTGTGCCCATGTCTCCCATGCCCACTGAGGCACGGCCCCATGGATTTGGTTGTTTGATAGGTCAAGCGCGTAAATCCCATCTAAACGCTTCAAGACATTGGGGAATTTAGTAATGTTACAAGATGCTAGTTCTAAAAACTTTATGTCGGGGAAAGATACCAGTGGAGAATTATCTTCTCCATCTATTACATTCAGTTTGTTGTTTGAGAGCTTCAAATGCGATAGGGTAGGTAATTTCCATAGCGAGTTAAGCTCCACTTTACCTCTAAAATTATTGGAGTGAAGCAGCAGGGCATATAGTTGAGACAAGTTAAGAATACATGGTGGTATTTCGCCTGAAAAACCACATGTGTGAAGTGATAATATTCTGAGGTTTGGTAACTCGCATATGGAAGATGATACTGGTCCGTGCAAGCCACAGTGGGAAAATTCGAGGACCTCCAGGGAAGTTAGGTTTGTGATCCATGGTGGCATGGCGGAGGCAGGAATAAAAATGAGGTGTGGCCGAGTCCATAAATGAGAAAATGCAAGACTCCACTAGATAAATATTACGTGTGTTCAACAGTTACAATCTAATTTCATAATGTTAAATATATTATCACAATCAAAATACCTCACTAAATGAAACCACATGAACAACGGATCAACAATCTTAGCTAGTTGGACAAATCGAATGATCTGCAAAAATAGAGAAACAATAAAAAGGCATGAATTAGTAACTAGTAATGTAATATTGGGAGACATAGTCATGTTATTCAGTGAATATAAAATACATACCATGATGACTTTTATTTGCGTGGTGGTAATGGCATTCTTCTACCTTTTGACTGAAAAACTTTCTTTATTTCTGCAAGATCGAGTCCCTTGAATATCCCCCGCTCGATGTAGCACACCATCAACTCATTAAGCCAACCGTTAGACATCTTGTTGCGCAACTCGGTCTTGATAATCTTCATGGCTGAGAATGCCCTTTCAACAGATGACGTCGCCACCGGTAGTAGTAGCGCCAACTCAATAAGGCGATAGACCAAAGGAAACATGACATGCCTTTCAAGTTCAAACATCTTTTTGGCTAGGCTTGCAAGATCATAACAAACTCTAAATTGATCATGTCTTCTCATATGGGTAATGAATAACTGGAGATGAACTTTTATACTCTTACGATCATCATAGGAGAAATCAGCATCATATATTTCTGTAAGCTTAGCAATTTTGTCCACATTAAACTTGGAAAATGAGTCTCTTGGGTCAAGACAAGCAAAGCCACGCAGCAATTCTGAAGTTGTGTCATTAAAGCGATGATCCAACTCTGTGGTGATAGCATCTATAGCTGCATAGAATATATCAACACGAAAAAAATGATCTTGAGTGATGTTGTTTCTCCCCCCTTTTCTTGATTGGCCAAACCTTGGTACAGCTTCATTCATATTTGGCACTGGAATATCATTTGCATTGCAAAAGATTTTGACTTCTTCAAATAGTGGTTCCCAACCATTGTTCCTCATGTTCATCAAGCATGATCTCACATCGGTGACCAAAGACATGGCTTGAACAATATTCTGATCTTTCTTTTGCAAGATAAGTGACAATCCATTTGTTATGCGAAGGATTTGCAACATCAACTTCATGATGAACACAAAACTAAAAGACTCCATTATATGCACCAAACCTCCTGCCCTGGATGGATTACGCTCATCCTTGTGCACAATACTAAGCACTTCTATGACCGCCTCCCACATTGATTCAATACGAACTAAAGTTGTGTAATGAGAGCCCCATCGTGTATCTCCTGGTCTAGCCAATGAGGTTTCCTGATTTTTTCCTCTTGCAAGATGCACTAGTGCTATTCACAATCAATGACACATATTCGAAGAAATCCTCAAAAGATGAACAACATCTTGAGACAGCAACAACTACTAATTGCAACCGGTGAGCAAAACAATGCATATAGAAAGCATATGGGTTCTCATCACGAACTAGTTTTTGAACGCCATTGAACTCTCCCCTCATATTAGAAGCCCCATCGTACCCCTGCCCTCGTAAATTTGCAATAAGTAGCCCATGCTTACCAAACACCTCACATAATGCTTTCTTCAATGCTTCTGATGTTGTTTCCGTGACATGCTTGATACACAGAAATCTTTCAATGACTTCTCCATTGTTTACATACCTGTAGAAGAAAAAATAGTACAATTAGTTAAATAGAATGATGGTAATTCTCAACCAAAAGGTAAAACAAATAACCAACTAGACAATGATATACCTCACAACAACAGCCATTTGTTCTTTGATTGATATATCACGAGATTCATCAATAAGAACCGAAAAGAGGCCATCTCCCATCTCTTGCTTTATTACTCTAGAGACCCCCTCTGCACAAGTTTTGGCAAGTTGTTTCTGAATTGTTGGAGAAGTCATCTGGGAAGTTTGAGGACACAGCTCATCGAATGCAATCCTCACTTCCTCCTTTCTTTCTTTGTACCAATCAAGCATCTCTAGAAAATTACCCTTATTCAAGGAAAGGGAAGATTCATCATGCCCACGAAATGGTTCTCCTTGCAATGCAAGATAACTTACAATTCCCAAAGATGTTTCTAAACGGGTCTCATACTTGACTAGTGATTCTTTGGTATAGGTTGTAACCTTATGTTTCACACTTGAGCGATGGTTTTTGAAATCTTCATATGATGTCCTTGCTTGATTGTGTATGCTATTTGTGCCACCAACATGAAGAGGAAATGCTTTATATGCATTCTTCCAAGTAGTAAACCCATCTTTTGTGAAGGTAGTGTGACCAAATTTTTCATCAGACGGATCTTGTCTAAAAAAAAGCAATAAAAGCAATACGCTGCATTCTTACCCACACTATATTCCAGCCATGGATGTTTGGTATACCATGCTTCACAAAAGGTCCTATCAAAATGATCTCGGGGATATTTATGCCCAACTGGTCGAGTTGGACCCTTTGCCACATATGCCAATCTGATTTCATCTCTAATATTGGGGTGAAAATTATCAATTGAAATACGAAGCCCTGGATCAGGCTCAATGTGGTCTGAGTTCCACTCTCCAATGACATCCTCAGCTATCAGATCATGAACATGAATTTCATCTTCATTTCCTGCCTCTTGCACACGTACTGGTGCCTGATTCTCCACATCCTCTCTGTCTTGGAGTACTTCTTCTTCTCCTTGTCCAGCAACGAGGGGAGCATCCAGATTTGGAGTTTGGATCGAGCTGCTACTGCCACATGCTTTGGCAAAAAGGCTCTTTATGTCTGTACAACAAATTCACAAATCCAAGAGAAAACTAATCAATTAATCAATAAAAATAATAGAGCACTATTTCAGTTAACAACAAGAAGATTGGTTTTAGAACGAAGTGCAATTTCAGTCCCAGATCAAATGCTCTGTACCTTTCATTGCGTACTTGCTGCTCTTCTTCGGCGCCATATCCTTACTCGCCCTCGGGCCTTGTCTTGTCAACGGCGGCCGCCGCGACGGCTGGCAGCCGCGGTTCTGTGCTTTGGCTGCTGCTGCGCCCTGCCGCCTCCGCCCGACTGCCGCACGAACACGATCACGAGGGTTTCCAAAAACAGCTGAACAAGGTAGTTGTCGCCAGGGAGATCGTGTGTTGATTGTTCCTTTCCTGTAAACTGGAGTTGAGATCAGGCCCAAGAGTCACCAGGCCCAACACGGACAGTCATCGACCTATAGCGATAGTTTCTGAACACGGGTGAGCTGTAGCGATAGTTTTCAACTCCTTGACCTGTAGCGATGTCCAGTACCCATGACGACCGATACATATTACATATACCTAGTATTCCCGCAAATTTTTAGGTATGGCGGCCGCCAAACCTCGCCAGATAGCTGGCTCCGCCCCTGATCGGTCCTACTACCCCTAAGCCAGACACCTCCAAGGAAGTCAAGGATTTGAGGTGACCGATTGACGAGGGCAGGTCACCAGCGAAGCCCTGAGCACCAAGGCCTAACTTTTTCAAAGATTTGAGGTTACCGACAGAAGTTGGGATTGCACCGGAGAAATTGGTGTTGCCGATAAGTAAATTCTCCAGGTTACTATCAGCTGAGAAGTTTGGCAGAGTCCCAGACACGCCGGGAATCTGGTGAAGGTCAATGGTCACCAGTCCCTTGTGCTGAAAAATTGCCGGAGGGACCCATCCGTGGAGGAGGTCATTGTAGCTAAATTGGAGCACGGTCAAGGAGGGGAAGCCGGCGATGAACTCCGGAAATGGACCGGTCAGACGGTTGTGCTGCAGATCAATCACGGACAGTGACCGCAAAGCGGCAAAGGGCGCGCATATGGGGCCATGGAGCTCGCAGAATGGCATGCTAAGAACACGGAGATTCGGGGTGTACCTGGCCAGAGCGGAGCACCACTCACCCCCCTCCCCCTGTCTCTGTCGGGAGAGATCCACAAAGCCAAGATGGAGCTCCCTCAAGCTGCCCATGTCCGCAAGCAGACCTGAGAGGTTCGGTAGCGTGAGCTGCCCTGGGCGAGTTAAATCTGGGTGGAACTTGCCGTCGACATGGAACGGCCCGAGCGATGGATGGAAACGGAAGGAGAGGTCGAGGGAGAGCAGGTTGGTGAGGCGGCCTATGCTACGTGGCACCTGGCCTGAGAAGTTGGTGGTGGAGAGGTTGAGGTGGGTGAGCCTGGCGAGCCGCTCGAGGCCGGCGGATGGTATCTCGGACAGGCGGAAGTCGTTTCCGGCCAGGTTGAGACGCCTCAGGGAGGTCAGCTCGAATAGTGCCGCGTCGAGATGGGGGCTCTCCAGGTTACGGTCGCCCAAATCGAGGGACGTGACGACCCGGCCACGGCAGCGGATGCCTTCCCAGCGGCAGCAGTCCGTGCCGGGCCTCCATGACCGGAAAGCGATGGTGGAGCGGTTTGTGGTGGAGAAAGATCGTTTCAGCCGGAGCAGCGCCGACGCCTGGCCCCGAAAACACTCCGGCAGCGCCGTGGTGTGATTGGTGAGCGTATCTGCCGAAGGAGGGATCAGTCGCGAGTTCACGGCCACGAGCTGGAGCACCTGTTGCAGGAGCAGCGACTGTAATGGCTTGTGACGGTTCATCGTAAAGGACATGTGTGTAAGTGGAAGGAACGGCTGTTTTGCCCGGTGATTGCAGAACGTAGCAGCTGCCCGGTTATATAAGAGCATCTCCACCCGTTGGATGAAACCATAGCCGAACGAAACTCGTTTTTGACCTGAAAACGCCGAGTTTTCCACTCGCGTTACCAGCGAGTTTTCGCGTTTGGCTAAAATTTAACTATTTCGATAAACTTTGGGCAAACTTTAGGAGAATATAAGCGGTTTGGATGAATATGGACGAACTTTGGGTCAATATGGTCGATATGGACGAACTTTGGGCGAATATGAGCGATATAGATAAACTATGGACGAACTTTGGACGAAATTTAGGCGAATATGGGCGATACGGACGGACTTTGGACGTATTTGGGCGAACTTTGGCGAATATAGTCTATATGGACGAATTTTGGCGAATATGGCGATATGAACGAACTTTGGACGAATATGGACGAACTTTGGGCGTATATGGGCGTACTTTGGATGAATATGGGCGAATAGATGCTGACTGGACGGGTCCACTCGACGAATTCGCTTCGTCCAGTGTTCTTAGGACTTACCCGGAATCCTGAGTATCGAACGAAATCAGGTTTCTGAATACGCGACTGGTTGAAATTTCGGTGTTCAGACCTATTTTCAGTGTCCGAATCGACGTCCTAGACAACCGAGTGAAAATGTTGTAATACACAGCCAGATGTGGAAACTATCGACAAGGCAGCAACGAACGCCCATTATCATGGTGCGTGCCACGCAGCGCAGCTACGCCAAATGCGTTCCAGTCAAGCTAGAGCAAAGACCCACGAGTCAATGGCCGGATTCCCTTGAAAGTTTATGTCAATTAAATTCTCTTGGACGTGCCATGCATGTGTACCAGCCAGGTGTTTGTAACTGGCACTCACCGATAGCGCACGCCCTGGTCAAGTCAACGATCAATAATACATACTCCCTAAAGTCATGTTTTATTTTATGAGCTCTAATCCAAAGAGACAAACATTGGAGTACCACACGTCCCGGGGATAAGAGCATCTCCACTATCAATCCCAATAGAGCCTTTCTAGAATTTTTTTTTCTGGACGGCGAGTTTTCATCTAATCACATTTCCGCGACATCGATTTCCGTCGGTTTAGCCTAATCCTAATTCGGCGTTTCTAGGCGACCCACCGGGTGTCATGGAACGCCGGATGAAAGAAAAAATTGGTTGGTCAACCTTATCGGCGAGACATATTATCCATCACTGCAATTCGGTGCTCCCGCGGCACAAAGTCTTCTCCCCAGGTAACCCCTCGCCGCCATGTCGCCACCGGCGATGTCCCGCCCGCCCAGACAAATCCACGCCGATTAAAAGGTCCACCAAAGCGTTCGATGTTTTGCCTGTTCGGCCATGGACTCCGATGACGAGGAGATGTTCGTCCTGATGTTGGAGGAAGAGAATACTGCAGCCACCGAAGTTGAAGAGCTTATGCAAATCCTTGGCTTCCTGCCCAGACTGTACACGCAGAATGCAGCGTCGAAGCGTGGAGGCTCAGCTAAGGGTCGCCGGAAGTGCAAAACAAGGCAGATGGATGGAGGGCTGATGACCCACAAGTGTAGGGGATTGCAACAGTCTTTGCGGGAGTATTACCTAATTTATTGATTTAACACAAGGGGAGCCAAAGAATACTTGCAAGCCTTAACAACTGAAAATATTTCTTACTCATAGAAGTTTATCAGTAGCAACAACAAAGCAACAGCAGCAGTGGAACAAGAGCAATAGTAACAGTAACAGTAAACAATGGGATTCGAGTACGGTAGGCATAGGGATGGATGGACAGGCGTTGCATGAACGAGTCTAAACATGTAACTTTAAGATCTAAGACATTGCAGATAAATAATAACAAGCATCCAAGTACTAAATAATCCTAGGCATGTGCTCCATATATAGTTATACGTGCTCGCAATAAGAACTTGCACAACATCTTCTATCTAGCCAGCCCGTGGCAGCAGGGCCTCTAGGGAACTACTGACAATTAAGGTGCTCCTTTTAATAGAGCACCGGAGCAAAGCATTAACACTCCATGAACACATGTGATCCTCACACCACAGTCATCCCCCCCCTCCCGGTTATCTCAATTATTGTCACCTTGGGGCCTTTGGATCCGGACAATGATATGTGTACACAACTTGCAGATAAGATCATAAACAATACTATCATAATGATTCAATAATAAGTTCAGATCTGAGATCATGGCATTCGGGCCCTAGTGACAAGCATTAAGCATAACAAGTTGCAACAAAGTCAAATAGCACTAATAGAGATACTAGGCACTATACCCTAACAATCTTATTTGATTACATGATATAACTCATCCAATCCCTACCATTCCCAAGCCTACAACGGGGGATTACTCACTCATGGATGAGGAAAACATTGATGGTCGATGGAGATGCGTTGGTGATGATGATGGCGATGATCCTCTCCAAATTCTCCGTCGCGGCAGGGTGCGAGAACGGAGTTTCTAGATCTGAATCTTGGTTTCTGATGGCGGCGGCATGGCGGAACTCTTTCTGGAAAACTATTAAACCCCCTCGGTTTTTAGGTCGAGAGGCAACTTTTAGGCGCAGAGGGAGGCCGAGGGGGTGCTTGGGGTGGCTGCACCACCCCTAGGCACGGCCAGTGGTGGGCCCACGCCTGGCAGGGGTGTGGGCCCCCTAGGCCCCTTCTCTGTATCGTCTTCTGGCTCCGTGGATCTTCTGGTGAAATATAATTTTTGGCATATTTTTCGGGATTTTTCCTGATAGTTCATTTTCTGCACAAAAACTAGACACCAAGGTAATTCTGCTGAAAATAGCATCAGTCCATGTTAGTTGTATCCAAATCACACAAGTCTAGCAAAAGTGTTCGGGAAAGTAGATACGTTTTGGACGTATCAACTCCCGCAAGCTTAGCTTATTGCTTGTCCTCAAGCAATTCAGTTGAAAACTGAATGCGATAAAAGAACTTTCACGAACACATTTGCTTCACATGATGTAAATATTCTCAGCACATGAGTAGATGCTTAGACAATTCATAATAAAGAGTATGCAACTAAGTCTACTCAATAGTCATTGCAAGCTATAAAGAGAAACCAACTCAATAATAATAAGTAGCATGAAACATAAACATAAGCAACATTGCAATGCTCATAATAAGGTATGATAGAGTGGTATCTCACTTGCCTTTGTTTGTAGAGCACAATATAAATGCCAAGGCACCTCTGAAGTTCAAGTGAAGACTAGAGATAAAGATATCAGAGATACGAGCATCAAAGTCATGACATAATTAACCAAGTTTTGAAACAAACACAAGAATAACAACTATGCTCTCAAGGTGCTCATATAATAAGTGGTGACTCAACAAGGTTGTGAAAACGGTTTTGTAAAATTTAAAAGGCTTCCAAATACTGAAAGGAAGGTACTCATTAGCTTTGATCTCTCATTGCCCCTATCATAGGCATCTTCATATGGTTAAGGTGAAAGTGAGGTCCAATCTGAGTTATATGCTTGGCAGACCATAGACTGAAATCCCAAGTCCCTTGAGTACGAGGGCCGCTCCGCATGCTACTCAACTTTGGTTACCTGTAAGTTCTTGTCATTGTAAATACATGCATATCATAGAGAACCGCCAACGCGGTACCCCTTGCACATGATACAGGAGCGATCCCGTGATCAAAATGACAAGGCAAGCAGACAATGAGCATCTCAGCGATCTTTTTATTTACTATGTGCATAGCTTTTTATTGAGGATGCTTCATAAATGCTCATTATGGTGATGCTGCAAGTTTCCACCATGATTAGGCACGGCTTAGGCTAGCGGCCCAGGCGTTTCTCTAACACAATGTATAGACTCCATAAACTCACAAGCTCCCCTTTTATTTCACATTGTCGACATTCGCAAACAAAAGATCAAGGTATCAACTGGATG
This sequence comes from Avena atlantica, assembly GCA_910589765.1. Classification (NCBI taxonomy): domain Eukaryota; kingdom Viridiplantae; phylum Streptophyta; class Magnoliopsida; order Poales; family Poaceae; genus Avena; species Avena atlantica. The sequence goes on from OU342737.1 coordinate 164,132,203, forward strand.
AGATATCCAAAAAGTGTTGAAAGCGTTTTCCGTGACAGCACGGTTCTGCTGACTCCCAGCATATAACTTTCATGGACAGGTCACAATGGTTCAAGATTATTAAGTGCAAGGAATAAAGTGTGCCATCAAGTTCGTGAGAGTTTTACTAACTAACTTTCTCAAAACAGACAAACATTTTATTTGGAAAAAACGAGGCATATAGAATATGCACTGAAGTAGCAAATGATGCTAATAGGTAGGTATGGTGGACACTGTTGGCAATATTGGTTTTTGGGAGTTGGAAGCATAGGTAAAGCTCATACTAAGTGCAAGTGAAGGCTAGCAATAGAGAGGGAGTGACAAACGGGAGAGCAATAACTATCATAATCATGCTTGCAACAAAATAGGACTAATTATGGCATGAAAGTAATACAAGAACTCTAAGGCAAAATAAATCATCGAGGTTTACCGACTATTGATTAGTCAAATGCATGCGTGAGCACGCGCCAAGTCGATTCACATGAAACTTTCAGAGGAGGATACCACAATATCATACCAAAGTATGAATAAAACAATGCAAGCAAACATTCATATGACATGCTACAAACTATTAGCAAGCTGGAGCTAATCACAAGCAAGCAATAACTACTAAGCATCCATAATGGCATACACTTTGCACAAACAGGCTAAGCATGCTCACAATGATGAGTATATGTACAAAGATGAAAACAAATAGAGTTCTTTACCAGCCTCTCACCACACCTCAAGTTGTCTTAATATTCATTATTGCCCTTCACTTGTGTGACTTGAATAATAACATGAAACCAAAATCCACTGAGGATGGATGAACCTTGAAAAGAACTCACAAAACCAAAGAAGAACAACAAATATTTTTGATGTTTTTAAGAAAGCAGCAACAAGAACCAAAAAGAAAGCGAAACAATGGATATACAAAGAACCGACCGAACATGATATATAGATGAGTGTGATGTCGGTATACCCCCCCCCCCCCCCCCAAGCTTAGGCGTTTGGCCTAAGTGGGGCTCAATCCCATGGTGCCCAAGTAGATGTACCTCCGTAGTATGAAGAGGAGGCTCCCTCATCGTGGTACGAGCTCGAGGACTCCCTGTGTAGTGTACAACGGGGTCATATGAGGGCGCTTCCTCCTAATAGTGCCCATGGAAGTTAAGAAAGCGCAGCTTGTCGTCCATCTCCTCCTTGGAGCGTGATAAAGATCCCTGAGAAATACTGAACAAAGTGGTTTGGGGGAGAGGGATCTCTCTCTCTTCCCCGTCAATAACCAGCATTCTATAAACCAAGTTCTCAAGGGTAGAGCTAGTGGTGACAAAGTAATGTGCCTTCATGGCAGCAATATCAAGCCTCTCAGGATCCAATACTGTATCATTTGGATCAACAGCAATGTCCAAGGCAGCAGCAACACGCGTAGCAATAATTCCCCCATAAATGGGTCCCTTAGCAGTTAAGCGACGAGCAATGAGAGAACCAAGGTTGTACTTGGTTTCATTGTTGAGTGCAGCAGCTAAGAAAGCCAAATGATAGCTGGAAATATTACTAGTGTTCTCCCTACCAAGAACACTAGTGGCAAGATAGTAAGCGAAGTACCTGATGGCTGGAAGCTAAATGTTTCTTATCTTTCTCCGTTGAGATCTACGATTATCATCATTGGATATTTCGCGATAGAGCTCCAACAAATCAGCGGGTTGAGCTAGAATATTCTTTGCTGACCCAGCTTTACCAAGTCCCAGAGCCCCACAAAATTTCTGCAATGTCATATGATAAGACCTGCCATAAACTTTGAAAGAAACATCTGGATGGAACACGCTGTTAGTAAAGGAGAAGCTCTCCACAAATGTTTTAGTGAGCGTAGCATATTGCGCGCTCTCATCCTGCATAAGGCTTGTTAGTACAGCCCTCCGAACCAAGGTCATAAAATCATCAAGAATCCCAGCAGACCGCAAGAAAGTTTGGCAAGGAAAGGTGGAGGGGTGTGCATCCCCCTCATCTTCCTCGTCACCAAATCGCGGAGTAATGAGATCCTCATTGTATGAGGGTCTGGCACTGGTGGATGATCTTGGAAGACTTCCCTTCTAGGTGCATCACCCTCAAATATTTCACCAAATGTGTGGTGGTCCATGACCTCCCTTTTCTGAAATTTTAGACAAGCATCAGACCAAGTGATTTCTAAGTTGATAAATGATGAGCAACTATTATAGGAACTTGCTAGAGGGCTACACATGCATAAAAATAAAATTTCTAGCATAGAACAAGCATGCAAGCTCGAACAACATGACACCTATAGCAGAAAAATACTCAAGATACAATCTACCAATCGCAAATCTAATTGGACAAGTGTAGGAGGCACATACCAAGGAGCAAAACCTCCAAAAATCAGCACTTGAGATGGGCTGAACAAGGAGATCAAAAATCGTAAGCAAGAATAGCAAGAACAACAAGAATAGCAAGAAATCGATCTAGAGGAAGTTTTCCGGTGTTTTACGGGAGAGAGAAAGAAGATGGCTTTGAGGTGGCACCTTGGAGGGGCCCAGGTGGGCCAGACCCCCCTAGGCGCCACCCACAGGTAGGCCACGCCTACCATGGGTGTGGTGGCCTGGGGTGGCTCCCTGGGTCACTCCAGGTGTCCTCTGGCCCTTTTTTCGAGGAAAATTTTATTTTGAACTTTTTGGGAATTTTCAGGAAACTTTATTTTTGGCCAATTTTCAGGTATGAAAATTGATTTTCTCGCCGAAATAGTTTTTTCAGAAGAAGCAAAAGCAAACAAAAACCAAACTACAGCAGTTTTAAAACACTCTAAGAAGCAAACAGTTAGCTAACAAGAGCAAGAGCAAAGACTAGGAAGGAGAAACATAGAAGAAAACAAGTATAACCACAGTGAAAACATTATTTTGTTCATTAAAATCCTTTTGTTAACAAGGTTGATCAAGTATTGTTACCAAAACAACTTTATATGAAACAAAACTTTGTATTCCACAAAGTGATTATGTTACCTCAAGCTTGATAGTAATGGTCCCAATCATAATAGTTTCAAAATTTTCTTGTGGAATGGGACAATATATTTCTCCAACCTTGATGCTCTCAATATTTTCAATGGAATTCAAGCAATAGATCTTAGCAACCTTCTTGGGGAAATAGACAGTATGCTCTTTGTCATTAGTATTAAAAGTTACTTTTCCTTGATTACAATTGATGATAGCACCTGCAATATTAAGAAAATGTCTCCCAGGAATAATAGACATATTATCATCTTCAGGCATTTCAAGCACAACAAAATCAGTTAGAACCAAGCAATTATGAGCAACTTGAACAGGAACATCCTCACATATACCAACAGGAATAGTAGTTGACTTATCATCTAGAGTCAACTTGCAAAGATATATCAGTTGGAATCAACTTTTCTAGCTGGAGTCTTCTGTAGAGAGAAAAAGGCATAACACTAACTCCAGCTCCCAAATCACATAAAGCAGTTCTAACATAATTATTATTAATAGAGCAAGGAATAGTTGGTATACCTGGATCACCAAGTTTCTTTGGAACCTTACCATTGAAGGAATAATTAGCAAGCAAAGTAGAAATCTCCTCATTAGGAATCTTCCTTTTATTAGAGACAATATCCTTCATATACTTTGAATAAGGAGGCAACTTAATAGCATCAGTCAAAGGAATTTGCAAAAGTAAAGGTTTCATCCACTCACAAAACTTGTTGTAGTGTTCTTCCTCCTTTGACTTGTGTTTCTTACCTGGAAAAGGCATAGGTTTCTGCACCCAAGGTTCTCTCTCTTTACCATGTTTATTAGCAATAAAATCTTCCTTTGTGTACCTAGTGTTCTTAGTGTGATTCTTAGGTTCTTCCTCAACTTTCTCCTTATCAGGAGTATCATTTTTATCATTACCACTCTCAGTTTCAGCATCAGAGACAAATATACTATTAGGATCTACAGCAGGTTCAAGTGGTTCCTCAACTATCTTATGTTTTTTTTTCTTTCTCTTACGAGGACTACCACTACTCTCACCTTGTTCAGAATCCTGCTCAATTCTTTTAGGGTGTCCTTCAGAATATAACGGATCTTGGGTAGCTATACCACTCCTAGTTCTAATTCCATAAGCATGTTTATCTCTTGAAGCATTAACTAGCATATCTTTTTGTACCTTAGCAAGTTGATCAAGTTGGGTTTGAACCATTTGAAAGTGTTTACAAAGCATTTTAATATCATTAGAAGTTCTTTCCACAATATCTTTCAACTCATTGATAGCTCTAGAGTTTTCATTAAATGATTCTGAACTTGTTTATTAAAATGACCTTGTTTAACAATAAAAATGTCAAGTTACTCTAAACATTGATCAGGAGGCTTACCATAAGGAATATCACCTTCATCAAAGTGTTGGAGAGAGTGTACCTAAATAGTAGATGAGTGGGGAATTGGCTTACATAATTCTTCTATAGGAGGTAGATTCTTCACATCTTCAGCTCTAATACCTCTCTCCTTTAGACATTTATTAGCTTCCTTCATCACTTCATCATTTAATGCAATAACTCCCCTTTTCTTTGGTGTTGATGTTGGAACTGGTTCAGGAACATCTGGTTCAGGAGTAATAGGCCCAGGTGTATTTAGCTTAGTTGAAGTCCAATCATCATAATTCTTGCTTATTTTAGCCATTAATTCTTCAGCATCTGTAGGAGTTCTTTTCCTGAAAACACAATCAGCAAAGCTATCTAGGTAGGTCCTAGAATCATCAGTTAGTACATTATAATAAATATCAAGAAGCTCATTCTTAGGTAATGGACATCCAGGATGTGCATGAATCAAGGCACAGAACCTTGTCCATGACTTAGGCAATTTCTCTTCTTCTCCATGTTTAAAATCAAAAAGTCTCTGCAAAGCAGCATGTCTAGCACTGGGAGGAAAATATTTCTGGAAGAAAGAAGCAATCAAGCAATCAGGGCTATCAATGGAACTAGGAGGTAATCTATTAAACCAAGCCCTAGCTTCTCCTTTTAGTGAAAAAGGGAAGATCTTAGTAACAAAGTACTTGCGTATCTTAAAATCATCAGAGAACAAAGCACTCATAGTAGACAGCTCATTCATATGAGCCACGACACTCTCATTTTCAGTCCCACAGAAAGGTTCTTTCTCAACAATATCTAAATAGGATAAATGAAGAGAGAAATCATAATATTTATCTTTAATACTATGGGATAGGTGGAAAACTTAGGATCAGAGGACAATTTAGGCATAATAGTACGTATAGCAAGGAGACTCTTAATAGCACTAGTACCATGTGTGTTTCGGCACTCTTCAATAAAATCATCAGTAAACTCAATGTAGCCATCATTAATATCATAACTCTCACTAGACTCAGGTGAGCTAACAGGTGTAACAGTGTCTTCACTACGAGTTTCGGTATTTCCTATACTAGCCATAGTAGCATCTAGAAAAGTACCTAATGAACCACTTGCATCAAGCACAGTAGAAGTAACATCATGAGTATCAAAAGCAGTTTCAGACTCAGCAGTAGTAGCAGTGTGTGTAGCATGTGTATGTGGTGGTGGTGTAACAAGCTTACTTATAACAGATGGTGAATCAAGAGTAGCAGAGGTGTTTAGGACAATACCTCTTCTTGTAGTGGATGGTAAAATAGGGAACTTCCTGATACGTCGGAAATGTATCTATAATTTTTTATGTTCCATGCTTGTTTTGTATCTACTTTGCTTTTCTTTGTCTATACTTTGAGCTGTTTTTATATCTTTTCTAGAACTAACCTATTAACAAGTTGCCATAGTGTCAGTTGCCTATTTTCTTCTGTTTTTGGTTCCTGAAAGGCAGAAAATCAATATTCTCGGAATTGGACGGGACAAAAGCCAAAGTTATTATTTTCCCGGAGCAACACGGAACCACGAAGCAGAGCCGGAGGGGGGCCACAGGGTGGCCGCACCCCCTAGGCGCGGGCAAGCCCTGGGGGTGCCCACAAGGGGTGTGGGCCCCCTGGACCACCACCAACCTTGATTCCTATGCCTGTAAGAAGCCTCTGACCCAAAAACCCTAGGGAATCCAGAAGAAATCCACGAAAACCTCTGCTACGCCGCTGCCACCGAAGGGGAGATTTGGCGGACAGAAAGTCTCTGTTTTGGCACCCTGCCGGGACCGGGAAGTGCCCTCGGAGCCATCTCCATCGATCTTCATCGCCATCTTCATCACCATTGCTGATTCCCATGATGAGGAGGGAGTAGTTCTTCCTCGAGGCTAAGGGCTCTACCGGTAGCTATGTGTTCATCTCTCTCTCTATGCATGATCTTGTGGTCATGAGCTTTGTAATCAAGTAGATCTACCTTGCTACTCAAGTGCTTCATTAGATCTCTGCTCTCCCCATGTGTGTGAAAGTGAAAGAGTGCATGCCATGGTGGCACTTAGGCTTGAGTCTACATAAATACTCTTTGTGCTTTAATAGATCTATGATTTTCCCCACGTGTGTGAAAGTGACAGCGGGCATACCCTGTGTGGCACTTTGGCTAGATTTAATATTTGTTATGATTTATATTTGGAGTAGGATGTATCTATGAAATTGTGGTGTTTGTTGGAACCATCTAGCGCTCAAGGTGACAGTGTGGGGTTATCTAGATTGGGGAAGGCAGACTTTGAGGTGTGCTGTTATAGCCCTACCATGGATTAGAGTGTCCAACCGGAGAGTAGTTAAGAGTAGTATCATGAAGATAGGATATTTATATGAGAGAGTGTTCACTAGTGAAAGTATGATCCATAGGCCTTGTTTCTAAACATTGAAACACCGTTTGCTACTAGATCTATTGCATGTTTGCTTGCTTCCATCTTTATTCCGTTTGATGATGAGGCTTTGGTCTTTTACCTTTCCTCCACGCCATCGGCTCTTTTCTGGCACTGTTACCCCACGTCAACAACAAGTCAGAAGCTATTTTCTGCCACCATTACCAGTTGTATTTCACTATCTTCTTCCCCGAACTAGTGCACCTATACATCTGACAAGTGTATTGGGTGTGTTGGGGACACAAGAGACTTCTTGTATCTTGATTGCAGGGTTGCTTGAGAGGGGATACCTTTGATCACTTCCTCCCTGAGTTCGATAATCCTTGGGTGATCCACTTAAGGGAAACTTGCTGCTGTTCTACAAACCTCTGCACTTGGAGGCCCAACAATTGTCTACAAGAATAGAAGTGCGTAGACATCACTTCCCATCACAAGACTTCCCCATGATGAAAGGAGTAGCAGTGAACAATAATAGATCCAAGTGAACTTACAAATAAAGTATGATCCCTAGGCCCTGTTTCTAAACATTGAAACATCGTTTGCTACTAGATCTATTGCATGTTTGCTTGCTTCCATCTTTGTTCCGTTTGTCGGGGAGGTTTTGGGATTTTACCTTTCCTCCACGCCATTAGCTCTTTTCTGGCACCGTTACCCCACGTCAAAAAGTCAGAAGCTATTTTTTGGCACCATTACCACTTGTATTTCACTATCTCTTCGCCGAACTAGTGCACCTATACATCTGACAAGTGTATTAGGTGTGTTGGGGACACAAGAGACTTCTTGTATCTTGATTGCAGGGTTGCTTGAGAGGGGATACCTTTGACCACTCCCTCCCTGAGTTCGATAAACCTTGGGTGATCCACTTAAGGGAAACAACCGTCTACAAGAATAGAAGTGCGTAGACATCAAGCTCTTTTCTAGCGCCGTTGCATGGGCGGTAAGGTAAAATGTACTCACATCCTCCGGTGTGAGTGCTCGAAGGTATTTCCTTTAGATTCTGCAATTTAGTCTTTTTGTTTCTTGTTTTCACTAGTTAGGCTTAATGGAAAACAACAACAAAATTAGAGAGCTTTATAGTGTTTATATTTACCTAGGACACAAAGTGTTTGAAGAGAAAATTAAAAAACCTTTGGAGCTTTATTTGCATGCTAATAGCAATGTTATTAGTATGAAATCTTTGGACACCATTGTTGCTAATGTTATGGAAACTTCTAAGCTTGGGGAAGCTAGTTTTTATGGAAATGATCTTTTTAGTCCCCCATCTTTAGAGAAGAAAGTTTTCTTTGATGATACTTTACCTCCAATATATAATGATTACAATGATGAATATGATATTTTCAATCCACCTACTATTGAGGAGAAAATTTATTATGATTACAATATGCCTCCTATATTTGATGATTATGGTGATGAGGATAATAGTGATAGCTATTTTGTTGAATTTTCTCCCACTATAATTAATAAGAATGACTATACTTATGTGGAGAGTAATAATTATTTTATGCATATGGCTCATGATAAAAATGTTGGAGATATGCCCTAGAGGCAATGATAAATGTAGTTATTATTATATCTTTGTGTTTATGATTAATGTTTACATTCATGCTATAATATTATTAACCAGGAAACATTAATACTTGTGTGATTTGTAAACTAAATTAGAGTCCCTAGTAAAGCCTCTTCATAATACTAGCTTGTTGGTTAATAGATGATTGTGGTTTCCCTATCATGAACATTGAGATGTTGTTAACAACAAGATCATATCATTAGGAGAATGGTATGATGGACATACTCCTATAGATAAGCGTAGCATAAAGATCAAGTCATTTTAATAGTTCATTTGCTATAAGCTTTCTGATACATAGTAACCTAATTCCTTTGACCATGAGATCATGCTAATCACCATCACCGGAAGGATGCTTTGATGACATCAAACACCACACCATAACTGGGTGGCTATAAAGGTGGCATTGAGTATTCAGAAAGTATGGGTTGAGGCACATGGATCAAGAGTGGGATTTGTCCATCCATATGACGGATAGATATACTCTGGGCCCTCTCGGTGGAATGTCATCCAAATATCTTGCAAGCATGTGACTGGCTCACAAGGGATCACATATCACGGGAACGAGAAAAGAGTACTTATCGGTAACGAGGTTGAACTAGGTATGCAGAGATACCGACGATCAAAACCTCAGATAAGTAAACTATCATGAGACAAAGGGAAATTGCTATCATATGTAAGTGGTTCATTCGATCGCAAAGTAATCGTAGAAATATGTGGGAGCCATATGAATTTCCAGATTCCTCTATTGGTTATTGTTCGGAGAAGTGTCTCGATAATGTCCGCATAATTCACGAACCGTAGGGAGACACACTTAAGGATTCGATGTTGTTGAGTAGCTATGGAATGATGAGTAAGAGACCGAATGTTGTTCGGAGTCTCGGATGGGATCCGGGATATCACGAGGAGATCCGGAATGGTCAGGAGAATAAGATTCAAATAAGGAAAGTCCTGTTTCAGAGTTGGGGAATGATTCCGGTGTTTTCATCGGGAATGTTCTAGAAGGGTCCGGAAGGTCCAGCACTCCAGAGGGGAAGGGTACATGAATGTGTCATGACAATGTGGAATGGTTGCATCATGTACTAGGTATCATGGCTGAGCAAAATAAAGGGATAAATCAAATCCTAGTTTGAAAAAGTCAAACGACAAGTTTGCTTGGTGGAGGGAGAGTAGGAAACCAATTGGGGAGGAAGTCCTCCTCCCTCCACCCGCCGGCCAAGGAGGCCGACTTGGGGGAGGACTCCCTCCCCTTGGCCGGCGCCCTCCCACCTATAAAAGAAGGGGCAAGGGTGCCCCCTCTTCCCTACACCCAACACCACACAAACCCTAGCCCTAAGCCGCCGGCGCCACCACCCCCTGCTGCCGCCACCGCCTAGGGCACCACCAACTCGCCGAGTTGGGGTGAACCCTAACCCTAGTCGCCGGCTAGCTTCTCTCCTTGGTGCCTCTAAACCCTAGATCACCAAGGCCTCTCTCATAGTCCACCATACTCGCTCCGGCTTAAGGCGAAGCCCTGCGAGATCTCCCCTCTACTTCCGGTACCACGCCGTCGTGCTACCGGAATCACGAGGAGAGTGCTACAACCTCCGCTGCCTGCTGGAACAAGGGAGAGGAAGGTCTTCATCGAGTACCGAACGTGTGACCGACTGCGGAAGCGCTGCCTAAATGCAGCGCCGGAAGGATCGTCTACACGATCTTGAGATCGACAAGAGTACGACTACATCACCCACGAGAATATGCTCTCGTTAACCGCTTTGTAATCTTCGAGGGTGAGTTCCTCTATCGACTTGTTGCTACAATCTAGTAGATATATCTTGGCTTGTTTGTTTGCATGCGGTAGAATTTTTTGTTTTCCATGCTACGAAACCCTACAAAAAATGTTTTATGTGATAGTTATATTGTTAATTTTATTCATGATGCTACTGAAAGTTATTATGAGAGAGGGAAACATGGTCTTATGCATATCAAAAATATTAAGTTTCCCTTTTTATGTTGAAAATTTTGAAGTTGCACTTGTTTTGCTTTCCTATGCTTGTTGCTTTGTGCTTTCATGACTTGTTTATTTACAAGATTCCTATGTATAGGAAGTGGGTTAGACTTAAATGTGTTTTGAATTTGCTTCTTGATGCTCTCTTTTTCTTCAATTCATATTTCTTATGTGAGCATCTTTTCGAACTATCAAGCCTAACTTAAAGGCGTTACAGAAAAGTACTTGTTGGGAGATAACCCAAGAGTTTTCTTGAGTATTGGAAGTTATTACTTTAGTAATGACCTCTCCTTATCCTTTGTGCCAAGAATGACCTCTAATGAGAGGGAAGTAGGATTTGGGGAGTTGCTGTCCCGAAACAGATTTCTGTCCTCCACCATAAACATTCGTGAGGAGTCTCTGTAAGTCGTATTGAGCTGAAATTTTACGAATAAATCCCCCAGTATGTTATCTAACTTTCTTTAGTTCAGCACTTTTTTATTTGAGCAACAGAAGGTCTTCGAAAAAATCGGTTTCTACCTGCTAGTCTGTTTTGACAGATTTCTGCCATTATTTGCATTTGCTTCTTATTGATTCCTTTTTGAGTTATCTTTTGGGGAATTGAGATTTTTGAAGGAGTTGATACAGTATATTGTGTTTTTAGTGAAAAGTTTTGTTGTTCCAAAGCTTTTCTAGAGGTCTAATATCTTTTGAATACACTAATGTTGCTAATGAAGATTGTGTGAAGTTTTATATGAAGGAAAAATTTCAGGTGTAGAGAGAGAATGATGTAATGAGATGAAGAATGGATAAAATCTCAAGCTTGGGGATGCCACCCCGGTGTCACCCCAAGAAATATCCAAGAGGTACAAGCGTCAAAGCTTGGGGATTCCCAAGGCATCCCCTTCTTCATCAATAAAAATCTCAGGTCTTTCTAGACACTTTGTTTTTATTGTTTCATGCATTGTTGTGTTGTTCTTGGCGTGTCTTAGTTTTCATTTTTGGTTTTCGTTTGCTTAAGTTGCTTGAGTAAGTTGGTTGGTTACACCACACTTCTTTTGGAGGGAGACACACTCTGTTTCCATTGCCTAGAACACTCTAGTTTTCACTCTTATTGTTTTGTGAGTGTTCACTTTTGCTAGCATTGCGTTTAGCCTTAGTTTTCTTGTGCTTTCAGCTTAGAACTTTTTAGTTCTTCTTTGTGGATTTGTGAGACATTCTCACTGATCTTTATTGATTATTATCTTTATGAGTTGTTTCAAATAAGTTGCTTGGTGTTGGAAAGGAGTAGGAAGTTCCTTCTTGAAAGTGCAAAAGGAGCTTGCATTGACTGTGACTTAGACTTTAGCATGACATGCTAGGTGTTGTTTTGACCTTATGCTTACTGATTATTGTTGTAGCATGTCTTGTTCCAAACAATTGGGATTGCTTAGTGTGACTTGAAGAAATTATGCGTTGTTTTAGCATACAAAAGCATAGTGTTGTGGTATTCTCCTTTGATGCTTTGCTTGGGTTGACTTGGCACATGCTTACACCATGTTATGACTATGGCAAGTCACCATTAGCCTCTATGATCATTTAGTCCTTGACTTATAGTACCACTCTTTGTTTTGATTAGTATGCTTTGTTGCACTGCATGATTATGGCCATTATGCTCTCTTAGTTGGTTGCTCCCAGTCTTTTACTAGCCTCCACTTGTATGAGTAAGCTCTACTCATGCTTCCAACTCCCAAGAAACCAAGTTATTCCAAAGTGTCCACTATAAACTCATATGCATGGTGTGTTACACCATTCCAAGTATATTCTTGTTTTCAACTATCTTCTAATTAAAAACTATTTTGTTATATGAAAACTTAGTGATTAAAGCCCTCACGAACTTGATGTCACACTTTATTACTTGCCCCTAATAAACTTGAACCATTATGACAACTTTGTTGTATATGCTTGCACTTATAAGTTGGAATTAGTAGAACTGTGCTGTCACGGGGAACATTTTCAACATTGCACTTGTACTTTGTACTCAGTTGATATCATGCTCTTTTGTCTATAGATGTCACCGTTGTGAAATAAAGAGGGAACTTGAAAGTCCATGGAGTTTGTATTCTGTGTTAGAGAAACGCCTGGGACGCTAGCCTAATCCATGCCTAATCATGGTGGAAACTTGCAGCATCACCATAATAAGCTATCTATGAAGCATCCTCAATAAAAAGCTATGCATATTGTAAATAAAAAAGATCGATGAGATGCTCATTGTCTGCTTGCCTTGTCATTTTGGTTATGGGAATGCTCCTGTACCATGTGCAAGGGGTACCCCGTTGGCGGTTATCAATGATATGAAAATACTTACAATGACAAGAACTTACCGGTGCCCAAATTTGAGTATGCATGAGGTGTGGCCCTCATATTCAAGGGACTTGAGATTGCTAACTTATACTTTGTCAAGCATATACTCCACCTTTGCCACGTTAACCTTAATCACTTCAAGATGCTTATGATATGGGCAATGAGGGCTGAAAGCTAACAAGTACCATAATTTTTGGAAGCTCTTTTTGAAACTTGAAATCCCTGATTCCCTTTGTGAAGGGCCTTTCTTCCACCATTATTGAGTCTCCGCCTTCTACCTTTAGGCACCATTAAGAGAGCATAGTTGTCATTCTGTGTGCAGTGTTTCAAAGCTTATTGATTGATGCATATTGTGATATTACTTGTTCTTGTGCTATTTGTTTCTAGTCACCCTTGTGAACTTTGAAGGTGTCCTATGCATCTATATTGCTACTCTATGAGGGACAAGCTGATTGCCACTATGCCATGTTTTCTGTATGTGAAACAAACAAATGTTTTTCAATGCACGTTATTCATGATCTTTGTTTGTAGCCTTTCATGTTGCATGCATAGTTACTATGTCCTATTGTTAGAACTCCATCTTTCATGCATATGTTTAGAGTTCTTTTATCCCATCTTTCAATGCTTGCAAATAGTTGGATTTTTATTGTGAGGGTTCATGTCACCTCAAAAATTATTCTGTTTATCACTTACCTACTCGAGGACAAGCAGGAGTTAGGCTTGGGGATGTTGATACGTCGGAAACGTATCTATAATTTTTGATGTTACATGCTTGTTTTGTATCTACTTTGCTTTGCTTTGTCTATACTTTGAGCTGTTTTTATATCTTTTATGGAACTAACCTATTAACAAGTTGCCACAGTGCTAGTTGCATGTTTTCTTCTGTTTTTGGTTCCAGAAAGCCAGAAAATCAATATTCTCGGAATTGGACGGGACAAAAGCCAAAGTTATTATTTTCCCGGAGCAACACGGAACCACGAAGCAGAGCCGGAGGGGGGGACACAGGGTGGCCGCACCCCCTAGGCACGGGCAAGCCCTGGGGGCTTCCGCGGGGGGGGGGGGGGTGTGGGCCCCCTGGACCCCCACCGACCTTGATTCTTGTGCCTATAAGAAGCCTCCGACCCAAAAAACCTAGGGAATCCAAAAGAAATCCACGAAAACCTCTGTTGCGCCGCCGCCACCGAAGGGGAGAGTCGGGGGACAGAAAGTTTCTGTTCCGGCACCCTGCCGGGACAGGGAAGTGCCCCCGGAGCCATCTCCATCGATCTCCATTGCCATCTTCATCACCATTGCTGATTTCCATGATGAGGAGGGAGTAGTTCTTCATCGAGGCTAAGGGCTCTACTGGTAGCTATGTGCTCATCTCTCTCTCTATGCATGATCTTGTGGTCATGAGCTTTGTAATCAAGTATATCTACCTTGCTACTCAAGTGCTTCATTAGATCTCTGCTCTACCCATGTGTGTGAAAGTGACAGCATGCACGCCATGGTGGGACTTAGGCTTGAGTCTACATAAATACTCTTTGTGCTTTAATAGATCTATGATTTTCCCCACGTGTGTGAAAGTGACAGCGTGCATACCGTGTGTGGCACTTTGGCTAGATTGAATATTTGTTATGAGTTATATTTGGAGTTGGATGTCTCTATGAATTTATGGTGTTTGTTGGAACCATCTAGCGCTCAAGGTGATAGTGTGGGGTTATCTAGATTGGGGAAGGCGGACTTTGAGGTGTGCTGTTATAGCCCTACCATGGATTAGAGTGTCCAACCGGAGAGTAGTTAAGAGTAGTATCATGAAGATAGGATATTTATATGAGAGAGTGTTCACTAGTGAAAGTATGATCCATAGGCCTTGTTTCTAAACATTGAAACACCGTTTGCTACTAGATCTATTACATGTTTGCTTGCTTCCATCTTTGTTCTGTTTGATGGGGAGGCTTTGGTCTTTTACCTTTCCTCCACGCCATCGGCTCTTTTCTGGCACTGTTACCCCACGTCAACAACAAGTCAGAAGCTATTTTCTGCCACCATTACCAGTTGTATTTCACTATCTTCTTCCCCGAACTAGTGCACCTATACATCTGACAAGTGTATTGGGTGTGTTGGGGACACAAGAGACTTCTTGTATCTTGATTGCAGGGTTGCTTGAGAGGGGATACCTTTGATCACTTCCTCCCTGAGTTCAATAATCCTTGGGTGATCCACTTAAGGGAAACTTGCTACTGTTCTACAAACCTCTGCACTTGGAGGCCCAACAACTGTCTACAAGAATAGAAGTGCGTAGAAATCACTTCCCATCACGAGACTTCCCCATGATGAAAGGAGTAGCAGTGAACAATAATAGATCCAAGTGAACTTACAAATAAAGCTATGCTCCCCGGCAACGGTGCCACAAAATAGTCTTGATGACCCACAAGTGTAGGGGATCATAACAGTCTTCGCGGGTAGTATTACCCAATTTATTGATTCGACACAAGGGGAGCCAAATAATACTTGCAAGCCTTAACAGCTGATTTGTCAATTCAGCTGCACCTGGAAATAGTTCTTGCTCACAGAAGATTATCAGTAGCAACAGTTTGGTAGTAGCAACAGCAAAGCAACAACAGCAGTGGAACAAGAGCAATAGTAACAGGAACAGTAAACAATGGGATTCGAGTGCGGTAGGCATAGGGATGGATGGACGGGCGTTGCATGAACGAGTCTAAACATGTAACTTCAAGATCTAGGGCACTGCAGAAAAATAATAACAAGCATCCAAGTACTAAACAATCCTAGGCATGTGCTCCATATATAGTCATACGTGCTCGCAATGAGAACTTGCCCAACATCTTCTGTCCAGCCAACCCGTGGCAGCGGGGCCTCTAGGGAACTACTGACAATTAAGGTGCTCCTTTTAATAGAGCACCAAAGCAAAGGATTAACACTCGATGAACACATGTGATCCTCACACCACAGCCATCCCCTCCGGTTGTCCCAATTATTGTCACTTTGGGGCCTTTGGATCCGGACAATGATATGTGTACACAACTTGCAGATAAGATCATAAACAATACTATTATAATGATTCAATAATAAGTTTAGATCTGAGATCATGGCACTCGGGACCTAGTGACAAGCATTAATCACAACAAGTTGCAACAAAGTCAAATAGCACTAATAGAGATACTAGGCACTAGGCCCTAGCAATCTTATTCGATTACATGATAGCACTCATCCAATCCCTACCATCCCCAAGCCTACAGCGGGGTATTACTCACTCATGGATGAGGGAAACATTGATGGTCGATGGAGATGCGTTGGTGATGACGATGGCGATGATCCTCTCCAAATTCCCCGTCCTGACAGGGTGCCAGAACAGAGTTTCTGGTGCGCAGAGGGAGGACGAGGGGGTGCTGTTGGAGATATGCCCTAGAGGCAATAATAAATGTAGTTATTATTATATCTTTGTGTTTATGATAAATATTTACATTCATGCTATAATAGTATTAACAAGGAAACATTGATACTTGTGTGATTTGTAAACTTAATTTGAAGTCCCTAGTATAGCCTCTATACATCACTAGCTTGTTGGTTGATAAATGATTGTGGTTTCCCTATCATGAACATTGAGATGTTATCAATAACAAGATCATATCGTTAGGAGAATGATATGATGGACATACTCCTATAGATAAGCGTAGCATAAAGATCAAGTCATTTCAATAGTTCAATTGCTATATGCTTTCTGATACATAGTAACCTAATTCCTTTGACCATGAGATCATGCATATCACCTTTACCGGATGGATGCTTTGATGACATCAAACACCACACCGTAACTGGGTGGCTATAAAGGTGTCATTGAGTGTTCGGAAAGTATTGGTTGAGACACATGGATCAAGAGTGGGATTTGTCCATCCATATGACGGATAGATATACTCTGGGCCCTCTCGGTGGAATGTCATCCAATTAGCTTGCAAGCATGTGACTGGCTCACAAGGGATCACATATCACGGGAACGAGAAAAGAGTACTTATCGGTAACGAGGTTGAACTAGGTATGCAGAGATACCGACGATCATAACCTCGGATAAGTAAACTATAGTGAGACAAAGGGAAATTGGTATCGTATGTAAGTGGTTCATTCGATCGCAAAGTAATCGTAGAAAT
Organism: Avena atlantica; assembly: GCA_910589765.1. Taxonomy (NCBI): domain Eukaryota; kingdom Viridiplantae; phylum Streptophyta; class Magnoliopsida; order Poales; family Poaceae; genus Avena; species Avena atlantica. The sequence continues at coordinate 164,149,018 of OU342737.1, forward strand.
ATGTGGGAGCCATATGAATTTCCGGATTCCTCTATTGGTTATTGTTCGGAGAAGTGTCTCGATCATGTCCGCATAATTCACGAACCGTAGGGAGACACACTTAAGGATTCGACGTTGTTTGAGTAGTTATGGTATTATGAGAAAGAGACTGAATGTTGTTCGGAGTCTCGGATGGGATCCGGGATATCACGAGGTGATCCGGAATGGTCTGGAGAATACGATTCATATAAGGAAAGTCCCGTTTCGGAGTTGGGGAATGATTCCGGTGTTTTCATCGGGAATGTTCTAGAAGGTTCCGGAATGTCCGACACTCCGGAGGGGAAGGGATACATGAATGTGTATTGCATATTAGAATGATTGCATCATGTACTAAGTGTCCTCGCTGTTCCAAATAAAGGATTAAATTGAATCCTAATTTGAAAAGTCAAATAGCTAATTTGAAAAGTCAAACGGCTAAAATTGGAAAGAGGAAAAGAGGAGGGAGTGTGAAACCGAGTTGGGGAGGGAGTCCTCCTCCCCAAGCCGGCGCACCACCCAAGCCGAGTTGGGGAGGGACTCCCCTCCCTCCCCTTGGCCGCCGGCCCCTCCACCTATATAAGGAGGGGCAGGGCTCCCTCCTAGTGCACACAAGTCCCTCACCTCAAACCCTAGAAAGCTGCAGCCCTCCATAGCCGCCACCACCCCCTAGGGTTTTGCCCTAGCCGCCGACTTGGGTGTCCCCGGAACCCTAGCCGCCGGCTCTAGCACTTCCTCCTTGGTGTGTCTAAACCCTAGATCGCCGAGGAGCTCTCTCATACTCCACCATACTCGCTCCGGCTTAAGGCGAAGCCCTGCGAGATCTCCCCTCTACTTCCGGTACCACGCCGTTCTGCTGCCGGAATCGCGAGGAGAGTGCTACAACCTCCGCTGCCTGCTGGAACAAGGGAGAGGAAGGTCTTCGTCGAGTACCGAACGTGTGACCGACTGCGGGAGCGCTGCCGGAACGCAGCGCCGGAAGGATCGTCTACGCGATCTTGAGATCGGGAAGAGTACGACTACATCACCCACGAGAATCCGCTCTCGTTAAACACTTTGGAATCTTCGAGGGTAAGTTATTCCATCGACTCGTTGATACAATCTAGTAGATAGATCTTCGCTTGTTTGTTTGTATGCGATAGAAATTTTTTGTTTTCCATGCTACGAAACCCTACATTGGTATCAGAGCCGTGTCTATATGTAGATCTGTTGCACGAGTAGAACACAATGGTCATTATGGGCGTTGATGCTTTTATTGTCGATTGCTTCTTATGTACTTTGCATCTTGCGGTATGTTGGGATGAAGCGGCCCGGGCTAACCTTACATGACATCGTTCATGAGACTTGCTCCACGCTCGACATGCAACTTGTATTGCATAAGTGGCTTTGCGGGTGCCAGTTTCTCCCAGCATAGTTAAGATCCAATTTACAACGGGTGATTAACAATACTAGTATCAATGTTGTGGTTCATGTTCGTAAGTTAGAACGAAACTTATTGAAAGCCCCAAACCACGTAAAACATGCAAAGAAAGTAGAGGCGTCTAACTTTGTTTTGCAGGGGTGTGCAGTGATGTGATATGGCCATGATTGTGATTATATTTGATGTATGCAATGTTCCTTATTGTAAGTTGGCAACCGGCAGGAGCCATATGGTTGTCTTTAATTTATGTTAAGACCCGCGTGTCTATTCAAAGTAGTTGTAATAGTTGAAACCGGTGGACGACAACCATGGAGAGGCATCATTGACCTTGATGCAATGTCGGTGATGATGGAGATCATGTTCGTGCTAGAAGATGGAGATCAGAAGCACAAAGAAGAAAGGCCATATCATATCACATATTATGAATTGCATGTGATGTTAATCCTTTATGCATCTTGTATTGCTTAGTAGACGACAGTAGCATTATAAGATGATCCCTCATGCACATGAATTTCAAGTCATAAAGTATTCACCCTTAGTTAGCACCGTTGCTAAAGCTTGTTGTTTCGAAGCACCACGTGATGATCGGGTGTGTTAGATTCTGCAAGTGTATACAAAGTGAGCAAGCCAGATTTGCTCATGCGGAAACTAAGGTTTGATCTTGACGAGCCTAGCATGTACAGACATGGTCTCAGAACACGGATTACCGAAAGGTAAAGCATGAATCATATAGTAGATATGATGAACATGACGATTGTTCGCCATTGAAACTATATCAACTCTCGTGATGATCGGTGTTGATGTAGTGGATTTGGTTCGTGTGATCACTAAAACAATGTGAGGGATGTTGTTTTGAGTGGGAGTTCACCTAGGTTAATTTTATTATTAATTTGAACTCAATTTTTCATAAACTTAGTCTAAACTATTGCAAATATGTTGTAGATCAATGGCAGCCCCTACCATCAATTTTAATGCGTTCCTAGAGAAAGAAAAGTTGAAAAACAATGGAAGCAACTTTGCGGGTTGGTTCTGCAATTTGAGGATTGTCCTCACAGCTGGTAATTTGACCTATGTGCTGGATGCACCGCTGGGTGACCCACCTGCAGCTGATGCTTCCGATGAAGTAAAGAATGTTTACCTCGCTCGGAAGAATCAGTACTCCATAGTTCAGTGTGCTATCTTGTATGGTTTGGAATCGGAGCTTCAGAAAAGGTTTGAGAATTCAGACCCATATGATATTGTCGAGGATCTCAAATTGATCTTTGAGACTCATGCGGCAATTGAAAGTTATGAGGCTTCTGAAAAGTTCTTTAACTGCAAGATGGAAGAGGGCAGCTCCGTCAGTGAGCATGTGCTTAAGATGTCTGGGCACGCAAACAAACTTCAAAGCTTGGGTATAGTGATTCCTAATGCTTTGGGGATTTACCGTGTCCTCCAATCACTACCACCAAGTTACAAGAACTTTGTGATGAACTACAACATGCAGAACATGAACAAGCAGTTGCCAGAACTGTTTGCTATGTTGAAGTCTGCAGAAGTGGAGATCAAGAAAGAGCATCAAGTGTTGTTGGTCAATAAGACCACCAAATTCAAGAAAGGCAAGTCTAAGCAGAAGGGACACTTCAAGAAGGGTGGTAAGAAAGTTACCACGCCGGCGAAGAAGACCAAGGATGGACCTAAGCCTGAAACTGAGTGCTTTTACTGCAAGGGAGAAGGTCACTGGAAGCGGAATTGCCCAAAGTACTTGGCGGATTTGAAGAACGGCAACATCAAGAAGAAAGGTATATCTGATATACATGTTATTGATGTGTATCTCACTAGTACTCCTAGTAGTGCCTGGGTATTTGATACTGGTTCGGTTGCTCATATTTGTAACTCGAAACAGGTGCTGCAGAATAAACGGAAGCTAGCGAAGAACGAGGTGACGATGCGCGTGGGAAACGGATCAAAGGTTGATGTGATCGCGGTTGGCACGCTACCCCTTCATCTACCATCGGGATTAGTTTTATACTTAAATAATTGTTATTTGGTGCCTGCGTTGAGCATGAACATTATATCGGGATCTTGTTTATTGCGAGACGGTTACTTGTTTAAGTCTGAGAATAATGGTTGTTCGATTTATATAAGTAATATGTTTTATGCATATGCACCTTTGATAGATGGTCTATTCTTATTGAATCTCGATAGTGGAAATACACATATCAACAACATTGAGGCTAAACGTTTGAAATCAAACGATAATTCGACCTATATGTGGCACTGTCGTCTTGGTCACATTGGAGTGAAGCGTATGAAGAAACTCCATTCCGATGGACTTCTTGAATCACTTGATTTCAAATCACTTGAAATATGCGAAGCATGTCTGATGGGAAAAATGACTAAGACTCCATTTTCTGGTATGATGGAGCGAGCTACGGACTTATTGGAAATCATACATACCGATGTGTGTGGTCCAATGAGTGTAGCATCGCGCGGTGGTTATCGTTATGTTCTTACCTTCACGGATGATTTGAGTAGATATGGGTATATCTATTTCATGAAACATAAGTCCGAAACTTTCGAGAAGTTTAAGGAGTTTCAAAGTGAAGTAGAGAATCAACGTAACAAGAAGATTAAATTTCTACGTTCTGATCGTGGAGGTGAATATCTAAGTTACGAGTTTGGCGAGCATTTGAAGAAATGCGGAATACTTTCACAATTGACACCGCCGGGAACACCACAGCGTAATGGTGTGTCCGAACGTCGTAATCGAACTCTCTTAGATATGGTTCGTTCTATGATGTCACTTACAGATTTACCACTATCATTTTGGGGTTATGCATTAGAAACAGCCGCATTCACTTTAAATAGGGCACCCTCTAAATCCGTTGAAACGACACCGTATGAATTATGGTTTGGGAAGAAACCTAAATTGTCGTTCCTTAAAGTTTGGGGATGCGAAGCCTATGTAAAGAAGTTACAGCCGGACAAGCTTGAACCCAAAGCGGAAAAATGCGTCTTCATAGGATACCCGAAGGAAACTATTGGGTATACCTTCTATCATAGATCCAAAGGCAAAATATTCGTTGCCAAGAATGGATCCTTTCTAGAGAAGGAATTTCTCTCGAAAGAAGTGACTGGAAGGAAAGTAGAACTCGACGAGGTTGTCGAACCTTCTCTCGAAATTGCGAGTAGCGCAGCACCGGAAGAAGTTCATGTGGTGTCTGCACCAATTAGAGAGGAAGCTAATGATGATGATCATGAAACTTCGGTTGAAGTTGCTACAGAGCCTCGGAGGTCAACGAGAACTCGTACCACTCCAGATTGGTATGATCCCGTTATAAGTGTCATGTTGGTGGACAACACCGATGACCCCGAGACATATGAGGAAGCGATGATGAGCCCAGATTCCAATAAATGGCAAGAAGCCATGAAATCCGAGATTGGATCCATGTATGAAAACCAAGTATGGACTTTGGTGGACTTACCGGATGGCCGAAAGGCTGTCGAGAACAAATGGATTTTCAAGAAGAAAACAGATGATGATGGTAATGTTACTGTCTATAAAGCTCGACTTGTCGCAAAAGGGTTTCGACAAATTCAAGGAGTTGACTACGATGAGACTTTCTCACCAGTAGCGAAGCTAAAGTCTGTGAGGATTATGTTAGCAATCGCTGCATATTATGATTATGAGATATGGCAGATGGATGTCAAAACAGCATTCCTCAATGGAGACATTGATGAAGAGTTGTATATGATGCAACCCAAAGGTTTTGTCGATCCTAAAGATGCTAACAAGGTATCCAAACTTCGACGGTCCATTTATGGATTGAAGCAAGCATCCCGAAGTTGGAATCAACGTTTTGATAAGGTGATCAAAAGTTTTGGTTTTATACAAACTTATGGAGAAGCTTGTATTTACAAGAAAGTGAGTGGGAGCTCTGTAGCATTCTTAATACTATATGTAGATGACATATTGTTGATTGGGAATGATGTAGACCTTCTTAATAGTGTCAAGGAATATTTGAATAATAGTTTTTCAATGAAGGATCTTGGCGAAGCAGCTTACATATTAGGCATAAAGATTTATAGAGATAGATCGAAACGCCAAATATCATTGTCACAGAGTACATATTTGGACAAAGTTCTAAAGAGATTTGGAATGGAAGATAGCAAGAAAGGGTTCTTGCCCATGTTGCCCAATACGACCTTGAGTAAAACTCAAAGTCCGACATCGGCAGAAGATAGAGAAAGGATGAGTAAGACTCCCTATGCCTCAGCCATAGGATCTCTAATGTATTCCATGATATGTACTAGACCCGACATTGCATATGCTGTTAGTTTGACTAGCAGATATCAAAGTGATCCAGGAGTGGATCATTGGACAGCGGTCAAAAACATCCTTAAGTACTTGAGAAGAACTAAGGATATGGTTCTTTCTTATGGAGGTGATGAACAGCTCATTGTTAATGGTTACACCGATGCTAGTTGGAACACCGATCCGAATGATTCTGAATCACAATCTGGATACGTATTTATTTTGAATGGTGCAGCAGTTAGCTGGAGGAGTGCAAAGCAATGCGTTGTGGCGAGATCTTCAACTGAATCGGAATACATGGCTGCTTCGGAGGCTTCACAAGAAGCGATATGGATGAAAGAGTTCATTACAGAGCTGGGTGTGGTTCCTAGTGCGCTGGACCCAATTTCTATCTACTGTGATAACATGGGCGCCATAGCCAATGCGCAAGAACCAAGGTCACACAAGAAGCTGAAGCACATCAAGCTACGTTTTCACGCTATTTGAGAACATATCCAAGATGGGGATATAAAGATTTGCAAAGTAAACACAGATCTGAATGTGGCGGATCCGTTGACTAAACCTCTCCCGAGGGCAAAACATGACCAACACCAAACTGCCATGGGTGTTAGGTATATTACCATGTAATCTAGATTAGATGACTCTAGTGCAAGTGGGAGACTGTTGGAGATATGCCCTAGAGGCAATAATAAATGTAGTTATTATTATATCTTTGTGTTTATGATAAATATTTACATTCATGCTATAATAGTATTAACAAGGAAACTTTGATACTTGTGTGATTTGTAAACTTAATTTGAAGTCCCTAGTATAGCCTCTATACATCACTAGCTTGTTGGTTGATAAATGATTGTGGTTTCCCTATCATGAACATTGAGATGTTATCAATAACAAGATCATATCGTTAGGAGAATGATATGATGGACATACTCCTATAGATAAGCGTAGCATAAAGATCAAGTCATTTCAATAGTTCAATTGCTATATGCTTTCTGATACATAGTAACCTAATTCCTTTGACCATGAGATCATGCATATCACCTTTACCGGATGGATGCTTTGATGACATCAAACACCACACCGTAATTGGGTGGCTATAAAGGTGTCATTGAGTGTTCGGAAAGTATTGGTTGAGACACATGGATCAAGAGTGGGATTTGTCCATCCATATGACGGATAGATATACTCTGGGCCCTCTCGGTGGAATGTCATCCAATTAGCTTGCAAGCATGTGACTGGCTCACAAGGGATCACATATCATGGGAACGAGAAAAGAGTACTTATCGGTAACGAGGTTGAACTAGGTATGCAGAGATACCAACGATCATAACCTCGGATAAGTAAACTATCGTGAGACAAAGGGAAATTGGTATCGTATGTAAGTGGTTCATTCGATCGCAAAGTAATCGTAGAAATATGTGGGAGCCATATGAATTTCCAGATTCCTCTATTGGTTATTGTTCGGAGAAGTGTCTCGATCATGTCCGCATAATTCACGAACCGTAGGGAGACACACTTAAGGATTCGACGTTGTTTGAGTAGTTATGGTATTATGAGAAAGAGACCGAATGTTGTTCGGTGTCTCGGATGGGATCCGGGATATCACGAGGTGATCCGGAATGGTCCGGAGAATAAGATTCATATAAGGAAAGTCCCGTTTTGGAGTTGGGGAATGATTCCGGTGTTTTCATCGGGAATGTTCTAGAAGGTTCCGGAATGTCCGGCACTCCGGAGGGGAAGGGGTACATGAATGTGTCATTGCATATTGGAATGATTGCATCATGTACTAAGTGTCCTCGCTGTTCCAAATAAAGGATTAAATTGAATCCTAATTTGAAAAGTCAAATAGCTAATTTGAAAAGTCAAACGGCTAAAATTGGAAAGAGGAAAAGAGGAGGGAGTGTGAAACCGAGTTGGGGAGGGAGTCCTCCTCCCCAAGCCGGCGCACCACCCAAGCCGAGTTGTGGAGGGACTCCCCTCCCTCCCCTTGGCCGACGGCCCCTCCACCTATATAAGGAGGGGCAGGGCTCCCTCCTAGTGCACACAAGTCCCTCACCTCAAACCCTAGAAAGATGCAACCCTCCATAGCCGCCGCCACCCCTAGGGTTTTGCCCTAGTCGCCGACTTGGGTGTCCCCGGAACCCTAGCCGCCGTCTCTAGCACTTCCTCCTTGGTGTGTCTAAACCCTAGATCGCCGAGGAGCTCTCTCATACTCCACCATACTCGCTCCGGCTTAAGGCGAAGCCCTGCGAGATCTCCCCTCTACTTCCGGTACCACGCCGTTGTGCTGCCGGAATCGCGAGGAGAGTGCTACAACCTCCGCTGCCTGCTGGAACAAGGGAGAGGAAGGTCTTCGTCGAGTACCGAACGTGTGACCGACTGCGGGAGCGCTGCCGGAACGCAGCGCCGGAAGGATCGTCTACGCGATCTTGAGATCGGGAAGAGTACGACTACATCACCCACGAGAATCCGCTCTCGTTAAACACTTTGGAATCTTCGAGGGTAAGTTATTCCATCGACTCGTTGCTACAATCTACTAGATAGATCTTGGCTTGTTTGTTTGTATGCGATAGAAATTTTTTGTTTTCCATGCTATGAAACCCAACAGGTGCCTGGGATGGCTACACCACCCCTAGGCGTGGCCAGTGGTGGGCCCGCGCCTGCCAGGGGTGTGGGCCCCTTCTCCGTCTCGTTTTCTGGCTCCATGGATCTTCTGGTGAAATATAATTTTTGGCATATTTTCCAGGATTTTTCCTGATAGTTGATTTTCTGCACAAAAACTAGACACCAAGGTAATTCTGCTAAAAACAGCGTCAATCCGTGTTAGTTGTATCCAAATCACACAAGGTTAGAGGAGAAACAATAGCAAAAGTGTTCGGGAAAGTGTATACGTTTTGGACGTATCAAGGGATACTGCATGTTGTACGTCGACTACTTTGACGACGACCTACTACACGAAGAGGTCATGTTTCGGCACCATTTTAGGATGAGTTGGAAACTCTCCCTCAAGATCATGCATGCCATTCGGGAGTACGACCCCTACTTCATATGCAAGAAGGACTGCACCGGTATGGTAGGGTTTCTCTCACTACAGAAGTGCGCGATGGCGATGAGGTTTCTTGCATACGAAGCTCCGGGTGATAGTGTCGATGACTATGTCTGCAAGGCCGAGTCCACCCGATCGATTGTTTGTATAGGTTCTGCAGGAGAGGGATTGTTGTGTTTGGGCCACAATACTTGAGATCACATACTACTGAATACACTGCTCAGATCCTTGTAGTCAATGAAAGTAGAGGATTTTCATAGATGCTTGGAAGCATCGACTACATGCATTAGCACGGGAAGAACTATCCATTTGTGCGGTAACCTAGGACACCACTTCATATTGTACAAGTCGTTGATATGACACTCTCGAAATTCCTCATCCGCGAATATCACATCCCTCAGAGTGGTACAACAGAAACATTGTGGGTTCAACAACTTTCTTTATTAATTCAAACCAATAGCCAAAAGTGTATAAAAGCTTCGAGATCCTCCTTAGTCCATTGAGGATTCACAACACGATAAAAGTTCAAATGCAGAAGAGATAGCTTCCTAATTAATGGCAATACTAAGCTTAAAACCATTTGAGATGGCTACTTATTAGAGAAGCTAAACTATTGCTAGCTCATCTATCTATGCATTTTGTTGGTCCTATATTTACATATTGTAACATCCCAAAAATATTAAACATGAATCATCAATTTCTAATCATCAAATTTAGGGTTAACAAAAACTTTCCTATCTAAAAATATGAGAGCATTCATATGTATGTGTATTTAAAATTAGGATTCTTTTGAATTGCCATGGTTCTATGTTTCATTGCTTGTAAAATGATTCTTAGGTGCAATAAACATCATTTAAATCATTCTGAAACTTTTCCCAAAGACAAACAACTCAAAATGAACAAATGAAGTGAATGGTCACTTTGGCCAAATTAACTCTCATGCCTACTTTGGCTATTCCAAGCACTCAAAACTTAACAGAAACATTTGTGGATATTTGCACCCCTTGTTAGTACTCATAATGAGGTACCAAGGCCCACTTTGTGATCTTCCAAAAACATTCAAATGTTAAGTTTAAATGACAATTTAAAATTGAATCTATCTCATATGGGAAGATCCCACTATTTCAAAAACCACTCAAACAAGCTCAATTTTCAAAACCCAAGCACCCACAGAGTCTCCAGCACATGCCTAGCACACCCACCAAAAATCTTTTCAAAATTCAAAAAGAAGTTTCTTACGGTCATTTCATCAAACACTTGGCAGGCAAATTTAAACCAAATCAAATTCACTGTTTTTAATAGTGTTTTGGCCTAACTTGTTCCCTCTCTAGCTCATAGCAACCATTTAGTAGATAATCTAGCTTAATTGGAAACCCCTAGCCTCACTGTAAGCTTGCCTTTGCCATTAATGGTGAACAAGCCAAGCACACCTCGCCGGCCAACTTGGTCGCCGCCGCAGCAGACCACCTCCCCCTCTCTCGCCATGTCTGGGAGCTAGCCAGCACTTCAACGCCACCCACTGTCCCCTCCCCGAGCCAAGGCAAGACGTGGACCACCGAGCACGCCCCGCGTCCAGTGCCACTGCGACATGCCGAGCACGCGCCAGAGCGCCACACCCGGCACGCGCGCACACGCTGCCCCTCGACCGCAGCCCGTGCCCACCGCTTCACCACGACCCAAGGAACATGCCACACATCCCTGTTCGCCGCCCAATGCCTCACAGCCACCGCTCGCCATCGAAGTGCCGCCTCTGCCGCTCAGAGCGCCAGCCTCGCCCGACCGATTACCACCGCCACTAAGCCCGCATTTAAGTTCTAGAGCATCGCCAGGAGACCGCGCGTCGATCGCCATCCTTAGCCATGCCGCTAGCAGCCCGTAGCCATGTATCCACCGTCGCCTGCCCATCCCTCTCGGTCTCGCCGTCGAGGCTATAAAAGGAAGCCACCCCCAGCCGTTTGAAGAACACCATTCCACTCCCCTCACCTCACTGATCGTTCCACCCTCTAGCCAGAGCACGAGGAGCAGCAACTCGCCGGAATTGCACCGGAGCAGGCCGCCTCTGGAGGAGAAGGGTGCCGCTGATTGCGACCACCCCCGGAGCTGCCTCAACCATCCCTGATCTCGACGTCGACCACTCGTTCGTTTGCCCACCTCGCCATCGTCGCTGGAGCCCTGGTATGCCCCCTATGCACCCCCACTGAGCCGCTAGGGTTAGAGCTCGCCGGTGACAGGTCCGTCGTCGACGACGATCCCCAGCCGTCGATCCCCATTCTAATCCAACGACCCACATAGCCCCATACCGCTTCGCGCGTTATGAGACGCTTAATGGTAGACCCCCCTGTCAGCTGAGCCCCGTGCTGCGGAGTGACACTGGGCCGGCCCATTAACCTCTCCCGCGGGACCCAACCATTTGAATTTAGATTTTTCTATTTTAATTCAAAAACAGTTCTGTACATAGATTCAAAAAGCAACCCAGCTCGATCCAATGAACCAAATTGCATGAAACCAATTTTGTTATAAAGGTACTGAAATGCTTAATCCAAGACCGTTGGATTCAAATCATTTGGATTTGTAGATCAACCTTGGTAAAAATAACAAGTCAGACGCTTTTCTGCATTCAAACATTTTTCAAAATTCAACCATAAGAGCTTTTGAGTAGATTCCAACTCTCAAAAATCTCATTTGATCATACCTTTTAGAATATATAAAAACATATGGGTTTACTTATAGAAATAATTTTCAAATAACAAAAGAATGCCACATAGGCATTTCTAGTCACTTTATTTATTTAAAATAAAAAGGTTAAACCTTATTAAATTGTGACACCACTTTAAATCATATTCCCATGTACTGAAATATGTGGTGATGACATGTGTCAACATGATCCCATGTTTTAGTTGGAGAATATTAAATCTTAAGTAGTTTTTCAATGAGTAGAAATTAATTTTCTCACATTAAAATATATAAGACAAATGCTTTAATCTTGTAATGATAGGTGATGATGTTAGATCATCTATAGTACACCTTTGTGTGATGATTGAAAATAGTTAAGTATTGTTTGGTGATTGTGTACCTTGTATTTATTTATAGACGCTAGTACCGACCAAGGATACGAGGAGCAAGGAGGATACTACGAGGAAGAAGCCGAGGAGAACTTCAACCAAGATGGGATTTGCCCCTCTCTACTTGAGAGAGATATCTCTGGGCCCCTCGAGTGATCGGATCCAGAAATGCATGGTCGTGCTACATAAGGTTAAGAGCTAACCTAGTAAACGGATTCCGAGTTACGGTATCGAGAAAGAGAGGTCAGCTTGGAGCTAGACCAAATATCATGAGGCAAAGGGAAAGACATGTACTAAACCTTGTGATGGTTCGTCCGATATGACCTTTGTATGCGTTTAGGAGTCGGCACGTCTTGCTAGAGGCCGCTGCCAACTATTGACAGAATAAGTGTATTCGTGTCATGTCTACACGTATATGAACCTATAGGGTCACACACTTAAGGGGCTAGAAGCCTAATGAGGATTAGATCCGAATTAAACCAGGCTTAGGCTACTAATGGGCTGCTAATGTAGAAGCCCATTAGGGACGCCTATATAAGAGAGGGTGGGGCCAGCTGACCAGGGTTAGAGCTCAGACCATTCCACCCAGCCGCCACACCTCTCGCCTGTGTTGCACGCGCGGACCTAGCAGTCCGGCGTCTGACGCTTCCATCCCGCACGTGTGGATACCTCAGAGGTGCTGCATCTGTGGCACTTGGACGAGCCGCGCAAGGGGAGCTTCTCGTGGGATGAGGACAAGGAGGAGACGTGGAACGTCTGCACTACCTCGACGCGCTTCGTCGATTCCGCAACTGCGCGTCTAATGGTAATCCCTTGATCTATGACAACCTTAATCCTGGTATACGCGGTAGAATTTTTTTTGATTTGCGCTAGTGTAGCCTACCCGTATCCCTTCAGGAGATTGAACTTAGCAAATCCCCACTTGTTTACCACCCCTCATTAGTACTTACCACCACGTGTAGATGCTAGTGCTAAGCATAAAACTTGATCAACTTTAGATGGGAATACTTGGTGAAACCGGTTATGAAAACCTTAGAATGATGAGTCATTCTACTGAAATGTTTTGACATGTGTTCTCGAACACCATATGATTTGATGATGAAAATGTTGAGGCATGAGCCTTAGCCCTTTATAAAACTGATGGTTGTCTGGATGCGATACCATTCCAATTTTACCGTACAACCACAATACCCGAAAATTGGGTAGGGCTTGACTGGAAATTTATATACCTTAGTATGGGTTCCCTCGCGGCCAAGGTCTAAGCTGAGGCTACCTTGTGAAGATTGTCCACCTGTGCAGTACCCAAGATGACAGTTGGTCATGGTTGGGAGGCCAAACTCATAGGAGAGGTGCCTATACTAGGGCGTGTAATGGGAAGGTTAGGATTGATTATCCGCATACTGAGTATGGTGAATTCAGGATTTGTTCCTGACGAATGTATCGAATGTTGTGGTGAAAGTGTACAATCTCTGCAGAGTGTCAAACTATCGAATAGCCGCGTCCGCGATTATGGACAGTTGGAGTGGCCATACTGTTCCCCCGTCAGATGTTTTCAAAATGACTTGTGCAATGAATTATGACTTTGACTTGATCACAACAGGGTTGTGATATGAAAATTCAAGTTCCCACTTAGGTGTTATAAAACTTCAACTAGATTTCTTTGCTTCTGAGCTGAGTAGAGGTAAACCTGGCTTTTTGCAAAACTGTCACATCCCAAGATTTTCCAAATCTTGTAATGTGAAAATAAATGAATAAAATAAAACTTTTGTTTGATTTTTAGGGCAAGAAGAAACTTTTTGAATTCAATTGGAACCTCAAACCTATTTGGATTAAATAAAATCATAAAGAGATTTAAAAAGATAAACATTTTAAATAAAGGAAAATAAAATATTTTGGAAATACTATTTTGGATCTTTTAAATAAAAGGATTTGGCTTTCAAAAGAAATAAAAGTTTTATAGATAAAGATTATTTTATAAGGCCAAATTAAACATTGGCCAAGCCTTTGAAATGAAACATTTTGTTTTGATAAAAGTAGTAAAGGTTTATTAAATAAAATAATAAGGATTTAATATCCAAATTTTATTAATAAAGGATTTGCTATTTCCAAAACATCAAAACTTATTTATTTAGTTAAAATAAGTTTTCCAAGTATTTTGTAAAACCTACTGATTTGGTTTTGAAAATATTTGGATTTCAAATAGGGATTTTATTAAATAAATCAAATCCTATTTGATTAATAAACCATGGTCCGTTTTATTTAAATAAAGAATGGAACCTAAAAAGATTTAAAATATTATTTCACTTTGGATTTTGGTCTATGTTACTGAACAGAAACAAATTCATAATGCAAGGTTTGGTGATTGCTTGATTTTGATTTGAACATCATTTGGTTGTTTGAATTTCAAAATAGAAAATATTTATAGAAAAATAAAAAGCCTGCAGACAGAAAAAAATAGAGTCTGGACCAGCCCAGCCGGCCAAGCCCACAAGGCCCAGAACCAGCCCAGCTTTTCCTTCCCGAAGAAAAACGTTTCATACTCATTATCGAACCCACGCAGAGACTGACCGGTGGACCTACCTTCCTTCTCGCATCCTCACGGACGACTGGACCCCACTCTCCTGTTCATCCTCCTCACCCGCGCGACTTCTTCTTCCCCAAACCTCGTCGCCGTTTCTGTCAGATAACTGCGCGCTTAATTCCTCTTAATGGCTGCGTTAATATAACCCCTGACCATGCGTACATAAGCACCTCTCCTCCCTCTGTCATTCCCTGCAAACGCCAATGCCACATCGCCACCAGGCTGCTCGCATTGCTTGCGACAACCCCCTGTCTCCGACCACCATCCTCCCTCGATTCCGGCCGAGCCTCGCCACCTCCTGCCTCCCCGAGCACACGAGCGCACTCACCACTCCCTGTCGCATCTCCCAGTACCCTCTGTTCGACCGCGGGCGCCCCAGGGAGCCGTCTTCGACAAAGCACTGAGCGCCGTCGTCTGTCTCGCCTCCGTCGAGTTCCCTAGGTAAAATCCGACCGCCCCGACCCCTCTCGTTCACGCACACATCATCTACTTGATCGTACGCGTCTAACCATGCTTCTGGTTTGCCTTCTCGTGACCCGTAGCATCGTCTTCGACCTCGACCAGAGCCAACCGTCGCCAGACCAAACTCCGGCGAGGAATTCCTCCTGCCCTCGTGCGCCCCTTGCCCCGTCGACCACACGTCGAGCACCACCTCGTCCTCGCGACCTCGGTGAGCCTACTCCCTCCCTCTCTCGCTTCCTGTTTCGCCAGCACCGCCACTGTCTGACCGTCGCCGCCCCTAGCCACCACCGGCGCCGCTCACATATGGTCAAGCACGCTAACACCGTAGGATCGAGATCTGACGCTCATGATAGAATCACTTAACCGCGAAAGGGTACGCTCTCTGGACCACACGATCTATTTAGATCCAACGGGCCGTAGAGCCCGATCCAGTCAAACCGGTACCGCCCAATTAGATCATGCCGCGTGTCGCCTGTTCTGTTTAAAAACAGATTTGAAATCAGATTAGATTGTGAATTTCAAACCTTTGTAACTTTTGATCCACACGTCCAAAAATTGCAAATTTGGTATCATTGGAATCAGTGGAACAAGCCCTAGCCAACCATGCCTTTGGTTTAGTAAATAGTATCTGTTAGTTTGCTTGTTTTTGCAGATACTTTTGTGTGCTTGTTTAGATTAGAAAAATTGTTTAAAAATGTTTTTAGGGTTAGAACCTTTGCAAAATGGTTTGTTGTAAACTCACTGACCCTAGGAACCAACCCATAGTTTGGAAAATGAATTTGGTAAAGTTTAGGATGGAAAACTTGATTTAGTCCATTTCTAGTCAAATAAAAATAATGGTTTTATTATGAAAATGGTTTTGGAGTAAAAACTTTGGGAAAATGTTTTGGATCAAACCTACTGACCCAAAACACCAAGTTTTGAGAAACAACAACTTATTTGGTGAAACACTTAGAGTTGTTGCTTTTATAAAAATGTTTTCCACCACATAAAATGATGAGAGGATTTAAAAATGGTTTTTGGACAAAACCCTTTTGCAAATAACTTTGCCACTTTGGAAAATTACCACTTTGGACTTTACAAAGTTTAGAAACCTAGTGGAGACCAACTTTGCAATTAGAACCATCCCTTGCATGCTTGCATGCATAGCTTAGATCCCATTGTTTTATGTGTGTGAATTGTTTGATTGATTATTGGTTTGGAATGCTTGTTGATATTGGGTTTGCTTGATTGATTGTAGTGAAATTAGCAAAGTGTGAGACTAGCAAGATCAAGGAGTGAACCATCATTCCCTACCAAAAAGGCAAGTTACACTATCATCTAAAGTCCTACTATTTTCTTATACTTAGTGGATTTTGAAAACATGCATGGAAACAATTTTATACTTATGCTATGCTAAATCCTAATAGGATTCCCTATACATTCCTTAGTGAAAATATTGTAGTTATTACATGCTTAGCCATGCTATATTTTGAAAAGAGATACATGTTGAGATTTTATGAAGTTGAGAAAAGGACTTGTGATTTTATATAATAAAACAAGGACTCAATGAACCACCTGGGTGGCCAAGGATACTTGAGTATTGGAGAAGGTGGCAACAAAAGGAACCATGACTATGGCAATCTCTTTGTGTTGTGCTCCAAAGGTACCACCCAGGAAACTTAGAGATTGAACATGTTTCTTCAATTGTGGCTTTCGTGTGCAACCACATGCTATTATGGCTCTGGCTTAGTCAACTACATTGGGAAGACCCATACATTGTCTTCAGTTTACTGGACATGGGGATCTGGAATGCTTCATGGGTGCTGAAGACAAGCTAGCAATGGTGTATGGGAGGACCCTTTGGAAAGACTTCGTCACATTCTCAATCTGCCAGTACTCTATCTTGGTGAGTGCTAATCCAGTGGCCACTGGTGGCAAAAGGATGGGATTGTGACATGTGGGTAAAGTGTACTCCTTCTGCAGAAGATAATAAAATCTAAGTACTTAGCCGTGTCCCCGGTTATGGACAATACTGAGCAACTAAAGTTTGAAGCTATGGGAGATCTCGACACTCTAATTTCTAAAAGAAAACTTTTAAGGACTTGATGCACTTGGGTTTACCAAGGAGCTCAAGAGACTTTGACAAAACTTGATGTACTTGGGGTTACCAAGGAACTCAAGAGATTTTGTTGAAAACATGAACACTTGGGGTTACCAAGGAACTCATGAGATTTTGATAAAACTTGTTGCACTTGGGGTTACCAAGTAGCTCAAGAGATTTTTGACAAGGACTTGAACACTTGAGTTTCTACCAAGGAGTTCAAGGAACTTGGATAAGGAGATGTAACAAAGGACCAAAACCATTTTTGAAAAGATAGGATAAATTTTTCTTTATGCAAATGAGCCTTAAACTCTACTTAGCCAAATATGCATGTATTGATAGGATCCACTCATATTAAACATAGTAGTGAAGCTTGCCAATACAATTCAAATGTATTGACCCTTGTGGCTGTAACTTGTAATGTTGCAGGTTTGATTGATTTTAGTGAAGATTGATTGATTAGGATTACAAAGTCTACAACCAACATCTGCCTGTGGCACTTTGAACATGAAGGACCCATGCTTATAGTTATTCCGCTGCAATGTAATGTAATAGCCAAAGGAGCTATGAAAAGATGTAATAAAATTATGTTAATCCTGGTTATAAAGTTATATTATGACCTTTGTTTCTTGATATTACATCTATACTGTGGATGCTAGCTATTGATCCAGGGACTAGCATTGTAAACACATGGGACTCTACCTTATATTGTTTAAAGGTTGGATACTCCCTCTACAAAAACAACCCTAGAGCTTAGTGTCCTACTACAAGACCCCCCTTCACTTGTTAGTATTAGTTTGCGAGTACTTAAAGAGTACTCATGGCTTTGTCCCTGGCTATTCTTGTGGCCAGACTATGAAGAGGAGTATTTGGATGATGGACCACAGGAAGGTTACGACAACTAGGATCATCTCCCATCATCAGCATTGCCTATGACCCCGAAGATGGAGCTTCGCCTACGCTATCTTTATTATTACATTATTCTGCTACTTGAGTTGTATTAAGAACTGGATCATGAGATCCTTATTTGTGTAAGACCTTATGTATGGTTTGTAATTGATGATGTACTATGATCTCCAAATCTATTATGTCTCGCAAAAATGGTAATCCTGGGATTGCGATGTATGGCATAACAGGCATCTGGGATTAAAAATCCGGGTGTTTACAAGTTGGTATCAGAGCCATCCTAACCATAGGAGACCCTAGTTAGACTGGACGTTGAATCAAAAACTTAGTTTCAAAACCCAAGAAGTGAGTATTTACAAAAAACTTATTCCCATTCTTATCACTTTGATTCTTTCATGAGAATTCATGTTCCTCAAAAACTCTTACAAAATACATAAAATTTGACACACTTGATCACTCTACTAACTTACTCATCCTATATTCTAATAGATGGACGTGAAGTACAGCAAGTTTTATCAGTTAGGGAATGGAGGGGAACTTATCTTTGAGCGTGACCTGGACCAGCTTTCGGAACTTCTGGAGCGTCCGCACCCCGAGTTCTTCGGAGCTCAGCTCATTGATCAAGGAGGAGAAGACCTGCAGTGGCTAGTTGTTGCAAGTCTTAGAGGAAAGATTGAACCTCCCACTGCAGAGGGAATTCAGTTCACCTTAAGAGAGAAGAACTGGCTCGATGGACTTGCCAGGGCCATGCAGGAAGCTCTTGCCCATCTCTGTGGGCAGAGTATCAATCAGATCAAGGGTACCCGCTTTGAGTTTTATCCAAGGCGTGATGCTATGGGACAGCCACTGGAAGCCCCACATCAACCCGAGCTGATGACTTAGTTGGACCACCTCAGCTTCATGATGTATGATCGTCAGCAGGAACTGGACAATGCCCGTGACTACTCCAACCACAAGTACGCCATCGTCAAGATGAAGGATCAGACCATCGCCATGCTAGTGAAGGATCGCAAGTCTCGTCGCCGTCATCTCGACAAGAAGGAGCGCATCATTGCCCGTCTTCGCCACCGTATCACGGATTTGGAGGAGACCATCCACGAGAGAGACATGCAGTTGGAGGAAAGGGAGAATGCCGGAGAAGATCTTTGTGGAGACCCCTACTCCTATCTCAGCGATGATGATGACTTTCTGGAAGATCAGGCCATGGACTTCTTCACAGATGAGGAGGATTTCGCCTTCATTGATGACGACGATGATGATGAGGATGATGATTACACTGACTCCGAGGAGTAGTAGCACCTGAGCACTAGCGTTAGTGAGCTGTATTCGGTCCCACTGTATCGTAGTTTCCAGAATGGTTCTTAAAACCATCTGTGTTCCTTTGTTGTGGTGTGTGTTGTATCGTGTGCTATGAATGAAAAGCAAGTTGCTAGAAAATCCTAGTCAAACCTTAAAAACTTTTCCAAATCCCGGAACCTTAGAAATTTCCCTCTTTTCTCATGATCTATCTCAATCTTCAGATGCCTCGCGGAGGAAGTGGTTCATCCCCGGACCCGATGTTGTAGATCCTGCAAATGTTGGTTTCTGACCGCGAAGCTGAAAGAGCAGAACGTCAAGCCAACTTAGCCACCCTTCAGCAGGTAGCTCAGCTGGCCCACAACAATCAATGCCAAGGAAATCAGGACAACCATGGATCTAAGCTCAAGAATTTCCAGAACACCAACCCACCTGTTTTCACTAAGTCAGAAGAGCCCCTAGATGCAGATGATTGGCTGCAAACCATGGAAAACAACCTGGAAGTCACCGGAGTTGAAGCTAACGAGAAGGTTCTGTTCGCCACCCACTATCTAGCCGGAGATGCAAGAGCATGGTGGAACAGCTTTCGTGCAATGACCGGAGGACAGATGATGACCTGGGATGAATTCAAGGTCAAATTCAGCAGAACCCATGTGCCACCGGGTTTGATCAAAAGGATGAGAGATGAATTCAGAGAACTGAAGCAAGGAAGGATGACCGTAGTGGAATATCGTGACAAATTCTTGTCATTAGCTAGGTATGCCCCGGATGAAATCGACACTGAAGCCAAGAAGAAAGAGAGATTCTTGAATGGTCTGCACGATGAGATGCAGACGGTGTTGGTCAATATCCCCTTTGCTGATATTGAAGCCCTCGTCGACTCTGCCATTTAGATGGAAGGAAAGATTAACCAAGCCAATGAGAACCACAAGTCCCGCATGATGCATCAGCCAGGAACCCATCATACACCAAAGTATTGCCCCAACCCATCTCCAGGATTTGCCCCGAGAACCAACAGACCCACGATGAACCGTCCGACCTATCCCAACCGTGGAAACCCAAGGCCCGGAGGAAATCACAACAACCTCGGCAACTCTGGCAATTTCAACCGTGCACCACCCAAGTTCAACAACAACAATGCTGCCACCAACACCAACACTGCCCCGAGGAGTGGAAGCAATGTTGTGCCTGTTGCAGCAAAGGACAAGTCGCAAGTGACTTGTTATGACTGTGGAAATAAGGGTCACTACTCCAATGAGTTCCCCAATAAGAATGCCACAGCTCCCAACACAAATGCCCCAGCTCAGCAACAGCGGCGTGTTCAGCCCGGAAGAAGGTTTGCCCTAGGGAACTCGCTCAACCGCAACGGCCGTCTTTTTCTCATGCATGCTGAAGAAGCCCGGGAAGCGCCAGATGTTGTGCTGGGTATGTTTTTTGTTAATTCAGTACTTGCTAGAGTGTTGTTTGATTCTGGTGTCACCGAAGAATTTGCATGCACTAGTAAGATTCAACCAACCAAACTGAAGCACGTTATGATTGTTCAAATCCCCGGTTCAACCACCAAAGCTAGGCAAATTTGCAAAGCCGTCCCTATCCGAATCCATGGCATAGATTTTTATGATAATCTGATAGTACTCGGAACTAAAGGTTTGGAAGTAGTACTAGGAATGGATTGGATGTCCAAACATAAAGGATTAATCGACTGTGCCAAGAAAGCCATAACGATGACCAGTACAGCCGGAATATCCGTCGAGCATGTATCTAAAACCTTACCTCGTCAATTCAAGTGCAACAAGTGTATAGCCCAACCTACCATTGACCAAGTCCGAATAGTCTATGAATACCCCGATGTATTTCCAGATGTTTTGCCCGGTATGCCCCCAGATCGGGATATCGAGTTTATCATTGAACTAATCCCTGGAACAAGACCCATAGCCCAGAGACCATATAGTATGAACCCGTCTGAACTAGCAGAACTAAAGAAGCAACTGGATGCCATGTTGGAAATTGGATTGATTCAACCAAGTGTGTCACCATGGAGATCACATGTCTTGTTCGTGGACAAGAAAGATGGAGGTAACCGTTTGTGTACGGATTATCGGAAGTTGAATGATGTCACTGTTAAGAACAAGTACCCATTGCCCAAGATAGAAGATCTGTTTGAACAGTTGAGCGGTGCCAAGGTGTTTTCTAAGATTGATCTTAGAACTGGCTATCATCAACTCAAGATTCGCGCAGAGGATATTCCCAAGACTGCCTTTACCACCAGATATGGATTATACGAGTATAATGTCATGTCTTTTGGATTAACCAATGCCCCCGCTTATTTCATGAATCTCATGAATAAGAATTTTATGGACTTCTTGGATAAGTTGTCGTTGTTTTCATTGATGAAATTCTGATTTATTCCAAATCAGAAGAAGAACATGAGCTACACCTAAGGACCATTCTTGGAACCCTTAGAGAGCATCAGTTGTATGCCAAGTTTAGCAAATGTGAATTCTGGTTACAGGAGGTAGGATTCCTCGGCCACATTGTATCAGCCGAAGGAATTGCCGTTGACCCTGCAAAGGTGAAAGATGTTGAAGATTGGCAAGACCCAACCACTCAAACCCAAGTTCGTGTATTCCTTGGATTGGAAGGATACTACCGCAAGTTCGTAGAAGGATTCTTGAGTATCGCCAGACCCATGACCCAATTGCTGAAGAAGGACAAGAAGTTTGAATGGACGGACAAATGTGAAGCGATTTCAAGAACTCAAGAGAAGATTGATTTCAGCCCCAATCTTAATCATGCCGGATATCACGAAGCCCTTTGACGTGTATTGTGACGCATCCAAGATCGGTCTCGGATGTGTGCTAATGCAGGAGGGCAAAGTTATATCCTATCTATCCCGACAACTGAAACAGCATGAGAAAATCTATCCAACCCACGACCTCGAACTCGCAGTCGTAGTTCTAGCCTTGAAGACATGGAGGCATTACCTGATGGGAAAAACCGTTGTGAGATTTATTCGGATCACAAGATCCTGAAGTATATATTCACTCAGAAGGAGCTGAATATGAGACAGACAAGATGGATTGAGCTAATCAAGGATTACGACCTGGACATTCACTATCACCCCGTTAAACCCAACGTGGTAGTAGATGCCCTTAGCAGATTTCCGTGCCGCTTTGAACTCCATGATTTTGAAGGAGCAACCAAGTTTGCACAAAGAGATGGAGGATTTCCGAATGGAATTAGTGAGTGAAGGATTTTTGGCTAGCATAGAACTTCAACCCACTTTGATCAGCCAGATCAAAGAGGCGCAGAAAGGAAACGCTAGTATCGACGGAATCAAGCATCTTATCGATACAGGCAAAGTACCCGGATTTACCAAGATGAAGAAGGAGTTCTGTGGTACAAAGGACGCCTTTGTGTACCCGCAGATTTAGAGTTGAAAGAAGTTATTCTGAAGGAAGCTCATGGTACTCTTTATTCTATCCATCCCGGAGGAACAAAGATGTATTAGGATTTGAAGGAACAATTCTAGTGGCATAATATGAAGAGAGAAATCGGAAGCTATATCGCCAAGTGTGATATATGTCAGAGAGTCAAGGCGGGACATCAAAGACCCGCAGGATTGTTGCAACCTCTACAGATTCTGGAATGGAAATGGGATTCCGTTGGAATGGACTTTATCACCGGATTTCCTACTTCTAGTAGGGTAAATGACTCTATCTGGGTCATAGTTGACAGATTGTCCAAAGTTGCCCATTTCTTACCAGTCAAGACCACATATCAGAGTTCTAAGCTAGCAGAGTTATACATCGCTAGAATCTTCAGTTTGCAAAGAGTCCCCAAGAACATCATATCTGATCGAGGAACTCAGTTTACCTCGAGATTCTGGAAGAAAGTCCAAGAAGGTTTAGGAACCCGACTAGATTTCAGCACATCTTATCACCCTCAGACCGATGGACAAACGGAGCGAGTAAATCAAATACTCGAAGACATGTTGAAAGCATGTGTGTTAGAGTATGGATCTAAATGGGAAGACTATCTACCGTTTGCAGAATTTTCAACAACAGTTATCAAGCTAGTTTGCAAATAGCCCCATTTGAATTCATGTATGGATGGAAGTGTCGCACCCCTTTGAACTCGTCGGAGGTAGGAGAGAGTCAGATTTTCGGACCCGACATCCTACGAGAAGCAGAAGAGAAAGTTCACAAGATTCGTGGGCACCTCAAGATCGCCCAGTCAAGACAGAAGAGTTACGCCGACAAGAGACGTCGAGACGTTGCCTTCAACATCGGAGAGTTCGTGTATCTGAAAGTGTCGCCATTGAAGGGAATGCAACGTTTCCAACTAAAGGGAAAGTTAGCTCCCAGATATATCGGACCTTTCAAGATTCTGAACCGTCGAGGAGAAGTGTCGTATCGATTGGAACTACTAGAAGAGATGTCAGTCGTGCACAATGTGTTCCATATCTCATTACTTTGCAAGTGCCTCGAAGTTCCGGAGAAGACTGAAGTGTTCAAGAACATTGATCACCAGACCATAGAGATCAACAATGACCTGACCTATCTCGAAGTACCCATCCGTATTTTGGAAGAAGCTTTCAAAACTACCAGAACCCAAAGCATCAAGTTTCTCAAGATCCAGTGGAGCAACCACACGGAAGAGGAAGCTACCTGGGAGCCCGAAGATCACATCAGGACGGAGTTACCACATCTCTTCAAATCCTAGGTAATATTTTCCGTCCTTTTTGAAATCTCGGGACGAGATTTTTTTAAGGGGGGAAGGTTTGTAACATCCTAAAAATATTAAACATGAATCATCAATTGCTAATCATCAAATTTAGGGTTAACAAAAACTTTCCTATCTAAAAATATGAGACCATTCATATGTATGTGTATTTAAAATTAGGATTCTTTTGAATTGCCATGGTTCTGTGTTTCATTGCTTGTAAAATGATTCTTAGGTGAAATAAACATCATTTAACTCATTCTCAAACTTTTCCCAAAGACAAACAACTCAAAATGAACAAATGAAGTGAATGGTCACTTTGGCCAAATTAACTCTCATGCCTACTTTGGCTATTCCAAGCACTCAAAACTTAACAGAAACATTTGTGGATATTTGCACCCCTTGTTAGTACTCATAATGAGGTACCAAGGCCCACTTTGTGATCTTCCAAAAACATTCAAATGTTAAGTTTAAATGACAATTTAAAATTGAATCTATCTCATATGGGAAGATCCCACTATTTCAAAAACCACTCAAACAAGCTCAATTTTCAAAACCCAAGCACCCACAGAGTCTCCAGCACATGCCTAGCACACCCACCAAAAATCTTTTCAAAATTTAAAAAGAAGTTTCTTGCGGCCATTTCATCAAACACTTGGCAGGCAAATTTAAACCAAATCAAATTCACTATTTTTAATAGTGTTTTGGCCTAACTTGTTCCCTCTCTAGCTCACAGCAACCATTTAGTAGATCATCTAGCTTAATTGGAAACCCCTAGCCTCACTGAAAGCTTGCCTTTGCCATCAATGGTGAACAAGCCGAGAACACCTCGCCGGCCAACTTGGTCGCCGCCGCAGCAGACCACCTCCCCCTCTCTCGCCATGTCTGGGAGCTAGCCAGCACTTCAACGCCACCCACTGTCCCCTCCCCGAGCCAAGGCAAGTCGTGGACCACTAAGCACGCCCCGTGCCCAGTGCCACTGCAACATGCCGAGCACGCGCCAGAGCGCCGCACCCGGCACACGCGCACACGCCGCCCCTCGACCGCAGCCCATGCCCACCGCTTCGCCACGACCCAAGGAACACGCCAGACATCCCCGTTCGCCGCCCAATGCCTCACAGCCACCGCTCGCCGTCGAAGACGCCGCATCTGCCGCTCAGAGCGCCAGCCTCGCCCGACCGATTACCACCGCCCCTAGGCCCGCATTTAAGTTATAGAGCATCGCTAGGAGACCACGCGTCGATCGCCATCCTCAGCCATGCCGCTAGCAGCCCGTAGCCATGTCGCCACCGTCCCCTGCCCATCCCTCTCGGTCTCGCCGTCGAGCCTATAAAAGGAAGCCACCCCCAGCCGTTTGAAGCACACCATTCCACTCCCCTCACCTCACTGATCGTTCCACCCTCTAGCCGGAGCACGAGGAGCAGCAGCTCGCCGGAATTACACCGGAGCAGGCCGCCTCTAGAGGAGATGGGGGCCGCTGATTGTGACCACCCCCGGAGCTGCCTCGACCGTCCCTGAGCTCATCACCACTCATTCGTTTGCCCGCCTCGCCGTCGTCGCTGGAGCCCTGGTATGCCCCCTATTCACCCCCACTGAGCCGCTAGGGTTAGAGCTCGCCGGTGACAGGTTCGTCGTCGACGACGATCCCTAGCCGTCGACCCCACTCTAATCCAACGACCCACGTAGCCTCGTACCGCTTCGCGCCTTATGAGCCGCTGACTGGTAGACCCCCCTGTCAGCTGAGCCCCGTGCTGCAGAGTGACACTGGGCCGGACCATTAACCTCTCCCGCGCGACCCAACCATTTGAATTTAGATTTTTCTATTTTAATTCAAAAACAGTTCTGTATATAGATTCAAAAAGCAACCCAGCTCGATCCAATGAACCAAATTGCATGAAACCAATTATGTTATAAAGGTACTGAAATGCTTAATCCAAGCCCGTTGGATTCAAATCATTTGGATCTGTAGATCAACCTTGGTAAAAATAACAAGTCAGAAGCTTTTCTGCATTCAAACATTTTTCAAAATTCAACCATAAGAGCTTTTGAGTTGATTCCAACTCTCAAAAATCACATTTGATCATACCTTTCAGAATATATAAAAACATATGGGTTTACTTACATAAATAATGTCCAAATAACAAAATAATGCCACATAGGCATTTCTAGTCACTTTATTTATTTAAAATAAAAAGGTTAAACCTTATTAAATTGTGACACCACTTTAAATCACATTCCCATGTACTGAAATATGTGGTGATGACATGTGTAAACATGATCCCATGTTTGAGTTGGAGAATATTAAATCTTAAGTAATTTTTCAATGAGTAGAAATTACTTTTCTCACATTAAAATATATAAGACAAATGCTTTAATCTTGTAATGATAGGTGATGATGTTAGATCATCTATAGTACACCTTTGTGTGATGACTGAAAATAGTTAAGTATTGTTTGGTGATTGTGTACCTCGTATTTATTTATAGACGCTAGTACCGACCAAGGATACGAGGAGGAAGGAGGATCAACCTACTTTGGGGCTATCAAACGCTACTCCGTAACTGGGTAGTTATAAAGGTAGCTTTCGGGTTTTTCCCAAAACATGCTGCAAGGCATGGTCAATCAAGATGGGATTTTCCCCTCTCTACTTGAGAGAGATATCTCTGGGCCCCTCGAGTGATCGGATCCAGAAATGCATGGCCGTGCTACATAAGGTTAAGAGTTAACCTAGTAAAGGGATTCTCAGTTACGGTATCGAGAAAGAGAGGTCAGCTTGGAGCTAGACCAAATATCGTGAGGCAAAGGGAAAGACATGTACTAAACCCTGTGATGGTTCGTCCGATATGATCTTTGTATGCGTTTAGGAGTTGGCACGTCTTGCTAGAGGCCGCTACCAACTATTGACAGAATAAGTGTATTCGTGTCATGTCTACACGTATATGAACCTATAGGGTCATACACTTAAGGGGATGGAAGCCTAATGAGGATTACATCCGAATTAAACCAGGCTTAGGCTACTAATGGGCTGCTAATGTAGAAGCCCACTAGGGACGCCTATATAAGAGAGGGTGGGGCGAGCTGACCAGGGTTAGACCTCAGACCATTCCACCCAGCCGCCACACCTCTCGCCTGTGTTGCACGCGCGGACCTAGCAGTCCAGCGTCTGACGCTTGCACCCCGCACGTGTGGATACCTCGGAGGTGCTGCATCTGTGGCACTTGGACGAGCCGCGCAAGGGGAGCTTCTCGTGGGACGAGGACAAGGAGGAGACGTGGAACGTCTGCACTGCCTCGACGCGCTTCATCGATTCCGCAACTGCGCGTCTAGTGGTAATCCCGTGATCTATGACAACAGTAATCTTGGTATACGCGGTAGAAAATTTTGATTTGCGCTAGTGTAGCCTACCCTTATCCCTTCAGTGGTATCAGAACCGATGCTGTTCAGTTATAGGTTTGGGATGTTTGCATATGGTGATATGCAGATTGATATGAATGATGTGATTGTTTTTATTGCGGTGGTTTTGGATTGATCTGTGATCTTGCTTTCCGTGATCGTGATTCTGAGGTTGTCAAACGACTTACCCCTACCGGTCGGTTTCCGCCATCGGGGTAGACAGTGACACATAAATCCTGTTGTATCACGCGAAGATCAATATGATTGATCGAATCGGAACCTAGATCTAAAATCGATGTACCGTGATCAAAGGAGTTTGATTGAATCGAGACAGGAGTCGGTTTATGGTAAATGGTGCGTTGCCCCTTCGAACCCCGCAGGGGAAGACCCCCTAGACCCCCCTTAATCGTAGCCCCTTTTGTATATCGTTAAGGTAACTAGGTGCTGCGATGTCACATGATCCGGTAGAATGCGATTATATGCATAACTTGTTTTTACAGGATGTATGTGATTAGTATGGCCCAAATATGTATGTGATGCATGTATGAAAATTTGCATGACCTGTGTGTCCTGAGTAGGGCAGCACGGCTGGAGCCACATGTGTTGTCATTTATTGTAATGGCCTGCGTGCCAACTTGTGATGATCCCAATACTATGTAATTTTGATTACTAGCTGTTAGGAGTAATAGCTTGTATTAGTTCGTGGAGGACTCATCACTTGGAAGATAGCTCACATGGAACATGAAGATGGAGATCATCATGGTGGACAGGTTCTATGGCGATGGAGATCACCATGAGAAAATGGGCCATACTGTGTCACATTTATGTGAATGCTATTCTTATGTGTTTTACTACTATGCATGCTTAGATGATAGAAGTAGAATGATCCCTCAGAAAGTTTAAGTTAAACCATGCCCTCCCAACCAAACCTTGCACAATCCTATGCCATGTACAATTGTTGGTGGGCCTATGAAATTAGGGTGCCGTGGTTTTCCTTGGCTAGATGGGTTTGTATCAGATACCTACATGCATAAGGGTTGGTGAGCTTGACAAGGTCATCTTAACAGTTAAGGACCTTGGGGCATAAAGGTTGGGCGCCTAGTTTTGACATAGAGATGTCACCCAATAACAAGATTCATATGTGATATGATTAGCAAGGGTTGCTTACCGATTTACCTTGTCTTCTAGCAGTGATGCTAAAGCTCACTAGTCGACTTGTTAATTGTGGATCTTGAATCACTTAGTATCAATAGAGGGATATTGATTTAAGTGGGAGTATATGCTATTAAATTGTTTAATATGTTTTAATCTTTCATGGTTACATGGCTTAGTATTTTGCATGTTTTCTGTTGTAGATCAATGGCACCGAACACTGCATCACCTTTTTCTTTGCGTTCGATTCCAAACATAAACTTAATGGAACAAACTATACGGACTGGGTCCGTAACCTGAGAATTGTTCTCAGGTCTGATAAAAAGGAAATGGTTCTGGATACCCCAATCCCCGATGAACCTGCTGATAATGCATCTACTGCCCTAAAGAATGCCTACAAGAGAGCATGTGATGATTCTCTTGAGGTTAGCTGCCTTATGCTTGCCTGCATGGAACCTGAACTCCAAAAGAAGTTTGAGGATCAGGATGTGTACGATATGATTGTGGAGCTTAAGGACATGTTCCAAGATCAGGCAAGGACTGAGAGGTACAATGTTGCCAAGTCCTTATTCGAATGCAAGCTAGCGGAGGGAGCAGCTGTAGGCCCCCATGTGATCAAAATGGTTGGTTACAGTCAGTCTTTGGAAAAGCTTGGTTTTGCACTAGGCCAAGAGTTGGCCACCGACTTCATTTTGGCGTCTCTTCCATCCAGTTATGGGCAGTTCATTTCGAACTACCATATGCATGGGGTGGAGAAGGGCCTTAATGAGTTATGCGGGATGCTAAAAACAGCAGAAAGTGACATGAAGAAGTGTGCAGGGCATAGCCATGTGATGGCCGTGCAGAACAAGCCGAGCTTCAAGAAAAAGGGTACTTCTTGGAAGAAGAAGGGCAAGGCTAAGGATACGATCCCTAAGTATGCACCCAAGCAAAAGGCTGGACCTGCAGATGACACTAAGTGCTTCTTTTGTCATGAACATGGCCACTGGAAGAGAAACTGCAGCAAGTACCAGGCTTCTTTGAAGAAGAGTGGAAGTAAGAGCACTTCCCACTCAGGTACGCTTGTTGTAAATGTTGTGGACATTCTTCTCGCTGATTCCTATGTTAACTCTTGGGTATTTGATACCGGATCGGTTGCTCATATTTGCAATTTGATGCAGGGGCTAATAAGGACTAGAGAAGTGCAGAAAGGCGAAGTGGATTTTCGCATCGGAAATAAAGCAAGGGTTGCTGCATTGTTCGTCGGTGTCATGCAACTTCACCTTCCGTCATGATTTATTATGGAGTTAAATAATTGTTATTACATTACTAGTATGGGTCAAAACATTTTATCACCTTCATGTTTGGTGAGGGATGGTTATTCATTCGCGAGTGCAAACATTGGTTGTGTAATCTCTAAGAATGATATGTTTATGTCTAATGCTCCCATTGTGAATGGGCTATTTATTTTAAATCTTGATGATGCATCTGTTTACAATGTTAGTGCTAAAAGGCTTCGGCCTAATGATTTGAGTCCTACCTATTTATGGCATTGTCGTTTGGGTCATATAAGTGAAAGGCGCATGAAGAAGCTCCATGGTGATGGTCTTCTAACTTCGTTTGATTTTGAATCATACGAGACATGTCAAGCTTGTTTACTTGGAAAGATGACCAAGTCGCCTTTTTCGGGTTTACCCGAGAGAGCTACAGACTTGTTGGAACTCATACATACTGATGTATGTGGACCAATGAGCACGACAGCTAGAGGAGGATATCACTACTTCATTACTTTCACTGATGATTTCAGTATATATGGTTATGTCTACTTGATGAGGCATAAGTCTGAAACTTTTGAAAAGTTTAAGGAGTTTCAGAGTGAAGTAGAGAATCAATGTGGCAAGAAAATAAAGGCCTTTCGATCTGATTGTGGAGGTGAATATTTGAGTCACGAATTTAGCGATCATCTTAAGAGTTCCGGAATTGTTCCACAACTTACGCCGCCCGGAACGCCTCAAAGAAATAGGGTCTTCGAACGGCATAATCGAACTTTGTTTGACATGGTTCGGTCAATGATGAGCCAGTCGGATTTGCCATTGTCATTTTGGGGTTACGCTCTAGAAACGGCAGCTTTCACACTTAATAGGGTACCATCTAAATCCGTAGTTAAGACACCATATGAGATGTGGACTGGAAAGAATCTCAGTTTGTCTTTTATGAAGATTTGGGGTTGTGATGCATTTGTCAAGCGGCTTCAGTCGGACAAGCTAACACCCAAATCGGATAAGTTCATTTTCGTGGGATATCCGAGGGAAACCTTAGGGTATTACTTCTACAACCGAGAAGAGGGCAAAGTGTTTGTCGCTCGTAGCGGTGTTTTCCTAGAGAAAGAGTTTCTCACAAAGGGACCAAGTGGAAGGTCGGTGCGACTTGAAGAAGTTCAAGATGAGCCAGTTGGGGATGCTTCTACGAGTGATGCTATTGTAGCAGAACAAGTTGAGGAACCCGTGGCAACAGAAGCACCACAACCACGAAGGGCGGTGAGGCTCCACGAAGCGCGGGAATTATTATTGTTAGATAATGATGAGCATGCGACCTATGCAGAAGCGATGTTGGACCCAGACTCTGAGAAATGGGTGATCGCCATGAGATCCGAGATAGAGTCCATGGGAGACAATCAAGTTTGTAACTTGGTTAACCTACCTGATGGTTTTAAAGCCATCGAGTGCAAATGGATCTATAAGAAGAAGATTGATATGGATGGAAATGTTCACATCCATAAAGCTCGACTTGTTGCAAAAGGTTTTCGACAAGTTCAAGGAGTTGACTACGACGAGACTTTCTCGCCCGTAGCGATGCTTAAATCTATACGGATTATTCTAGCCATTGCTGCACATTTCGACTATGAAATATGGCAGATGGATGTCAAGACGGCTTTCCTAAATGGAATCCTAACTGAGGACGTGTATATGATGCAACCCAAAGGTTTTGTCGATCCAAACAATGCTGGAAAGGTATGCAAACTTCTGAAGTCCATTTATGGGCTGAAGCAAGCATCTCAGCGTTGGAACATTTGATTTGATGAAGTTATAAAGGAGTTTGGCTTCATCAAAAACGAACAAGAACATTGTGTTTACAAGAAGGAAAGTGGGAGAGCGCTGGTATTTCTAATCTTATATGTAGATGACATATTGCTGATTAGAAATGACATTCCTATGCTCGAGTCTGTTAAGACCTCATTGAAAAATAGTTTTTCGATGACGGACTTGGGATAAGCGGCATATATTCTGGGCATCAAGATCTATAGAGATAGATCAAGGAGGCTAATTGGATTAAGACAGAGTACATACATTGACAAAGTGTTGAAACAGTTCATCATGGAAGAGGCTAAGAAGGGGTTCTTGCCCATGTCTCACGGCATAAAACTCAGCAAGACTCGGTGTCCTTCGACTACTAATGAGTGTGAGCGCATAATTAGGGTTCCATATTCTTCGGCTATTGGATCCATCATGTATGCAATGATATGTACTCGCCCATATGTTTCCTATGCTCTAAGTGTTACGAGCAGACACCAGGCTGATCCAGGTGAATGTCACTGGACAACGGTAAAGAACATCCTTAAATACTTGAAAAGGACTAAGGACGTGTTCCTAGTTTATGGAGGTGAGGATTAACTCAGTGTAAAGGGTTACACAGATTCGAGTTACCTTAACGACTCAGATGATTCGAAATCGCAATCAGGTTATGTGTTTGTCTTGAATGGTGGTGCTGTGAACTGGAAAAGTTCCAAGCAAGATACAGTGACCTCCTCTTCAACATAAGCTGGATATATTGCTGCCTCGGAGGCAGTAAAGGAAGATGTTTGGATTAGGAATTTCCTGATCGCTCTCGGTGTGGTTCAGGGCGCGTCCAATCCCTTGGACGTTTATTGTGACAACAATGGTGCTATTGCACAAGCCAAGGAACCTAGACAGCACCAGAAGAACAAACATATTCGCATGCGTTACCATCAGATTCGAGAGTTCGTTGAGGATGGTAGTGTCATGATATGCAAAATACATACAGACTCAAATGTTGCTGATCCCTTGACTAAGCCTCTCCCGCAGCCCGCGCATGAAGCGCACACAAGAGCAATTGCTATTAGATACATTTTAGATTGACTCTAGTGCAAGTGGGAGACTGAAGGAATATGCCCTAGAGGCAATCATAGAGATGATTATATTTCATATGTATCCATGAGTTATTGTAATGTTCCTTGAATATCCATATCAGGCAACTTGTATTAATCGGCAATTATGTGAATTGTTTTTGAAACTCTTTACTTGTATGGTTATTTAATAGTTGTCCCTAGTCGGAGTTCATGTGAAGGACACACGTGAATATTAGACTAGCACATCGATTGGTTGATGACTATGTTTCGCAAGTTATAGACATGGAGATGTCAAACCAATGATGTGGACACATGTTATGAACATGGGGTTGGACTGACCCAACTTGAGACTGGCAATTAGTTGCAGCTCTCTCTCTACACATCGTGTATGTTTTGTCCTTAGACCTGAGATTGTCGCATGTACTTGAGATGTGGATCGACCTACTTTGGGGCTATTAGACGCTACTCCGTAACTGGGTAGTTATAAAGGTAGCTTTTGGGTTTGTCCTGAAATATGCTGCAAGGCATGGTCAATCAAGATGGGTTTGCCCTTCTATACTTGAGAGAGATATCTCTGGCCCCCTCGAGTGATCAGATCCAGAAATGCATGGCCGTGCTACATAAGGTTAAGAGCTAACCTAGTAAAGGGATTCCGAGTTACGGTATCGAGAGAGAGAGGTCAGCTTGGAGCTAGACCAAATATCGTGAGGCAAAGGAAAAGACATGTACTAAACCCTGTGATGGTTCGTCCGATATGTTCTTTGTATGCGTTTAGGAGTTGGCACGTATTGCTAGAGGCCGCTACCAACTATTGACAGAATAAGTGTATTCGTGTCATGTCTACACGTATATGAACCTATAGGGTCACACACTTAAGGGGCTGGAAGCCTAATGAGGATTAGATCCGAATTAACCAGGCTTAGGCTACTAATGGGGCTGCTAATGTAGAATCCCACTAGGGACACCTATATAAGAGAGGGTGGGGCGAGCTGACCAGGGTTAGACCTCAGACCATTCCACCCAGCCGCCACACCTCTCGCCTGTGTTGCACGCGCGGACCTAGCAGTCCGGCGTCTGACGCTTCCACCCCACACGTGTGGATACCTCAGAGGTGCTGCATCTGTGGCACTTGGACGAGCCGCGCAAGGGGAGCTTCTCGTGGGACGAGGACAAGGAGGAGACATGGAATGTCTGCACTGCCTCGACGTGCTTCATCGATTCCGCAACTGCGCGTCTAATGGTAATCCCTTGATATATGACAACAGTAATCCTGGTATACGCGGTAGAATTTTTTTTATTTGCGCTAGTGTAGCCTACCCGTATCCCTTCAGGATATTGAACTTAGCAAATCCCCACTTGTTTACCACCCCTCATTAGTACTTACCACCACTTGTAGATGCTAGTGCTAAGCATAAAACTTGATCAACTTTAGATGGGAATACTTGGTGAAACCGGTTATGAAAACCTTAGAATGATGAGTCATTCTACTGAAATGTTTTGACATGTGTTCTCTAACACCATATGATTTTGATGATGAAAATGTTGAGGCATGAGCCTTAGCCCTTTATAAAACTGATGGTTGTCTGGATGAGATAC
This sequence comes from Avena atlantica, assembly GCA_910589765.1. NCBI lineage: Eukaryota > Viridiplantae > Streptophyta > Magnoliopsida > Poales > Poaceae > Avena > Avena atlantica. The sequence continues at coordinate 164,183,176 of OU342737.1, forward strand.
CATTCCAATTTTACCGTACAGCCACAATACCCGAAAATTGGGTAGGGTTTTACTGGAAATTTATATACCTTAGTATGGGTTCCCTCACGGCCAAGGTCTGAGCTGAGGCTACCTTGTGAAGATTGTCCACCTGTGCAGTACCCAAGATGATAGTTGTTCATGGTTGGGAGGCCAAACTCATAGGAGAGGTGCCTTTACTAGGGCGTGTAATGGAAAGGTTAGGATTGATTATCCGCATACTGAGTATGGTGAATTCAGGATTTGTTCCTGACGAATGTATCGAATGTTGTGGTGAAAGTGTACAATCTCTGCAGAGTGTCAAACTATTCGAATAGCCGCGTCTGCGGTTATGGATAGTTGGAGTGGCCATACTGTTCCCTCGTCAGATGTTTTCAAAATGACTTGTGCAATGAATTATGACTTTGACTTGATCACAACAGGGTTGTGATATGAAAATTCAAGTTCCCACTTAGGTGTTATAAAACTTCAACTAGCTTTCTTTGCTTCTGAACTGAGTAGAGGTAAACCTGGCTTTTTGCAAAACAACCCTAGAGCTTAGTGTCCTACTACAAAAACCCCCCTTCACTTGTTAGTATTAGTTTGCGAGTACTTAAAGAGTACTCATGGCTTTGTCCCTGGCTATTCTTGTGGCCAAACTATGAAGAGGAGTATCAGGATGATGGACCACAGGAAGGTTATGACAACTAGGATCATCTCCCATCGTCAGCATTGCCTGTGACCTTGAAGATGGAGCTTCACCTACGCTATCTTTATTATTACGTTATTCCGCTGCTTGAGTTATATTAAGAACTGGATCATGAGATCCTTATTTGTGTAAGACCTTATGTATGGTTTGTAATGGATGATGTACTCTGATCTCCAAATCTGTTATGCCTCACAAAAATGGTAATCCTGGGATTGCGATGTATGACATAACAGGCATCTGGGATTAAAAATCCGGGTGCTGACACATATTGTATTATTTCTACTACTCTGATAATGTGTTGATTCTATCCTTCATGTTGGTTGTTGTGTCTTCTTATAACCTAAGCAAGGGTTAAGATGATAGATTGAGTATGGGCATACTCAGTAAATTCTAGGGTGGTTGTCTGATATTTGTTTGAAAGTCACCAATCAAAGATCTAAAACTTGTGCAGGTTTTCGAAAACGGATTTTAGAAAAGGCAAGTGTTAGATTTATAAAATTTTAAGTTGTCAGTCTTAACGGGTTGTCTGAACTTTCGTGGAGTTCCTTTTCATGTTACAATCGTAGTTCTTTCCCAAAACAGGGAGTAACATATCACATTTTTACACTCTCGAGAGGTGCACTACTTTGCTCATAAACGTCCTTGGCCTTATTACTTATTCCATATTTTCTTAGATATGGGGTCTTGAAACCAAGTTTCACTGAGTCATGCCGAGTCCCCCTCTAAAAGGATACATATGTCGCCTAGAGGGGGGGTGTATAGGCGATTAAAACTTTTCTGAGAGTGGCTCGACAAAGGCAGAAATAAACTAGCGTTTACTTTGTCAAGCACAATCTAGAAAAACTAGCGTTCACCTATGTTCACCAACAACTTATGCTAAGCAATACAACCAACAATGTGATAGCAAGATACAGATTACTTCAAGCACGAAGGTTATCACAGTGTAAAGTGCATAAGTAAAGAGCTCGGGTATAGAGATAACCGAGGCACGCGGGGACGACGATATTTTACCGAGTTCCTCCCATGGAGTACGTCTCGTTTGGAGAGCGGGTGGTATCAAACCACCAATGCCACAAAAGGCCTCCCTTATTCTCCTGTGAATCTCACCCCAACAGGATCGATCCACGCTTTCACTATCGGTGCACTTGTTGGTGGCAATCCGGAACCTCTCACAAGGTTGGGGCACTTCTCCACAACTCAATTGGAGGCTCCCAACAAACAAGCTTGGGGAAAGCTCCACAACTTAATTGGAGGCCCCAAGTAATCCAAGAACCTGCAAAACCACCAAACCGTTTAGGGTTCCAAGAACCCAAGAGTAAAAAGCTTCTCACCTTTCACTCAATCGAATCCTCACCGAGAACTCAAACCTATGCACCAAATGCAATGGCAAGAACACAAGAAGTGCTCAAATCCTTCTCTCCCAAATTCTACCAAAGCTACAAAAGCTTGTGGGGGAATAAGAGAGGAAGAACAATGGAGGAAATCCACAAAAGACTCCAAGATCTAGATCCCAAGATGTTCCCCTCACTTAGAGGAGAGATGGATTGGTGGGATTGTAGATCTAGATCTCCTCTTTAAAATCCCTAAAGTATATGCAAGAATCAAGGGAGGGATTGAAGGGGGAGCAAGCTCAAGAGGGTCAAGAATGGAGGAGAAAGCCTGTAAAACTCGAGCAATGTCATTGGGGAAGAAGGGCCCCTTTTTATAGGCCCATATATTTCTGACCGTTTTCTGCCCGTTGGGGAAAGGTCAGACCGGAGACGCCGGTGTGCAGACCAGAGACTCCATTCTACACCGGAGATTCCGGCCGACCTCCGGACCAGCCTTCTGGTTGTCCTATGCCTTCTGTGAGCCGAGTGGACCGGAAACTCCGGTCCAGCCCCACCAGAGACTCCGGTCTGAGGCTCAGACCGGAGACTCTGGACCAGTCTCTGGACCTTGCTCTAGACCACCCTTTTGGCTGTCCCAGGATGATTTCTGGAGCCCCCTCCGGGGACTCCAGGGGAAACTCCGGACCACACCGGAGACTCCGGTCCACGCGGACCGGAGACTCCGGTCTAGACCAAATAAGAGGCAAACTTCAAATGGCGATATCTAGAGTTTGAAAACTCCGATTGACCCGAAACCAATTTTGTTGGAAAATATTGGATGCCACCAAGTGAGAAAATTTCATGTATTATAATGTGAGATACCTCCCAGAAAACCACAAGGATAAAAAACTCAATATGTTATAGAAGGGAAATCCGTTTTTGATGAAGTTGAGCTTGTTATGAATATTACCACAAGCTCGAACCTCACATGGATAAGATCCAAATAAAAACCAATAAAGGATGATGCTAAGTATGCAAAGGTTTGAGCTCTCTATGAAAGATATGATCGAGTTACTCACTTGAGAGCCCCTCTTGATAGTACGGTTATCTATCCTATCAACCGGTCTCCCCAACTAACACCACGAGACCGGTAAGAAAGAAACCCTATCAAGATCATACCTTTGGCTTGCGCATATTCCACTTGATCTTGATGTATACGGTCTTGTCCTTCTCAAGATGAAACACCTTTCTTGATTGCTCTTGCACGCACTCGCTTGATGAAGACTTGCAAGTTGCTCCCCCATACAACATGGGGAAACCTTTACTTTGACCTTGTCTTCATCGATCCATGTAACCGAGGATGGCAAGTTTCAAGCATGAGATCTTCTAGATATGGCACATCTTTAGCTTGCACAACATTTCTTCTAACACCATTTGGATTATGTCTTGAAGATACATAAGATGAACTCTATCTTCTTCTTTAAGACACCCTTGCAATAGGCTCAACTCACACATGACCAAACTGTGGATCACTCTTTGAACATCTTGGTCATCACTTTATCCTATTCACTTTCTTCTTCTACAAAGCTTGAAGCCAACATATGGTTCAGACATTTTCTATGGACAATTCCTACAAGTACAACTTGATACAAGCATTAGTCCATAGAGATTGTTATTAATTACCAAAACCACATATGGGGCCCACACGTTCTTTCACCCTCCATGACCTCGCGTCCACCCATTGTAACAAATTTTGGTCAAGAGACCTACGTTCAATTACCATCCCTTCTAATATACCCAGTCGTTACCCTGAAGCACATGACAGGGACGTCCAGGGCTCCCACCCGCTGATCTCCTCTCTCGTTCTTAGCCTGACTAGATATACGAGGACAAACGAAAGGAAGAAGGTACTTCTGACTCGCTCGCCCCATAACAAGATCTCTAGTTAGCGTGGTATACGGCGCAAAACTAACTGACTAATGTTGTTGTTAACCCTAACTTTCCCGGTACAATGGAACCTCCACCACATGATCTTTCAACCATGTATGTATCCATGATTTCATCACCCACCATTTATTTCATTCCAAAAACGGCTTTTCTCTTTGAATGCAAGTAATGATGTTTGAAAACATTTTCGTAAGTAAGGCAAAGGACATGTAACATTTTAGTTGGTAAAACTGTTTAGCCCAAGTGCTTATTGGCGCCAAGTGTTTTCTTTGTTTGTTCAGGGAGATCTTTGTTATTGATGCTACGAGAAGGATTTTTTCTTAAGATGAAGTTTGTTGAAGCATGATCCAGATTTATTAAGGAGGCTAATTTTTCAAACTCCGCTACACTTCGACCCGTTGAAGATCTAGATTTCCACCGCTATATATACCTCTTATAAGTCGCCGGTTGGGATAAGTTGCATCCGTAAAATCTCCGGCGTTGTGTAAACACTCCCTGTTATAGTGAAGTTTCGTTGACCGGCGTCCGTGATTTTTTCTCTTTTTATTGAAGAGGTTTTTACACATTAAATCTGTGTTTTCTTACTATGATTTGTTTCGTTCTTTTTTTTGTGTGTCATGGTTATAACCGTACTAATTGACTTCTGTTCCAACTGCCGTTCTAATCTTTGCAACAAATTGCCGGCCGACAACTGCATGCATATTTGCATATACAAAAGATAGTACTCCAAGTATCAATTTTGGATAGATGTGTTCTTGACTTCTTGATCAAAATGTACCAGGTGCAAACTAGTACTGTATTTCCTTGATGAACAATTAAAGGGTTAAATTTGTTTTGGTACGTTAAATTATTCAGAGATTTGATTCCTTTAGGCCTTGTTTACTTCCAGGGTATTTGACGGGATGGGAAGAAATTATTTCGTATCCCGGAATTTCTCCGATAGATTGTTTACTAGGCCGAGTTTGGAGCGAATAACCCCGAAATATACCCACAAATCCCTTCCACACTACTGTATTTTTGACTAGATTAAAAACTCTTTATTATGGTAGAGTATTTTTGGGGAAAGATATTTGCGGGAATTTTAGAGTATTGAGTGAACACCAAATCCCCGTATATTCCCGCATCTTTTGGGGATAAAAATACTGGAGAAATAAACAAGGCCTTATAGGTAATGCGTAGATTTATTTGAATCTATATATACATTATTAGCTTCAGTACTCCCTTCATCCTAAAATAAATGTTTTAGGTTTTTCAAAATTTAGATGAATCTATATACTCCCTCCGTCCAAGAATAGATGTCTTGGGTTTTTCAAATTTTAGATGAATCTATATACTAAATAGTGTCTTATTTCAATTTTGACAAATTTGAGACATCTATTTTGGGACGGAGGGAGTACTAAATAATGTCTAGATTCATCTAAATTTTGCAAATTTAAGACATATTTAAAGACGAAGGGAGTATTATATTTTCAAACCGATAGAGTACTTGGTTTCCCAACCCGTGCACTGCGCCTGCAGGCTGTAGCAGCAAACCGAGACGGTTATTGATAAGTGAGCCGCCTCTCCCGGCCTCCGCCGCGGCAGCAACCCGGCAAGCACCGCAGCCATGCCGACGGCTACCGGGGCTTCCCGGTTGCCCTCGCAAGCGCCATCATCGGAGTGTTCGGAGAGAAAAAGGAAGAGGAGGAGGAGGAGGAGGACCGTCAAAGCAGGGGAGGGAACCTCGACCGTGGCCGCCAGTACAAGGACCGGGGAGGATGAGGAGAAGGAGGAGGAGAAGAAGAGGGAGGATGAGGAGGTGGTCTCTTCTGCACCCAGCTCTCCACTCATCGAGCCTGGCTTCCCTCACGATCCGGACCCTCCACCGGAGTTAATCGAGGCCTTCAATCGTGCAGAACACGAGTACAAAATAAAAAGGGGTAATAACTTTTTAAGCCCTCTCTATAAGGCTGTAAGCCATCTCGATTCCTCCGCATATCGGGGATCTATCGACCCATCTTCTTCATCTTGCAGACCGCCATGGGCACTTGGTCACGATGGAGTACTGCACACCTTCGCAAATGTTTTTCAATTTGGAGCTTTTCCCTGTCGCTGAACTTGCAACAAAGGCAGTGCTTTTGGCTGGCAGATTTGTTGTTGGGCTTTCCTCCTCCTTTGGTATGCAATCTCTCTGTCTAATTAGGGGGAGGAAATTACAAAAAACCACCACAATTGGGGTCACTATAACAGAAAACCACCACAATTCAGATTCATGACAAAAACCACCAGAATAGACCCAATTGTGGTGGTTTTTTGCTCCAATTGTGATGGTTTTTTCCCCAAACTGTGGTGGTTTTTTTTCACAAATCTGAATTGTGGTGGTTTTCTGTTATAGTGACCCTAATTGTGGTGTTTTTTTGTAATTTCCTCTTAGGGTCGATATGATAATGTATAATCATTCGGATTATGATTCTTTGTGCAGACGGTAATCAACTAAGAAAAAGGTGCTCTGGATTCTGGATTGACTGGGAAAAGGAGAACAAAACCGGCATTGTTTTGACAAGCACACATCTAATTAGCTCAGAGGGGTGTTCTGTTGAAAAAAAGGGAGAGGGAGTTGAGGAAGAGTATGCTCCTCGTGGCAAGGTGAAGTATTATCCTCATGCCAAGGTGAGTTCATGCCAAAGGTTAGGAGCAATAACACTTTCTATTCAACTGACGTGGATCTCTATCCTTTGCGTGCAGTCTGACTTTAATTGTTTAGTTGGTTCCGTGACAAATTCAATTATTATCTCAAATAACTCTAGCTATATCTGGAGGCTTCCCATATAGATATTGTTTAGTTTTATAAGTTGGAATATATATGCTTTTGTCCTAAAGATTTGTTTTGGTGCGCAGCTGGCCTTTTCTGGTAGCAGGCTCTCTAAACAATGTAATCTCATATTTTTAGCAACCAACATTTCAGGTTACTGTTCACTTGATGGATGGATCTGCTACAGTGGGCCACCTGATCTACTACCAGGAACACTATGATCTTGCTTTTTTTAGAGTTAAAGTGGATCAATCGGTTCAGTTACCATCTTATAATGATGAAGTAAAATGGGGTCAACTCGCCTTCTGGCTTGGAAGAGATGCCAAATCCAATCTAACGATGTCCCATCTTAGGCCAGGATATATGAATCCAAACAGATATGAACGACCTCATTACATGTTCTTTCCAGGTAAAGGACATATTATTAAGGTAAAAGTATATTCTGTTGGGAAGATTGTATTGTATACATTATTTCTCTAGTTTCAGTTGTTTTTAATGTAACTTTGATGTTATAGTGTGCAACCGCTACATTTTTGGTATCACAAAATTGTAATATCTTTTGCCAATGCATGTAGTATGACAATGGGGGGCCGGTCGTTGACTTGGATGGCAAAGTCGTCGGAATGATCACCAGTCATAAGAGTGGTTCTTTTATACCTTCTTCTGTTTTGCTCAAGTGCTTGGATTTGTGGAACGAATTCAAGTACGGTTTCCCTTTCTGTTCTATGCAAGTGTTGCTGATCTAATGCTTTCTTCCATGCTATTTTTTCCTTGTTTTCAGGGGTTGAGGTTAATAGTATCATCTTAGCACCATAGCTAGGCCCATGTGTCCTATATCCCTTGTATATATTGATCTGCTTATGCAATAGGAGAGATGATGATTTGGTCATGTTTTCCACGAGACAAAGACAAAACTATACGATTTACCTCGTCAAATGATATAACCTAGAAAGCAACTGTGATGGCATTCACACTTCCCATGCATGACTAATACATTTTAACAATATTCATGTAATCTGGAAATATAATATTGTTGAGTTTAAGAATTCTGTTTGCATTTTACTTTGTTTCTTGGCAAAATTGTAATGTGATTGTTGTCACTATACCTCAGGTATAATGACATTAGACATGATTCTGTGGGCAGATTGTAATCTGGAAACATAGTCATTATACCTCATGCAATTTAATGACGACGAATTATGTTCTGATATTTTGGCAATGTGATTGTTGTCAACTTGTCATGCTTTTATGTATAATGATTATGTTTGAATAGATTACTGTAGTTTTTGGCAAAATGATTCATGATGTGAATTTTACTGGGGAAAGGAGTGACAATCTCTTAAGTTTGCTATGCTTTTTTTCAATGTTATTTTAATGGAAAATGTCCAAAAATTATATTCATTAATAAATGTGTTCTCTTTTAACTGGAATGAGATGTCTAAGGTTCATAAGAAAACTTTTCGTGTTAACTCGATTCGAAATATTTGGTCTACTACAGGCACATTTTCAATACGTTAGACATGATTCGGATTTCAACAAAAGTAGCTCATTTAGGACTAGTTTATTGCTCCTGCATACCTAATTTGTCCAGATGCACTGAATGCTTAACTCTTATGGTATAGGTGCATCCCTCGCCCCCAACTTGGATTGGTGTTTTCAGGTATCAAGCTTTTAGATTTTGTTCAAGTGGAGAAAATATGGCTCAAGTACAAGATTGATGATGGCCTTATTGTTACTGAGGTATTATAATGTTAATGGTTTCTTATGTCTAGGGTGACTGTTTCATTTCCTGAAGGTGCTTCTCTTACCATGCATATTATTGCCAATTGAACCTTAGGTATTAAAAGGATCACAGGCGGAGGAAATTGGAATCCGAAGAGGTGATATTATCGAATGTTTTAATGGAGAGTGCATTTCCACTACAGTTCAGGTGGGTGTATTTATATATAGATTTATGGGGGGAAAATGCATTGCGCTCTCCCTTGAACTATTGGCAAGCATCACTTGTATCCTTCCAGCAAGAATCAAGTATCTTAGAAGGTGTTTCTTTTGTCCGAGTATGAAGTGTCTTTCATGCTACTTTTATCAAGTCCATGGTTGAATGGAAATCATGGTCACTCAAGAGGAATATTTAATATTTTTAAGAGCGGATGCTATATGCATATAAAATGTTTCTTGCATGGTAATATTAGATGTTTTGAAGTTCTGGTGCTTCTTCATCTACAAAAGAAAAGGTTGTTAATTGTTGTATACATGTTTGTGTATCTTATATGCTACATTCTTTGTAGCTTGCATTACTTCATGTTTCAACTTTTTTTTTTTGTTTTTACCCAACATCTTGTTGTTAGCTGCTTTTGATTACAGAAAATTAGCCTCATCACACTGAAAATTAGGATATGTAGGATTTGATGTACTTTATGCGCCCTGCTGCGAATATTTTAAAGCTACAGGAGAGGAAGAAAATCTAGCTTAGAAGGTTAGATCTAGAAGGCTCAGGGACTGTATGGGTTTGAGTAATACATATCATTGGCAAATAGCGTTTTCCAAAAACTAAAGGAGGTAGGGGTTAATGTTCTCAAAGATTCTGGTGTTGCGTTGCAGATTAATATCTAAGAAATAAGATGGCTCAATTTTGTTACTCCCTCCGCCCCGAAAAAGATGTCGCAAATTTTTCTAGATTCTATGTACCTAGACTGTGGGACGAAGGAAGTAGATAATTTGTTTACCTGCAATTCCTAACCATATCTGTAAAATAATCCGTTGGTTACAGATTTTTAGTGTGCAAAATTTCATAAATTGCCATCCGGGTACCATGTGGGGCCTCAAGTCCTCAACTAGTCATATTGCTTTATGGTCCTCACTTCTGTAGTTACTTCTGCTATTATCAGCTGGAGAACTTGTTGCTGAGCCTATGCAAATCAGCTGGAAGAGGCCTTGATTCCAAAATTCATGTTTCAGTAAGTCTACTTGTATATGTTAGTTGTGATTAGTTTACTTGATATGTGGAAGTATTGTGAGGACTAAGGTATATGTAATGCTGGCTTCGTAGGTCGGGGTGTTTCATGTACGCAAGTGTCGCCGGAAGACAAGAGAGTTCACTGTAGGTGTATCGGAGAGTCTGGAAATTATTGAGAGAGGTACACATCTCCATCCTTACTATTCTGAGCACTAGCTTAGATGCGTGCCCTACATTGTGTAGGAGCACGTATGAAATATGCATGGATATGGAACATACACTTAGCCTGAACAGATATGTTTTTACAGTTTATAAACTTGTCACTCTTGAAGAAGGGATTTCTGCTGCTTCGGCGTCAACCTGACCAAGTGGCTCAGTTAATTGACATTTGCTGTGTCAGATCGATGTGAACTATGTGTGATAGATGATGTCTTAACTTGTAAGCACGAGCTACTTTTGTAATGGAAGGGTGGACATTTCAGTAAGAAGCAACGGTTTCTTAATCAAAACGAGCACAACATCGCCGATCGATCTGCCGAGGACAAGGTGCTGGATAGCGGAGGAGTTTATCCGCTGGCCTTGGAACCGATCTCTTGAGCTCACCTATGACCAATCTGGTGTAAGTTGCATGCGTTGGCAGATCAAGTAGAAAATGATCAATTGCATGTTTCCATTTTGTTGGGTAAGCATCTCTAAAACGTCTTATTACTAAGTGCATTGCTGTGTCTGTCCCCTGTTGCTGCCATTCTTATTTTTTATTTTACTAATTGTCTGTTCTCTGATATTTTGGCTGACTAAAATCGAACAGCCCTTTGATGAAAATTGCAGCATTTAGATAAGGAGTGCAATCTTGGCTACCTATGATTGTACACCCCTTTCATGAAAACTGCAGCATTTAGATGAGTTGCCTTTTCTTGCCGCTTGCCTTGGAGAGTCTCCAGAGAAACTTGTCTTAGCACTTCGACCTTTGAAAGATGCTTATAAAAAAGTCATCCTATTTTATGAAGCAATTCAAAATCAACGGTGTTTGCGATTAATACAGTTTCGACACTATGACCTAGCGGACCTGTGACAGTGTTGTCTATATATCATTTTCACACCATTTTTTTTGCGAACAATCATTATCACACCTTCAGAAGTAAAAGTAAATAATAAACAGTTATTCTAATAAAGGGTCGTTGTCTTATGAATAATTTCCGTCTGGCGTCATTAGCATCTCAGCCTATAAGGGAGGACGAGCTGGTGGTATTATGCATGCAAGAAATCTTTTCCAAATCCGAAAATTTAAAATGATTTATCTTTTAAACCATTAATCCGATTGATGATTCATCTTCACCGTTGGGTTTGTCTTGACGAGTTCTTTGAAACAAGATCCCTGTTTAATATGATTTGACAAAAAAAAAATTCATCGCCAGTTGTCAGATTACTATAATATAGCTACCAGATTGATAGTTAACAGTTATCAGCCAAATAATACACAGTCATCAGATAATTTTTACATCATATAAGACTTAAATTGTTGAGAAACAAAGTTTAGAAACCTTTGGTTACTATTTGATCTTAACATGGTAACTAGCTTGACTTTATCTGGTAACCAAGTGTCGGTAATCTAGTAACTAAGATCAAAAAAAAGTTGTCAAAATATATTAACATGAGATCTAGTTTCGAAGATCTCGACGCAAAAAAGCTAACCATGAAAACGGATCTAAAGTTTGAATTATAGTTCAAGAGATAAAGCATTTTAAAGTTGAAAACTTAAAAAGGAATAAGCTAACCATGAAAACAGATCTAAATTTTGAATTATAGTTCAAGAGATAAAATATTTTAAAGTTGAAAACTTAAAAAGGAATACTACGTGACAATTGGACCATATGCATGCATGCATGACCGTTGCTATATTAATCTATGCCCATAAAAAGCTAATTTGGAACACGTGTCTAGATAGCACAGTCCAATAATGAAATACAATTGTTATCGAGTTAAGAAAATAAATAATAAAATCCTTGGCAAGTGCTAGGCGTCCCGGACGATGGGGGTTTCCGATCGTCCTGCTCCTCTGCGCGCCACGTGTCCACTAAAAACGCCCAAATCCCGCTTTTGCTGCAAAACATTCCTTTTTTATTACATATGTCCCGTTTTTGCTTCCGAAGTAAAAAAACGGTTTGTTTTAGGAATAGAACGTCTCACCGGAGACCACGCAGCAAAAAAATTGTGTTAATGTAGAAAAACCGACTTTGCCGGAGACATCGTCGGAAAAACTCGCTGGTGATTCTCGCCGGAGACCTTGTAGCAAATAGTTGACACTGTTATAGCAAAACCACAAGACGGTTGTAGCAACAAAGTTCTTCTAATGTAGCAAAAAACCTACTTCGTCGGAGACATCGTCGGAGAATTTAGCCAGAAGACCTAGTCGGAGAACTTGTAGCAAAATTTGTATAGTATTGTAGCAAAACAAAAAAACAGAGATAGCAAAAAATATATATCAATGTAGCAAAAGTACAGAAGTTTTTTAGCAATTTTTTTTGCTATTGTGGCTCTGGGATCTCGTAGCATCGCCGCCGATGCATGTAGCAAACTCCGATACCGCATGTAGCAGACATCGACGCCTTTTGCAGCCCAACAAATCGACCTCACGTAGCAAACCATTGACCTCACGTGGTAAAAACTGGCAAACGCCGGCGCCTCTCATAGCAAATGCCCCGTCGGTACGTGATTTAGGGAAGAAAACAGGAAAATACGGAAAAATAAGAAAAGATGGAAGTGGACCTCGCAGAACGGGAACGCACATCCGTACATGCAACTAACCCCTGATGATGCTTATCGAACCTGACCCAGACGATCATCATCCGGGGGAAGGTAATCATTTTCCAAAATCCTTACCATTGTAATAAGTATGTGTTATAAGAAAGTGAACAGTCATGCAAAGCAGAAAACAATAAACGGAATATACCTTTAGAAAAAAAAATATTATGTAGATCCGGAGTGGTATCATATTCCTAGAGTATAATGATAATCGTGGGAAAATTGAAAAATATACTCCATCTGTCAATAATTATCATGCATTCTAAGTTTAGTCAAAGTCAAACTTTGTAAAGTTTGCTAGAACATATAGAAAATATATAAACATCTATAACATTGAATGTATATAATATAAAAATATATCTTATGATGATTCTAATGGTACTTATATTGTATTGTAGATGTATATAAATTTTTTCTATATGGTTGATCAAACTTTACAAAGTTTGAGCTTGACTAAAGTCAGAATGCAGGGTATTTCCGGACAGAGGGAGTATACCAGATACTAAATTATTATTCTTGGTACCCATTAAAGATCTAGGCTATTTTTTATTAATAGGATCTTCATAGCATGCCATGTAAATACAAGAATAAATAGATAGCTCCTATAATTGCAAATATGGCCTGTGCATTTTAAATATTTATCTATCTGAGAAGCAACCTTGGTTGGATGTTAGAGAACAGTAATATTGCCAGCCCATTAGAAATCAAACCTCATGTTTGACGCTTTGGTATCTTATAAAAAAATAAAATATTTTTTAGTGCGAGACGATATTTTTATCGATAGCGAGGCGTCTATAACGACTTAACCAATCTCAAAACCCGACGTGATCAGTCTCTTAGACTCTTTTTAGAGGTGCACGTACGGGTAGTGTGTGTGTGGGTTACGTTCGTAGAAACTGAATACATGTAGCGTATTTTTCAGCGATCTGTGTCTGTACTGGTTTCAGAAAAAAAATCTGAACTCTTCCCTAGACATATACGAAGGCTTGCAAAGCCAATCCTTGCCGAGGAGCCCACTCTATTATCATATCAAGTAAGAGTGTTTCGTCCGATCCATTTCGAACACAAAATATGTCCGTTTTGATCTGTATAGGTTGTCCCGTGTATTATTTTTTTGGACTGAGTCTATTTGGGTCATGAAGTGCTCCGATCAACCTTCATTTTTTCTTCCAATTTTTTCATTAAAACACCTCAATTTACATAGGGGAAAAAAGAAAGAGACAAACCCTAGAAAAACCTAGCTTGGCCTAAACCCTAGGGTGCGTGTCGACGTCGGTGATTCCTACTCGTCCTCGTCCTTGGAGATGTCTATGAACAGCGGAGGCGTCCAAAGCTAGTACGCCTGCAGTGGCTAGTGGGGAGGGGAAACTTGGTCAGGCCACACATGCCACTGTCATGGCCACGCGGGCGCCGGTGGAGCTGGAGGCCGAGGTGGCTGCCGCGTAGACATCCCCGAGTCGTGCAACGTCATAGCCAGCCCGTCCAAGTGTACTTTATCCTTGATCTGGGAGGCCTTGACGGTGAGGCACAATGCCTCCTCTAGGGTCTATGTATGGCGGCATGATGGGGGCCTCCTCCTGCTTGACGCCCACTAAGTAGGCTCGGTGGCCCTCGTAATCCGCCGTGTCATCACGGATCCCCTCGCCATGAATGTCATCGCTGCCCCGCGGTGACGATGGTTCCCAGTTGTCGACACAATGGCTTCCGAGGCCTCCCTCACTGTGTCAAGGCGCGTAGGTTTGCTTGGTAGGCTAAGTGACAAGAGAAGAGCACGCACACTGGTCGGGCAGATAAGCCCGTGAACATGGTATGCCCTTTCAGAGAGCTATGGAGCTATACTAACACAACTATTTATGCGTGTGTGTATGTGTTTTTCCTAGTGCAGGTGAGCGAAATATCAGCCCAAGAAGAAGGGAAAGAAGAGCGTAGATACCTACAAGATCTACATCTTGTGACAGTGTTGTTGTGCGAAGGGGCACCGCTGCGACGAAGCTTCTCGAATATGTCCTAGGATCTTGTTCTATGACATCTTCGAGGATCTCATCACAGGAGTGTTCCCGAGCCCCGAGGAGGGACCGCGACGGAAGCTATATCGACACAAGGCCAAGGATGCCCGGCAGATGCTGCCGGGGATCTCGATCGTCCCGGTGACCATAGCAGGATGGGAACATGTGGGTGACATCAGTGGGAGAAAAGGAAGCACACAAACCGGCATGACAGATACATGACGTGCACCACCCGGCAGCAATGCCCCCCACGTGATGGCGTCGCAGGCGCGCCAGTGGGGACAAGACAGGACGAAGTCGTCCTATCCCATCGTCATCAAGTGTAGTCGTGCACCGCCCGAAGCAATGGAGTGGTTCGCAGCACCACCCTCCTTTGTACACACAACTTGGAGAGAGTCGTCAGACCCGGTAACCGTGCATGGCGAGCATGCACAACGGCTTTATGGTGTCCCCTCGTAGTATAAGAGGAGAGCCGGCCCCCTCTAGGAAGAGGAGGGACTACTTTGTACAAAAAGCATTCCCAAGAGTCTGAGTGGTAGCTAGAACTAAGAGAAGAAAGGAAGCCCGGGTAGCACAAGAGAGTCCACCTAGTTTGTACAATTATTCCAGATCTAGTGGACGATGCAGGACGTAGGGTTGTTAGCCTGAGGGTGTCCTAAATCTGGGTACAAAATCTGTGTGTTTACCGTACTTTCATCCCGTCGAATTTGGATCACCTCGCGCCCCTCGCTGAACAAAAAATGGGTGCCTCGCATCCCCGGTGTTCGCATTCCTACACGTGACACCAGTCCACGTTGTCTCTACCGCTATAGTCGAACATTGAAAGTTTTCCATGCTCCATGACCGGCCGGAACTCGCCCAGGATTGATGAGCGTCGCTGCATATCGTGTTCCCATTCTCGGAACGCCGACCAAAATGACGTGCAGAGGCGGTACACACGGTCATTCCGGATATACTGCAGGACCTGGCGGCGCTAGCACTGGATATCGGCTTTGAGCAACGTGCCTTCTGGTGGCACGGGCGGTACCGGCTCCTTAATCATATTGATGTGCCAACTACCCGGCATGTTGACGCCGTGGTAGTCGCAGGGCTCCTCATGTTCCCATCACTAGTGCTGCTTCTTCGTGGGCATGTATCGGCATTCACGGTTGTCTTGAATCCTCTGAGGATGCGCTCGTGGCGTAGCCATAGCACGTCGTGCCGACGCAATGAAATTGTGTGTGTGGGGCGGCATCAGTGGAAGAGGAGGGTGGGAAAGCGTGGCGGCACTGGTGGTGATCGGCGATGGAGCTGGCCCAAAAAAGATCCAACCTCGTGGTCCTTCTTTTTATTATAAGAAACACCTTTTCATATTTTTCTTGCCTTATATATTTTATGTATTAATTAAATATGAAAATATAAAATACATTTACTATTTGCATAAACAAACAAAAAACCCCAAAACTTTACTTTATTGTATTTACTTTCTTGCCTAGTTATAGATTATCTCCTTATATTTATTTTTAATTTTATTAATACGAAACCTTGCGCTTGACAACCATATGGTGGAGTTTTTTTAAGGAATACGATAGGGGAAGCCCCTATAGTGATTTTTTTTTGAAATAATAAGAACCATAATCTATGCCCGTGAGAACTTGAATCTGGATGGCTAGGTTGTACATCCACTTCACTAACCAAGTGAGTTAAGCTCGCTTCTTATAGTGGAGTTGGAGATACAACAAAAATACTTTGCTTTGTCGGTTGCTATAAGAGGACAACGAAAGGAGAGTCCTCTGTAATTTCCGAAGAGTTCGATATAAACCCTCGAGTCATCCATATGGGGAATACAAGACTCTGCACTTGGAGTCCCAACGAGTTGGTACACACAGAGTTGTTGCCATCAGTAGCATCCTCTCCAAATTTCTTTTCTTCCATGGATAATATTTTTTGGGGGGTTTTGGATTAAGAAAAACAATAGTTATAAAAATAAAAAGATTAACATTTTTGGGGGTTTCCAGTAAATAACAAAAAGTAAACTAAGAACAACAAATAAACTAGAACAAAAATAAAACTAATTAGCAGGGTCTCTAATAACCTCACCACGGTAGCGAGAATTGCTTCCCTGACAACATTGTTAGAAAAATAGGTGATACCTTCAATTCGGATTGCAAATGTAGTATAGCTTGCTTTCCACCTAAAAGATCTATGTTTATCGATCTTGGTAAGATTCGCTATGGTATAGGATTATGTCGGACAAGACCTTGAAAACTCGTAGTTGAAAAGGACACAAATGCCGCCTAGAGGGGGAGGGTGAATAGGTGGTTTAAAACTTTTATGAGATGGGATTAACAAAGGCAGAATAAAACTAGCGTTTACTTTGTCAAGCACACAACCTATATAAACTATGGTTCATCTATGTGCACAAACAACTTATGCTAAGAAAAACAAGCAACTATGTGATATCTAGATATGACTTCAAGGAAGAAGTCTATCACAAAGTAAAGTGCATAAGTAAATAGCTCGGGTATAGAGATAATCGAGGCACGCAGTGACAACAATGTATTACTGAGTTCCTCCCATAAAGGGAGTACGTCTCATTGGAGGGGTGGGAGGTACTAAGACTATCATGCCACAAAAGGCCTCAACATATTCTCCTGTGAACCTCGCCACAAGAGGCCTGATTCACTTCTCCACTATCGATGCACTTGTCGGTGACAATCCATAACCTCTCACAAAGCTTGGGGCACTTCTCCAAAACTCAATCGGAGGCTCCCAACAAACAAGCTTGGGGAAATCTCTGTTATAATTGCGACAAGAAGATAATGAAGAACGGAAAATAAATCACAGCAAGGGGACACAGATTTAATGTGAAAAAACCTCTCCAACAAAGAGAGGAAAAACCACGGGCGCCAGCCAGCGAAACTTCACTATACCGGGGAGTGTTTACAAACGACGGGGATTTCGTAGATATAACACACCCCAATCGTCGGCTTACAAGGGGTTTATATATCAGTGGAAACCTAGGTCTTCGATGATCCATACCGTACCGCGGGGGGAGGGCCTCGCTCCACTCGTCAGAAGGCCTATACTTTGTAGAATTTGGATTAGCATATAACAAATGCCACCTTGAGACAAATTCTTTCTTGTAGCATCAACAGTAATCATCTCCCTAAACAAACAAAGAAAATACTTTCGGCGCTAATAGCCACTTGGGCTAATCAGTTAAACCAACTAAGTTCGAGCAAAGCTCAAACTTAGCAACAGGAATAGGTTTAGTCATCATATCAGAAGGATTATCATGAGTGCTGATCTTGCATACCTTTAATTTACCTTGAGCAACAATGTCTCTAACAAAATGGTACTTGACATCAATGTACTTAGTTCTCTCATGGAACATCTGATCTTTTGTAAGGTATATGGCACTTTTACTGTCACAAAACAAAGTAATGCAAGAATCATCTCCACAAAGCTCAGCAAACAAACCTTTCAACCAAACAGATTCTTTGCAAGCTTCAGTAATAGTCATGTATTCAGCTTCAGTAGTAGATTGTTCAACAACAACCTGCAATGTATCCTTCCAGCTAGCAGCACAACCACCAACATTAAACACATAGCCTGTGAGAGATCTTCTCTTATCCAAATCGGCAGCAAAATCTGAATCCACATAGCCAACGAGTCCCTCACCGGTCCCGCCAAACTTCAAACAAGCATTGGAAGTGGCAAGAAGGTACCTGAAAACCCACTGAACAACCTTCCAATGTTCTTTACCAGGATTAGCCATGTATCTACTTATCAAACTCATAGCATAAAATAAATCAGGATGAGAACAAACCATGGCATACATCAAAGAACCAACAACACTAGAATATGGCACCTTTGACATGTACTCAAACTCTTCATCAGTAGTAGGACATTGAGAAACTGGCAATTTAAAATGAGGAGAAATATGAGTACTAACTGACTTGGCACCATCCATATTAAAACAATGAAGAACTTTCTTAATGTAACTTTGCTGACTAAGAAACAATAGACCAGATTTTCTATCTCGGGTAATCTCCATACCTAAGATCTTCTTAGCAGCTCCAAGATCCTTCATCTCAAACTCACTACTTAGGTGTTCCTTCAAATTAGTGATTTCTCTCATGCTCTTGGCAGCAAGTAACATATCATCAACATATAGCAACAAGTATATAGGTGATCCATCAACAAACTTAATATAAACACAACTATCATATTTAGACCTCCCAAAACCATGTGAGATCATAAATGAATCAAACATTTTATACCACTGTCTTGGAGATTGCTTTAAGCCATAAATATAATTCTTTAATTTGCACACAAAATCCTCTTTACCAGGCACTATGAACCCTTCTGGTTGGTCCATGTATATTTCCTCATCAAGCTATCCATGCAGAAAAGCAGTCTTGACATCTAACTGTTGGGAATATGCCCTAGAGGCAATCATGTATGATGAAATTTCCCATTGTATTCATAAAGATATAAAGTTGCCCTTGTATAAACATCTGATGTGTATCATTGAATATGTGATTCGGTTGTGGAACTATACATTCATGTTGTTTGTACTAAATATCCTTGGTCGTCGAGGTTGTGCTAGACACACAACTTAGACCAATGTGAAAGTCGGCTTGATGACTCGGTTCCACTTGTCATGGGCATGGAGATGCTATTCCGACTTACACAGATTCGGCTAAAGAGTTTAGCGATTCGGATTGACCCATATTGAGGTACAACGAACAAGTCGTCATTTGTATATCTCAATCAATGTAATCCTTAGACCTGAGGTTATTGCATAGTCCGAGTTGAGGATCACCGACTTAGGTTCTGTCGAACGTTGATCCGTAACTGGGAAGTTATAAAGGCAGAGTTCGGGTCGACTAAAAATCAAGCTGCGTGATGTGAATAACCAAGATGGAATTTTTCCCCTCCACTCGGAGGGATATTCTATGGGCCCTCTCGTGAGATATGATTTGGAAAGCATGGCCATGCACGACTCGGTTAAGTGTTAAACGAGGAGATCGACTAAGAGTTAGTCGGGTGAATCACTTATCTTGGATCGAGAAGAGAGTTGGACTATTTAAGGAATGACAAATATTCGCCTATAGTCTAATAAGGTATATCGTGAGGCAAAAGGGACTCGGACGTGAGTCACATTGGAAAGGCAAGTCGTCATGACTCTTTGGTACTTGGGAGTCGGCACGTTCTGCTAGGAGCCGCTACCGACTGATCGATTGAGAGTCGGACTCTAATCGTGTCTAGGTAGCCAAGAGCCTGCGGGGTCACACACTTAAGAGAAGGAGAAAGTTCGGATTGGATCTGAACCGGAAATCTGGTTGGGTTGGAACCAACTGAAAGGATCGTATGGGCACCTAGAGGGGGGGGTGAATAGGTGCTACTTCAAATTTTCTTCTTTTTCAAATTAAGGTTTGACAATAAGGTAAATTCTCTAGATAATGCAACTATGGTGAATTTACCTATATGACAAATATGCAAGAGCTACCACAACACAAAGTAGTAACAAGTAAGTAAGGTGCGGTAAAGGATAGAGGTAACCGAAAAGTGGACACGGAGACACAAGGATTTGTTTCCCGTAGTTCCTTCCTTTTGAGGGGAAGTACGTCTACGTTTGGAGAGGGGGTGGTTTCAAACCACCAACGCCACGAGAGGCCTCCCTTGTTTTCCGATGAATCTCACCCCAACGGGATCGATTCACCTTCCACTATATCGACAACCTTCAAGGTGGAAGCCGGCACCGTTACAAGTTTGGGGCACACATCCACAACTTAATTGGAGGCTCCCAAATACAAGCAAGCTGTCAAAGCAATCAAAGACAAGCTTGTAAGAACAAAAACAAGATCTAGGGTTTCCAACAAAACACTAGAGCAAAGGGGCCCTCAATGAAATGAGGGGGAAATGAAGATCTCTTTTGGTGAAGTAGTAGATCGGGGCCTCCTCCTTCGATTCCCCAAAGATCAAGGACTTTGGGTGGTTGGATGAGGAGATCTTGAGAATTTGAGTGGCTCCAATGGACTCCAATGGTGGGCAATGACTTTAATGTGCTGAGCCCTTTGTCCCAAGGTAGGTGGAGGGGTATTTATACCCCTCCACAAAATCTGACCGTTGATGCATTTACTGCAGCGGTAGTACCGGAAGTTCAAGCGGTACTACCGGAGAACTCCGGTACTACCGGACCTGGTACCGGACCACCCTTTTTCAAACAGCAACAAGTCCTGCCCCCAGCGATACTACTGTTGTTGCTACCGGGAAGCGGTAGTACCACTTGAGGCAACCGGTACTACCGGTCCTGGAGAGAACAGCACATTTCCATACGAAAAACTCTCAGTCACGCCAGGTAGCAAAACGCGGTACTACCGCATTTTGCTACCGGCGCAGACAGAAGCTTTTTGCAACGTGCAAAAACTCTCTGTCACGCCAGGTAGTGAAATGCAGTACTACCGCATTTTGCTACCGGCGCAGACAGAAGCTTTTTGTACGTTACAAAAAGTCTCTGTCACGCCAGGTAGTAAAATGCGGTACTACCGCATTTTGCTACCGGCGCAGACAGAAGCTTTTTGTAACGTACAAAAAGTCTCTGTCACGCCAGGTAGTAAAATGCGGTACTACCGCATTTTGCTACCGGTTGCAGACAGTAGCTTTTTGCAACGTTCAAAAAGCCTCTGTCCTGAGCAGTACTAAAATGCGGTACTACCGCATTTTAGTACCGGAGCAGGCAGAAGCTTTTGACAAGCTGTAAAAAAGCTTCTGTCGCGCTAGGTACTAAAATGCGGTACTACCGCTTTTTAGTACCTGGCACGACAGAAACTTTTTGACAGTTAGTCATTTTCTTCTGTCTGGTCCGGTAGCAAAAAGCGGTACTACCGCTTTTTGGTAACGCGCCAGGCAGACAGTTTCTGAATGTTTGCAAGCCTTTTTAATGTACCTGCGACACACTTAGCAAATCATTAGTCCGATATGTGTGTTGTTATCAAACACCAAAATCACTAGGGATAGCAAATGCTCTTTCAATCTCCCCCTTTTTGGTGTTTGATGACAACACACATTTTGCAAGGAAATCTAGTGATGACAATATGTAGATGGGGCTCCCCCTAGATATGTAGAAACAAGCCCCATACATTCAAGCAAGCTTACTGAGAGTAGAAGTCGCACATAGAGGACATACCTTTGCTAAAAAACATGTGATGACCAATAGATTAGGAATGAGGAATATCATCACATAGGATGGATCCAACAAGAATAGCCATAATACACACAAGATGGATCCATAAGATAACCACATAGTCTTAACATACATAGCACAAATAGTTAGGTTCACACATAGTAAGTCACACATAATAAGAGGCAACCAAATAAAGTTCACAAGCGAATAAAATCAAAGGCAAGAACGAGCTTGTGACTTTCCCTCGCAAATCTCCCGCATACCTAATGTGCAACTTCTCCCCCTTTGGCATCAAGACGCCAAAAAGGGACAAGAGCAACACTAACGCCCCGGAGATCACTCATCATCATCATCAACGTCGTCCCATGCAGCACCATGAGGTGGAGGGGCATGGAAGGAGGAGGTGGCATCATCTTCCCAGTTGCTGTGCTTGGAGATCCATTGGTCTTCTGGGGTAATGTTGTTCTCGGAGCCCTTGGAAGCAGTCAAGCCTTGAGCCTCCATCATTTCCTTCTGACGAGCACAGGCCTTCTTGGCATAGACATGGGCCTCGTACAGGCGTTTCTGATTGTCCACTTGGAGGCAGAATATCTTCTTGAGTTTGGCCTCAAACCTCTTAGCCCAAGATGGCCGTGCGGGCTGGCGACGAGAGATCACAAAAGCAGCACCCTGTGGTGCATCAGCAGCATCACCTGAGTCCTCAACCGGGTTCCCATCCTCATCAACAATCTGACCATCCGCATTGCGGGGTTTGGGATGGGTCTTGATCAGCAGATTCTTGTGGCGGTGAGTGGCAAGACGAAGATGAGGCAAGTCACGGGCAATTTTAGGGCACTTGCTAATGATGAGAGCCATGATGTATGGAGCAAAAGGAGGCACCCTCCGCTGAAAAGTGGCGCAGACCATCTCATTCCAGATAACATCCATCACATCCACAGGGAGGCCAGAGTCACGGTGGTGATAGGTGGCCATCACAATATCCACCATGTAAGCATGAATCTCATCAACATTCCCAGCACGAGGGGCGATGGTCTCGCGATAGATGCGGTGCAAGATGTTATAAGTAGGAAGGAGCCCTTTGATCTTACCAGGGATGCCGCGCCCCCGGATGTACAGTGGGGCAAGCCTATCTTTCTTCATGGGATGGTCATTGGCATGGCACCGAAACCCAACGGGAACATCCTTGCCACGGTATTCGTACCCGAGGATAGCCGCAAACTCAGCCAACGTTGCTTCCTTGACAACACCCTCGGTCATCCAAGTGAGAGTCCAAGTATCATTCTTGGCAAAGTGAACGGTTGCATAGAACTGAGCAATGAGCATTGGATCATAGTTGCATTTGAACTCGAAGCAAGCCAAAGTTGGTGCACATGTCAAGGGCCTCACCAAAGTAGTTCAGATTCTTCCTCACATGATTCATCTCGATCCATTTTTGAGGAACCACAATTTTGTCATCTTTCATGAGAATCTCATGGAACACCCGCTCCTGAAAGTCCGTGTAGAAGAGACTATTTTCTCGAGCATAAGCGCGAGCCGCCCCATACGGACTGACCACCCGCAGAGCATGAAATTCTGACTCAGAGATATCACACAACAGCTTTGGCCCTGATGGCCCGGAACTTTGACTCTTGCGAGGACCAGAGGGAGGAGGAGGTGGAGGAGCTTTACCACGACCAGCACTTTGCTTGACCCCCTTTCCCCCGCGACCACGAGTTGTTGGCAGTTTCAGACGGCACTAGGTTGAGGCATGACCTCCTCTTCAGACTCAGTCTCAGATTCTGACTCATAGTCCTCGATCTCATAGTGAGCTTTGGAGCGCTTGCACGATCCCTAGGAACCCCCTGCACCTATGAAAGAACGAGGGAGATAGCATAGGGGTAAGGGCACAAGAACCTGGGGCAAACAGATGATGGAATTGAGTGTTTTAAAAAAAATTTGCTGCCAGTACTGGGGCGGTAGTACCGGACCTGCACAACCAGTAGTACCGCCAAGCGGTAGTACCGGAAAAAGATTCCCGGTACTACCGGCCCGCGACTACAGTGCAGATCTGAACTAAGATCCGAGTATGGGCAACTAATTTGTAGTCAAAACACGATTCCCATCGGGCCAAGTGATAGATCTGGTAAATAGCACACGATACAACCTCAAGAATTCAAGTACCGTTACCATCAGGACAGAGAGCCAAGATACAGAAAAAAGGAAGGTTCTTGTGCAGAGTAGATGGGTTTTGTTGGATAAGAGTGGCCTGGGTTTAGTGAGACACGCGGACATGGGCAATGCACTCAAGGAAAAACACTAAAAACATATGGAGAGCCAAACTTGAGTGCATGACCAAAAGAATCAACACCAACAAGAGGATAACAAACATGAGTAAGAACCAAATCAACTAGGTGACAAACACGAGTAAGCACTTCAACCTCTCGATTGAGAGGGGGCGGTGGCCTAGGCCACCATATTTGAGTATACTCGGCTTGGCACCACGAAGATGTATCTTGGGTCCATTACTGAGACTCATCATTGAGCTCACATATCACAAAATGATATTAAGAGGAATTATTTTTGTTTAATTTGCGCATAATGGGGGAGGGATAGTCCAATCAATTAGGACCGCACTCCCCCTATGTCCATGCCTACACCTAAACCAAACATGGGTCAAGTATTAGGTGAGAGTGCAAGATAATCAAGTCAAACTCCTAGAATATACTATATTTAGTTCATTCCTCAAGTAGCAAAACCTTGCTTCATCAAGTGGCTTCGTGAAGATATCGGCAAGTTGATCTTTGGTTGGTACATAGGATAGATCAATATCACCTCTAGCAACATGATCTCTAATAAAGTGATGTCGAATCTCAATATGCTTTGTCCTTGTGTGATCCACCGGGTTGTATGCAATCTTGATGGCACTTTCATTGTCACATAGAAGAGGCACTTTGTCACAATGGACACCGTATTCCTTCAAAGTTTGCCTCATCCATAGCAATTGGGTGCAAGCACTAGCAGCAGCAACATACTCGGCTTCGGCGGTGGAGAGAGATATACAATTTTGCTTCTTAGAAGACCAACATACCAAGGACCTACCAAGGAATTGGCAAGCCCCAGATGTTGATTTTCTATCATCCTTGTCTCCCGCCCAATCCGAGTCCGTGTATCCACAAAGAGCGAATGTTGAGCCTTGAGGGTACCAAAGACCATAAAATGGGGTATGAACTAAATATCGAAAGATTCTCTTGACCGACATTAAATGGCTTTCCTTAGGAGCCGCTTGATATCTTGCACACACACCTACACTCAACACAATATCGGGTCTAGATGCACAAAGGTAAAGCAAAGAACCAATCATAGACCGGTATACCTTTTGATCCACATCTTTACCATTTGGATTTTGTTCTAGATGAGTCTTTGTTGCCATGAGAGTTGGGGCTCCATTCAAATCTTGCATTTTGAATCTCTTGAGCATATCTTGAGTATACTTGGCTTGATTGAAGAATTTTCATCCTCTAACTTGCTTGATCTCAAAGCCAAGGAATACTTTCAACTCCCCCATCAAGGACATCCGGAACCTACTAGTCATAAGATTTGAGAATTCATCATTAAAAGCTTTGTTAGATGAGCCAAAGATAATATCATCAACATAGATTTGGCATACAAAAATCTCCCCATTAACCCTCTTAGTAAAAAGAGTGGGATCGATTTTCCCAACCTCAAAGCCACGGTCAAACAATAACTCTCTAAGGTGCTCATACCACGTGCGTGGAGCTTTCTTGAGCCCATAGAGCGCCTTATCAAGTTTGTAGACATGGTTTGGAAAGTTGGGGTCCTCAAATCCCGGGGGTGCTTAACATATACCAATTCATTTAAAGGACCATAAAGGAATGCACTTTCTACATCCATTTGATGCAACTTAAAGTTATGATGTGCCGCATAAGCAAGAAGGATACGGATGGACTCAAGGTGAGCCACGGGTGCATAAGTCTCTCCATAATCAATGCCTTCAATTTGGGAATAACCTTGTGCAACCAATCTAGCCTTGTTCCTTACAATAATCCCATGCTCATCTTGCTTGTTCTTGAATATCCACTTTGTTCCAATAACATTGCGGCATTCCTTTGGCTTCTCAACTAACTTACACACTTTGTTTCTCTCAAAGTTGTTGAGTTCTTTGTGCATAGCTTCTAACCAATCCGAATCTTCAAGAGCTTCCCACACTTTCTTTGGTTCAATCATGGAAATGTGAGCTTGATGTTCACTGAACCTCTTCAATTGTGCTCGTGTGGAAATTCCTTTCCTTAGATCTCCAACAACAATTTGGAGGGTGTGGTCTCTTATTTCCAACATTCTTTCCTTTCTAGCTTCGCGACGAGCATGGATCTCCTCATTGTTTCTTGGAGGACCCTCTTCATCATTTTGATCCTCGTCTTGACCATCAACTTGACCTTGATCATCATTAGATTCATCCTCTATATTGGGAGGCAAGGGTTGACCTTAGTCTTGATCAAGTTCTCTTCTAGCATCAATTTGAGCCCGTCTCAAAACAGTTTGGATGGATCTTCCTTGACAAATTGACTTGGCACCACTTGACAACCCATCGAATGGACCAAGAACCCTTTGACTAGAGTTCACACATTGATCACTATGTTGAGGGTCCACATTTTTTCTTTGGCTTGAGTCAATGTCCTCCTCGGTAGATGGAGCATGTTGAGGTTGTGAAGATGAGGGCTCCACTCGAGTGGAGCATAGTTCTTCTCGATCCGCCATAAGGGGTTCCTCAATGGGGCGGATATAACCTACACCCATTCTTCCTATGGCATCCTGAGGCATTTCATCATCTGCATCACAAGCATCAACACGCCCCCCTTGGGGACCATCATATTCTTCGAAGGTCACACTACAAGATTCTATGACGGCTCCGGAGAGCTTGTCATAGATTCTATAAGTGTGAGATTCGAGACCATAGCCAAGAAAAATACCCTCTAATGCTTTAGATTCGAATTTAGACAAACGAACACCTTTGATGAGATAGAAACACTTACAACCGAACACCCGGAAATAAGATATGTTGGGCTTGTTACCGGTAAGTATTTCATATGGAGTCTTGTTGATTTTCTTGTGGAGGTAGAGCCGGTTTGAAGCATGGCAAGCAGTGGAGACGGCTTCGGCCCAGAAGTTGTATGGAGATTTAAACTCTGCCAACATGGTCCTAGCCATCTCAATAAGAGTCCGGTTCTTCCTTTCGGCCACACCATTTTGTTGAGGGGTGTATGCAGTGGAATATTGATGTTTAATCCCCTCATCACTAAGAAAATCATTCAAGGTGTAGTTCTTGAACTCGGTGTCGTTGTCACTTCTTATAATCAACACGGGAACATTGTGTTGCCGTTGAACCAAGTTGATGAAGTCGATAAAAGTCCTTTGAGTTTCACTCTTCAACTTGAAGAAATAAACCCAAGAGTATCTTGAAAAGTCGTCAACAATCACCAAACAATATTTCTTCCCACCAAGACTTGCATGAGATGGAGGACCAAATAGGTCCACATGAAGGAGTTCCAAGATCTTGTTAGACTTGATTTGGTTCGTGGGCTTATGAGGAGCGTCATGCATCTTCCCTAGAACACATGCCCTGCAAACACGATCTTTGGCAAGGGAACATTTTCTTTTAGTCCAACAATATGGCCCTCTTTATGGAGACTTTGCAAAGTTCTCATATTGACATGGGCTAGTCGGCGGTGCCATAGCCAACCCACATCGGCCTTTCCGTATAAGCACATCGGACCTGCAGTGGCTTGCCCCGAAAAGTCCACCACATACAAGTCATTTTCGACGTACCCAACGAAAGCGACCTTGAGAGACTTTCTCCACATGAGGACCACAATATCATTATCAATAAAGACGGCAAAGACCATCTTTCCAAGAGCACGGACAGAAAGTAAATTGTATCCAAGGGTTTCAACAAGCATGACGTTCACGAGTGTAATGTCGTGAGCCACCACTACCTTGCCGAAATCCATTACCGTAGATTTTGACTTGTCGGCATATGTGACGGTGATTTGATATTCATTTGACACCAAGTCCTTGACAATAGACGAGCTTCCGGTCATATGACTTGTGCAACCACTATCAATCACCCATTTTGACCCTCCGAAAGCATAAGTCTACAAAAGATCAAGCTAGTTTTTAGGTACCCATTTTTCAATGGGTCCTCTTTTGTTAGCAACAAGGGTCTTGGGAACCCAAATAGACCAAGCAATATAACCATCATAAGGACCAACATATTGTGCATACACATCACCATAGTAATCACGCATTAGAACATAGTGAGGGTTAGCACTTCCCGCAAAATCATCATGAGACATAGTTTTGCCATTTGTGGTCTTACTTTCCACAATGGTCTTGTTGGTCTCTTGTGCGGGCTTGTCCTTCTTCTTCTTGTTGTTCTTCTTATTTGTTTTGGAGACAAAACCAATGCCCCCTTTATCACCACTACGCCTTTGCTTGCTCAAAAGATCATCAATAGACTTGTTGCCTTGTGGAAATGTAGCCTTCGCAAGCTCCCCCTTCAACCTAGCATTATCTTCAAGGATAGTTGTGCTACTCGATGGAATGAAGTTACTAGGTGAAGGTATATTGGCCAATTGAGTTTGAAGTGTTTCATGGGACTTTGTGAGAGACAAGAGTTCACTCTCCAAGGCTTTGTGGGCCTTGTTAAGCAAGCTAAAGTCCTCGACAAGTTTTTCATGAACCACACCAAACTCAACCTTGTCCTTTTTAGCTCTTTTGTATTTAGCAATAGCATGATCACGCTCTTTGATGAGTTTGTTAACAATGATGTCATTGGCCTCATCAAGCCCTTCAAGTTTTGACTCAAGGGACAACCTAGTCTCTTGTTCTTCTTCTAGAGCATTGCTTAAAGCCTCTAGTTCAATCATATGTTCATGCCCAAGTTTACATCTAACATCTAGAAGCTCTTGAGTGTGGGAGAGTTGATCTAAGATGTTCCCAAAATGTAGTTTAGCATCACCTTCTAGGTTAGTCATGAACTCATCAAAGGCAATTAATTCCTTTTTAACATCAAGAGACATTTCATCATCAATTTCATCATTATCTAATTGAGTAGAGTGAGATGAGGAGGATACCTCCGTTCCTCTTGCCATAAGGCAAGTGACGTTCTTGGAGGAAGAGTTCTCATTTGGAGAGTCGAAGAGTGAGAGTGTCGGAGTAGAGGTGGTAGCTAGAGCAGCCATACCATGTGAGGTTTCTTCTTCTTCCTCATCTTCACCATCTTCATTATCGGAGGAGTATTCTTCATGAGTGATCAAGACAATTTCTCCCGATTTCTTGTTGATGGGATTCTTTTTGATGAAAGGTTTCTTGTAGGGTGCCTTGAGAGTCTTCTTCAACACGAGCTTCCCACCATTATCTTCTCTCTTCTCATAGGGGCAGCTTGCCACAAAGTGGTAGCGGTCACCACAATTGAAGCAAGTTCTCAACCTAGTGGCATTCTCTCTTTTCCCATTTGGATTGCTTCTTCGTTGCATTTCCATCTTGGCCTTGGCGGGATTCTTCCAAAAGTTCTTTGCATAGAAAGCCATATATTGACTATGAGCAATCTTGACATCATCGGGATGGTCCAAGGAGAGGCCTTCATCACTATCATCTTCATATTCAAAGTCCACAACTTTGCGCTTTAAAGCGACATTGACCACATTGCTCATACCGAGGGAACGAGCACGGGCATCTTTGGCGTTCTTGGCGGCGACCTTGAAAGCGGCCATCTCTTGCATAACTTCATTTGAGGTCATGAGATGGTAGTTGTGTCTTCCTTGTAAGCTCTTCAAGTCCGTGGGCTCAAAAGGCATGAGTGCACTCACATATTTCCTTTTTATCCATGCATCATCCACATGTGAGGCACCCACATTTCTAAAAGCGGTGGCGGTGGTCTTGAGCCTTCGATACATGTCTTCGTGATCTTCACCTTCTTTCATGTAGAAACCTTCGGCTTCATTGCTTAGAGCATCATATCTGTTTCTCCTCATACTCTCATTTCCAACAAACAACACAGTGAGAGCATCCCAAGCTTCCTTGGCAATGCTAAAGTGCTCAATGTGTGGATAATCCTTTGTTCTCAATCCTTGTTGAATCATATGCAAAGCAGTGGCATTGAGTTGACTATTGACAACCTCTCTTCTTGTCAAGTTGTTTGGATCCCCAATAAAGAGTCCATGCTCGATGATGTTCCATAGTTCAATGCAAGAGCTGCGCATATGAGTTCTCATTAGTGATTGCCACTGAGCAAAAGTAGCAGACTCTTCTAGCTTAGGTGGGTCACCTCTATTGTACACATGAGGGTGAGGGATGGGAGGATCGGGAGAGTACCAAGAATCACGGTGCTCGCCCTTCCCCCATCAAGTCGTGTGGAGGAGTTAGCATTGTCTAGTTTATCCCCTACCACCATACCTTCGGGGGATACCGGAGTATTCCCTTTAGGTACGGATGGTAGTTCCTCTTGAGGAGATGGGGGTGATGAGCCATCTTTGTCTTTAAGAAGTTGCTCAAGCATCTTCTTGACTTCGTTGACCAAGGAAGAGCTCAATCTTGTTTCCAAGTTTCTGAGATCTTCCATGGTCACCGGGGTTGACTCACTACCACCATCCCCTTCTTGGCTACCCATATTCTCTTAGGCGGTAAAGCCCGAATAAAGAGCCGAGGCTCTGATACCAATTGAAAGGATCGTATGGGCACCTAGAGGGGGGGGGGGGGGGTGAATAGGTGCTACTTCAAATTTTCTTCTTTTTCAAATTAAGGTTTGACAATAAGGTAAATTATCTAGATAATGCAACTATGGTGAATTTACCTATATGACAAATATGCAAGAGCTACCACAACACAAAGTAGTAACAAGTAAGTAAGGTGCGGTAAGGATAGAGGTAACTGAAAAGTGGACGCGGAGACACAAGGATTTGTTTCCCGTAGTTCCTTACTTTTGAGGGGAAGTACGTCTACGTTTGGAGAGGGGGTGGTTTCAAACCACCAACGCCACGAGAGGCCTCCCTTGTTCTCCGATGAATCTCACCCCAACGGGATCTATTCGCCTTCC
Organism: Avena atlantica; assembly: GCA_910589765.1. NCBI lineage: Eukaryota > Viridiplantae > Streptophyta > Magnoliopsida > Poales > Poaceae > Avena > Avena atlantica. Next base: position 164,213,959 of record OU342737.1, read on the forward strand.
ACTATATCGGCAACCTTCAAGGTGGAAGCTGGCACCGTTACAAGTTTGGGGCACACATCCACAACTTAATCGGAGGCTCCCAAATACAAGCAAGCTGTCAAAGCAATCAAAGACAAGCTTGTAAGAACAAAAACAAGAGGTAGGGTTTCCAACAAAACACTAGAGCAAAGGGGCCCTCAATGAAATGAGGGGGAAATGAAGATCTCTTTTGGTGAAGTAGTAGATCGGGGCCTCCTCCTTCGATTCCCCAAAGATCAAGGACTTTGGGTGGTTGGATGAGGAGATCTTGAGAATTTGAGTGGCTCCAATGGACTCCAATGGTGGGAAATGACTTTAATGTGCTGAGCCCTTTGTCCCAAGGTAGGTGGAGGGGTATTTATACCCCTCCACAAAATCTGACCGTTGATGCATTTACTGCAGCGGTAGTACCGGAAGTTCAAGCGGTACTACTACCGGACCTGGTACCGGACCACCCTTTTTCAAACAGCAACAAGTCCTGCACCCAGCGGTACTACTGTTGTTGCTACCGGGAAGCGGTAGTACCGCTTGAGGCAAGCGATACTACCGGACCTGGAGAGAACAACACATTTCCATACGAAAAACTCTCTGTCACGCCAGGTAGCAAAACGCGGTACTACCGCATTTTGCTACCGGCGCAGACAGAAGCTTTTTGCAACGTGCAAAAACTCTCTGTCACGCCAGGTAGTGAAATGCGGTACTACCGCATTTTGCTACCGGCGCAGACAGAAGCTTTTTGTACGTTACAAAAAGTCTCTGTCACGCCAGGTAGTAAAATGCGGTACTACCGCATTTTGCTACCGGTGCAGACAGAAGCTTTTTGTAACGTACAAAAAGTCTCTGTCACGCCAGGTAGTAAAATGCGGTACTACCGCATTTTGCTACCAGCGCAGACAGTAGCTTTTTGCAACGTTCAAAAAGCCTCTGTCCTGAGCAGTACTAAATTTTAGTACCGAAGCAGGCAGAAGCTTTTGACAAGCTGTAAAAAAGCTTCTATCGCGCTAGGTACTAAAATGCGGTACTACCGCTTTTTAGTACCTGGCACGACAGAGACTTTTTGACAGTTAGTCATTTGCTTCTGTCTGGTCCGGTAGCAAAAAGCGGTACTACCGCTTTTTGGTACCGCGCCAGGCAGACAGTTTTTGAATGTTTGCAAGCCTTTTTAATGTACCTGCGACACACTTAGAAAATCATTAGTCCGATATGTGTGCTGTTATCAAACACCAAAATCACTAGGGATAGCAAATGCTCTTTCACCAACCCATATTAGGACTGAGTCAGTGAGTCAGACTCGCGGTGACTAGTGTTATATGGGCTTTAGTGAATGGGCCACGAGAGTGGAGCCCACATTCACTCCCTATATATAGTGGAGCACACTAACCCAGAGGGGTTAATCGTTGTTCGGTTAGGTCATTCCATGTGTTGGAAACCCTAGCTCCACAGTAGTCCTGCCGTTATTACAAACCTAGAAGTTCGCCGCCGGTGCTCCTCCTTGTACGCGTGGATACCAGCAGAGGTGCTGTACGATCAACACCAGGACGATCGGGTCGCAAAGGACTGCACTGCATTAGCTGACGCACTTCATCAGTAATTCGCAACTGCGCTTCTAGTGGTAAACCTCGTGGCCTTCTACCTCAGCTAGATCTTGGGATCACCATGTTAGAGGGAAAAGTTTTGTTTTATCTCTGCGTGGCCCAACAGTGGTATCAGAGCAATAACTTCTGGTTTTAGGCTCGAGATCTTGCATATGTGATATGCGGTTGGCTGTAGATGAGATCTATATGCTGTTTTGGTGGTCGATCTATGAGATAGATCGGTTTTGTACGAGGTTGATTGGATCAATTGTACTTGGGGAATGGTAGATATAATTTCCGTGGTCATACTGCTGAGGTTGTGGAACGACATACCCCTACCGGTCGGCTTCCGCCATCGGGGTAGACTATGACACGTAAATTCAGAAGCGGTGATCGAAGATCAAAGAGTTTGATCGAATCGGAATAATGGTCGGAATCCATGTCTGGATCGTAGATGAGATCTACGTTTTTGGAAAAATCGTCGGGACTGCCGGCTTCGCACTGTCGTAGCGCGTTAGACGTCGTTGCGAGTTTCACAACGCCGGTAGATATCATATCTATGCATAACTTGTTTTTGCAGGAAGTTTTGAATGGTATGGTTCATGTGCATGTGATGTATGTGTGTAATCCATATGTGATCTGCGTATCACGGTTTTTGTCAGCCGGTTGGAGCCTATGTGCTGTCATTTTATTGTATAACGACATGCGTGTCGGATTCTCCATGTAATTTACTTTACTAAGCTAGTGTAGCTGTCTGGAGAACCCAGATAGCTTGCAAGGCATTGTACATATCGAAGAAATGGAGTAAGACGACAAGTGACAAGAGTTGGCACGAGTCGGATTACAGGCTTTTTGGAGATGGATATCACCATGAAGAGGGCCATACCATTTCACATTAGAATGAATTTATTTTGTGTTGTTGTTATGTCTCTGTTTTACCTCTATTAGATAGTCGGTAAAATTTAATCCTTCAAAGAAGGTCTAGTTGGTTTTCCTGCCAGTGTTTGCACCATCACAAGTCGGACATTTTTGGTAGTGGGCTCATAAAATTGAGGTGCTGCCAATTCTTTCTGACTAGGTGGATTCGAGTCGGACTCTTACTGCGGAAACACTCGGTAAGCTAGACGGGTCTATCACAACGGTTGGGGGGCTCGGGGAAAGGTCGGATGGGAGTCGGGGCATGTGATGCCACCCGTCCAACATGAGTCGTATGAGATGCGATTGACAAGGAGTTGTCTACCTAGATCACTTGGCGGCTAGCGGTGATGCTAAAGCTCACTAGCCGACTTGCTTATTTAGGATCCTAAATCACTATGCAACCATCGGAGGGGTGTTGGTTCTAGTGGGAGCATAAAGTATTAAAATGTTTAATATGCTTTCTCTTTTATGAATACATGTCTTAAGTGTTTTGCATATTTCTGTTGTAGATCACGGCACCAAGTAACAGTCACTCTCAGATATCCGGTGCTGCATTGAGAACCATTCTTGAGAAAGATAAACTGAATGACACTAATTTTACCAACTGGTATCGAAATCTAAGAATTTTTCTCAAACAAGAAAAGAAGTACCATGTCCCAGACAACCCACTTCCAGATGATCCGAATGAGAATGCGACTGTCACTGCCACCAATGCCTACCGTCGGGCTAAGAATGAGTCCACAGATATTAGCTGTCTTATGCTTGCTCACATGGAACCGGACTTGCAAAAGCAGTTTGAGCATGTTGAGGCCTACGATATGATCGAAAGCCTCAAAAGTATGTTCCAGGATCAGGCGAAGACTGAGAGGTATCAAGTCTCTCAGGCTTTTTCGAGTTGCAAGCTTACGGATGGTGATCCACTGAGTCCGCATGTGATCAAAATGGTTGGTTACATGCAGTCTTTGGAGAGGCTTGGCTACCCCATTAGCGAAGAGTTCACTACAGATATAATTCCGAACTCTCTTCCTAGTGCATATGGGCAGTTCATTTCGAACTACCACATGCATGGTATGGATAAGAAGCTCACTGAATTACATGGGATGCTCAAGCAGGCAGAGGCGGATCTCAAGAAGGGCGCCAGTCAAGTGTTGATGGTGCAAAATAAGGCTAAGTTCAAGAAGAGTTCTTGGACTAAGAAGAAGGCTAAGTCGGGAGGAAAGCAGGCTCAGGACCCGGTCCCAAGCGCTTCCTCAGGGACTAAGCCATCTCCTTCAGCCAGATCCACTTGCTTCTATTGCAAGGCGGATGGCCACTGGAAGAGGAACTGCAGCAAGTATTTGGCTGATAAAGCCAAGAGTGGAGGTATGACTTCCGACTCAGGTACACTTGTTTGCAATGTTATAGACATATATCTTGCTGATGCACCTAATAGTTCTTGGGTATATGATACCGGATCGGTTATTCACATTGCAACTCGTTGTAGGGACTGGTAAGGACTAGGAACGTAGCAAGAGGCGAGGTTGATATTCGAGTCGGTAACAAAGCAAGAGTTTCTGCGTTGGAAGTCGGCACGATGCAAGTTCATTTACCTTCCGCATTCATTATGGAACTGAATAATTGTTATTATGTTCCAGTGCTCAGTCGAAACATTATTTCTGCTTCATGTTTGATGAGGCAAGGCTATGAGTTGAATATCAAGAATAATGGTTGTTCTTTGTATTTGAATGATATGTTTCACAACTTTGCACCTGTCTAGGACGGGCTATTTATTTTGAATCTTGATGGTGAGTCAGTTTATAACATAAATGTTAAAAGGTTGAAACCAAATGATCTAAATATGACTTACTTTTGGCACTGTTCGCTTGGTCATATAAGTTAGAAACACATGAAGAAGCTCCATGATGATGGACTCCTAACTTCGTTCGACTTGGAGTCGTTCGAGACATGCGATTCTTGCCTACTCGGCAAAATGACCAAGACACCTTTTGCAAAGAGTTGCGAAAGGGCGTCCGACTTGTTGGGGCTAGTACATAGTGATGTATGTGGACCAATGAGCACGACAACAGAGGTGGTTATGAGTAATTCATTACATTCACTTATGATTTGAGTAGGTATGGATATATCTACTTGATGAAACATAAGTCGGAAGCATTTGAAAATTTTAAAGAATTCTAGAATGAAGCACAAAATCAACTCGGCAAGAAAATAAAGTTTCTTCGGTCGGACCGAGGAGGCGAGTACATGAGCTATAAGTTTGATGACCATCTAAAAAGTTGTGAAATAGTTCCTCAACTTACTCCGCCAGGAACGCCGCAAAGGAACGGTGTTTCGGAAAGGCGGAATCGGACCTTGTTGGACATGGTACAATCAATGATGAGTCAGACATATCTGCCTTTATCATTTTGGGGTTATTGTCTAGAAATAGCGGCGTTCACACTAAATAGAGTACCATCAAAGTCGGTAGAGAAGACACCGCATGAGATGTGGACAGGCAAAAAGCCGAGTTTGTCTTTTCTTAAGATTTGGGGTTGTGAAGCATTTGTCAAGCGACTTCAGTCGGACAAGCTTACAGCCAAATCGGATAAGTGTATTTTCGTGGGGTATCCGAGGGAAACCTTGGGTTACTACTTCTACAGCCGAGAAGAGGGCTAAGTGTTCGTCGCTCGGAACGGTGTCTTCCTCGATAAAGAGTTTCTTAGTCGGGGAATCAGTGGGAGCACGGTGCAGCTTGAAGAAGTTCAAGAGCAACCGGCTATTAGCGATTCAGCAAAAACCTTGGAGGTTGAGCCGGTCGTGGTGACTGAGCCGACAGCAGCTGTCACATCCCAAAATTTTCCAAATTTTGAAATGTGAAAAAAATAAATAAACAAATAAACAATTATTGATTTTCAGGGTGGGAAGAAACTTTTTGATTCCAATTGGAAACCTTCAAACCTATTTTGATCAAATAAATCCTAAAGGGATTTAAAAAGATAAACAATTCATAAAGAAAGTTTTAATAGTTGGAATCACTATTTTTGGATCCTTTAATAAAAAGATTTGGTTTTCAAAAGAAAAGGTAGAATTATAAATAAGGATTATTTTATAGGGCCAAATTAAACATTGGCCAAGCTTTTGAAATAAAATATTTCTATTTGATAAAATGAGTAAAGGTTTATTTAAATAAAATAATGAGGATTTAGTAATATCCAATTTTATTAAAGTAAAGGCTTTTCCATTTTAAATAAACATTAAAACTTGTTAATTTATTTTAAATAAAATTTCCAAGTGTTTTATATTTTCAAATAAAACCTACTGAAATGGTTTTGATATTATTTAGATTTCAAATAGAGTTTTTAAATAAATTAAACCCTATTTGAATTAATGACTAAGGTCTATTTTATTTAATTATTAAATAGATCCTAAAAGAATAAAAGTATTATTTTATTTTGACTTTGGTTTATGTTGTTAAACGGAATTAAAAACTACACAAACTTTGGCAAAGGTTTGAATTCATTTGGGTGTTTGAATTGTTTGAATAAAATCAAAACAGAAATTCAAATAGAAAAAGGAAAAAGCTTCTGTATAAAAAAAATTGAAAGAACAGACCCAACCCATCTGGCCCACTAAGCTCAACTCGCAGCCCAACTCTCCCCCCTCAACGAAACGTTTTTCAAGCGAACACGCACCCACACAGACGCTGACGAGTGGCCCCATCTCCCTCTCTCTCTCTCTCCTTCACAGACAGACGGACCCCACCGCCAGCTAGGCAACATCAACCTCGCGACCTCGTCGCCCTGCCATTGCTGCCGCGTTATTGCCGGCGTCAATACGTGTAATTGGCTGAGTAAAACCTCGCTGTGATCATGCACACATAAGCGCCCCTCTCTCCTCTACCTTTCCCCCAAACAGCGCCTCCCCTCTGCCCCTAGGCTGCCCTGATTTCCTCTTGCACCGCCACTACTCCGGCGAGCGTCTCCGAGCAATTCCGGCCACACCCCGCCGCCCCTCTCCTTCCTCTGCACGCGATCTAGCTCCCCACCTCCTGGCGCATCTCCCCGTGCCACTCGTTCGCCCGCGAGTGCCCCGTAGCGTCGACTTCGTCATCACCTGAGCACCGCCGCGTCTGTCCCTTCTTCGGCGACCTCCCCCTGGTAAGCTCAGACCTCCCCAGCACCTCCCTAAGATGCTCTCTTACTCGCGACCCTCGTGCGCACCTAACCATGCCTCTACCTTGTCTTAGCGTGGTCCTAAACGATGCCAGCGACGACCTCCAGAGACACCCGCCGCTCGCAGCAACTCCGGCGAGAAATTTCTTTCGTCCCCGTGCGCCCCTGCCTCCTAGTGAACAGGTTGAGCATCAGCACATCAAGGCGAACACGGTGAGCCCTCTCCCATTCTTTCTCGCTTCCTGAATCATCGCCAACGCCACCGCCAGGGCCGCTCCGCCGCTTGCCGCCGCGCCAGCGCTGCCAGTTCTTGGCAGTGTGCTGTGAGCCGTCCGATGCAGATCCAGTGATAGAGATAGAATCATTAAACGAAAGGGTATCGCGTGTTGTGTGCCGTGCGATTTCCATTAGATATGACGGCCATAATTTCTTGATCCGTGCGAACCGTTACCGGCCAATGAGATTAAGCCACGTGGACAGGGTTTCGTTTAAAAACAGAATTAGAATCTATTTGAATTGCAAACTTGTAAAATTCATAACTTTAATTCTACACGTCCAAATTTTGCAAATTTTATATCAATGGAATCAGTAGAACAAGTACTTTGCAACCATGCACTTTGTTTAATGTTTTGTTTCTGTAAAATTGGTTGAATTTGCAAAAACTTGTGTAGGCTTATTATGAATATAAAAATTGTTCTAGATATAATTTTATTGTGAAATCTTTGCAAAATGGATTGTTGTGAACCTAATGACCCTAGGAACCAACTTATGGATTTAAAAATTTATTTTGTGAAGTTAAGGAGTAAATAATTGAATTAGCTCATTCCTAGTCAAATAAAAATATTGATTTTGTTTTAGAAATGATTTTTGAGTAAAACCTTTGGGAAATGATTTGATTCAAACCTTCTGACCCTAAACACCAAGTTTTGGGAATTAAAAATATATTTGGTGAACTCTTTAAAGAATGTTGCCTTGCTAAAAACATTTTCAACCACATAAAATATTGATTTGATTTGAAAATGGTTTATAGATAAAACCTTTTGCAAATGGTTTTACCACTTTAGAAAATGACCACTTTTGAACCTTACAATGTTTAGAGCCTAGTAGAAACCACCTTTGCAAATAAAATTATCTTTTGCATGCTTGCATGCATGACCTTGTTTCTATTATTTTATGTGTGATAAATTGTTTGAATATTGGTTGGAATGCTAGTTGAATCTATGTTTGCTTGATTGAATTGTAGTGGAATTAGAGGAGTGTGATATTAGCAAGATCAAGAAGTGAACCAACATTCTCTACTAAAAAGGCAAGTGACACTATCATCCAAGTCCTACTATTTTCATTACACTTAGTGGATTTTTGTAACATGCATGAAAAGAATTTCTATATTTTATGCTATGCTAAATCCTAATAGGATACCCTTATATATTCCTTAGTGGAAACAATGTAGTTGTAGTATGCTTAGCCCAGCTATATATTTGGGATGGGATACATGCTATGAGTACATGAAAAGTTGAAAAGATATATGTTTTATATAATAAAACAAGTACTCAATGAACCACCTGGGTGAAAGAGGATACTCAAGTTTTGGACAAAGTGACAACAAAGGGAACCATGTTTATATGGCTATCTTTTTGTATGTGCACTAGAAGAAAACCACCCAGGGACTTAGAGATTGAACATGTTTCTCGTACAGTGGCTTCCGTGTACAGCCACATGCTAAATGGGCTCTGGCTTAGTTAACTACATAGTGGAATACCCATGCATTGGCATCTTCAGGTTAACTAGAATTGTGTAGGGAAATATATCCCTACATTGGTGCCTGGTAGGCAAGCTAGCATTATTGGGAGGACTCCTATGGAAAGACTTTGTCACATTCTCGATCTGCCGGTACTCCATTTTGGTGAGTACTTATCCAGTGGCCACTGGTGGCGTCAAGACGAGATTGTGTCATGTGGGTATAGTGTACAACTTCTGCAGAAGATCAAATTCTAAGTACTTAGCCGTGTCCTCGGTTATGGAAAAATCTGAGCAACTAAGGCCTGAAGCTATGGAATATCTCGACATTCCAATTTCTCAAAGTAAAACTTGATGGTGACAACAAGGGATTTGAAGCACTTGGAGTTTTCCAAGAAGTTCAGAAAGATTTGACAAAAGATCAAAACTATTTTGAAAAGATAGGACAAAACTATATTGCTTTCTGCAAAAGAGCCTAAACCCCACTTAGCCAAATATGCATGTAATGAGAGGATCCACATATTCTACATAGAAGTGAAACTTGCCAATACAATTCAAATGTATTGACCCTTGTGGCTGTAACTTATAATGTTGCAGGTTTGTTTGATGTTAGTAAAGTGTGTTGATTAGGATTACAAGTCTACAACCAACATGTTTGCCTGTGGCACTTTGAAGATGAAGGACTCCATGCTATATAGATATTCTGCTGCATTGTAATGTGATAGCCAAATGAGCTATGTAAGATGTAATGAATTATCTTATTCCTGGTTATAAAGTTGTATTATGACCTTTGTTTCTTGATATTACATCTTAACTGTGGATGCTAGCTATTGATCCAGGGACTAGCATTGTAAACACAGGGATCTCTACCTTATTAAAGGTTGGGAACCTTACAGCAGCACCTGTACTACGAAGATCGGCGAGATTACGAAGTGTTCGTGATGTATTACTGTTAGACAGTGATGAGCCGGCAAATTATTCGGAAGCGATGTTGGGATCTGATTCTGAGTCATGGCTTGGAGCCATGAGATCCGAGTTAAATTCCATGGATGAAAATCAAGTTTGGAACTTGGTTGATCTGCCAGACGATGCAAGACCCATCGAGTGCAAATGGGTCTTTAAAAAGAAAACTGATATGGATGGAAATGTTTCCGTCTATAAAGCACGTCTTGTCGCGAAGGGGTTCCGACAAGTTCAAGGATTTGATTACGACAAGACTTTCTCGCCCGTAGCGATGCTTAAATCAGTTCGGATCATGTTAGTGATAGCAACCTATTTAGACTATGAGATATGGCAAATGGATGTGAAAACGGCTTTCCTTAACGGAAATTTAACCGAGGATGTGTATATGATATAGCTCGAGGGTTTTATCGATCCGGCTAATGCTGAAAAGGTGTGCAAACTTTAGAAATCCATTTATGGGTTAAAGCAAGCTTCTCGAAGTTGGAATATTCGCTTGGATGAGGTAGTCAAATCGTTTGGATTTATCAAGAGTGATCATGATTCTTGTTTGTACAAGAAGTTTAGTTGGAACAAAGTAAACTTTCTAATCTTATATGTGGATGGCATATTATTGATTGGAAATGATGTCCAAATGTTGCAAGAAACCAAGGAATCATTAGAAAGGAGTTTCTCAATGAAAGACTTGGGTGAGGCCACATATATTATCAGAATCCGGATCTATAGAGATAGATCAAGGAGGCTCATTGGATTGAGTCAGAGTACTTATTTGGACAAAGTGTTGAAGAAGTTCAACATGGAATCTTCTAAGAAGGGGTTCTTACTAATGTCCCATGGTGTAAAACTTAGCAAGACTTAGTGTCCTTCGACAACTGATGAGCGAAGTCGGATGAGTATTCCGTATGCTTCTACGGTCGGATCCATCATGTACGCCATGATTTGTACTAGGACGGATGTTTCGTATGCTCTAAGTGTTGTGAGCAGATACCAGGCTGATCTTGGAGAAATCCACTAGACAGCGGCTAAAAACATCCTAAAGTACTTGAGAAGGACTAAGGATATGTTCTTGGTTTATGGTGGTGAAGATGAACTCAGTGTAAAGGGTTACACGGATGCGAGTTATCTTACCGACTCTGATGATTCTCGTTCGCAATCCGGATACGTGTTTATTATAAACGGAGGTGCTGTGATCTGGAGGAGTTCCAAGCAAGAGACTGTGTCTGCATCTACAATAGAGGCTGAGTATATTGCCGCCTCAGAGGCAGCAAAGGAAGATGTTTGGATGAGGAATTTCCTCATGGATCTTGGTGTGGTTCAGGGCTCGTCCAATCCGTTAGACATGTATTGTGACAATAATGGTGCTATTGCACAAGGCAAGGAACCTAGACAACACCAGAAGAACAAGCATATACTCATGCGGTACCACCTGATTCGCCAGTTCATGGATCAGGGTGATATCAAGTTATGCAAGGTACACACAGATGCAAATTTTGCGGATCTGTTGACAAAGCCGTTACCACAACCGAAGCATGAGGCGCACCTGAGAGCCATGGGCATTAGATGCTTAGACATGTGATGTCGGAAGATTGACTCTAGTGCAAGTGGGAGACTGTTGGGAATATGCCCTAGAGGCAATCATGTATGATGATATTTCCCATTGTATTCATAAAGATATAAAGTTGTCCTTGTATAAATATCTGATGTGTATCATTGAATATGTGATTCGGTTGTGGAACTATACATTCATGTTGTTTGTACTAAATGTCCTTGGTCATTAAGGTTATGCTGGACACACAACTTAGACCAATGTGAAAGTTGTCTTGATGACTCGGTTCCACTTGTCATGGTCATGGAGATGCTATTCCGACTTACACATATTCAACTAAAGAGTTTAGCGATTTGTATTGCGCCATATTGAGGTACAACGAACAAGTTGTCATTTGTATATCTCAATCAATGTAATCCTTAGACATGAGGTTATTGCATAGTCTGAGTTGAGGATCACCGACTTAGGTTCTGTCAAACGTTGATCTGTAACTGGGAAGTTATAAAGGCAGAGTTCGGGTCGACTGAGAATCAAGCCTCGTGATGTGAATAACCAAGATGGGATTTTTCCCCTCCACTCGGAGAGATATTCTCTGGGCCCTCCCGTGAGATATGATTCGGAAAGCATGACCATGCACGACTCGGTTAAGTGTTAACCGAGGCGATCGACTAAGAGTTAGTCAGGTGAATCACTTATCTTGGATCGAGAAGAGAGTCAGACTATTTAAGGGATGACAAATATTCTCCTATAGTCTGACAAGGTATATCGTGAGGCATAAGGGACTCGGACGTAAGTCGCATTGGAAAGGCAAGTCGTCATGACTCTTTGGTACTTGGGAGTCAGCATGTTCTACTAGGAGCCGCTACCGACTGATCGATTGAGAGTCGGACTCTAATCGTGTCCAAGTAGCCAAGAGCCTGCAAGGTCACACACTTAAAGCGGGAGCAAGTTCGGATTGGATCTGAACCGAAAATCTGGTTGGGTTGGACCCAAGCCAGATTAGGACTGAGTCAGTGAGTCAGACTCGCGGTGACTAGTGTTATATGGGCTTTAGTGAATGGGCCACGAGAGTGGAGCCCACGTTCAGTCCCTATATATAGTGGAGCACACTAACCCAGAGGGGTTAATCGTTGTTCGGTTAGGTCATTCCATGTGTTGGAAACCCTAGCTGCACAGCAGTCCTGCCGTAGTTATGAACCTAGCAGTTCGCCGCCGGTGCTCCTCCTTGTACGATCAGCACCAGGACGATCAGACCGCAAAGGACTGCACTGCATCAGCTGACGCGCTTCATCAGTAATCCGCAACTGCGCGTCTAGTGATAAACCTCGTGACCTTCTACCTCAGCTTGATCTTGGGATCACCACGTTAGAGGGAAAAAGTTTTGTTTTATCTCTGCGTGGCCCAACACTAACTGCTCAAGCTCACGCATAGCCACAATACTAAAGAAAGTGTGAATGGAAATATGCTTTACAACTAGGGAGAACACATCATTGTAATCAATACCTGGAATCTGGTTGAACCCTTTTGCTACTAACCTTGCCTTGTACATTTAAGGATCTTTAGGAGACAAGTCGTCCTTTTTCTCGAAGATCTACTTGCAGCAGACTGCCTTCTTTTGTTTGGGCAAGCGCACAACATCCCATGTGCCATTTTATCAAGTGATTGCATCTCTTCTTGCATAGCAGAAATCCACTTCTCGCGGTCAACGGATGCAATGGTTTCATTATATGTAGAAGGTTTAGAATCGTTCTCCACCTGTTCATCACAACTCAAAGCATAATGAACAAGATTACACTCTTCAATTAAATGATGACGAGGAACACAGTTACGCCTCGGTCTATTAGCAGCAATGGAATCATGTGGCTGCTGCAAAACATTAGGTGAGTGCTGAACAATAATATCATCAATATTTTCCTCATGTGTATCTTCAACGACATCATCATTATCAACAGTTTTTTGCAGGTTCTCCACCTGCACACTAACTCTCTCTTCTCCAACACAAATAGGAGAGGGATCTGATGGCAAACTATCATGACACATAATAGACTCATTGAAAACAACGTTTCTACTCAGCAAAATCTTTTTAGTTTTAGGATTCCATAGTTTATATGCTTTAACTCCTGAACCATAACCAACGAATATGCACTTAATAGCCCTAGGCTCTAACTTCCTGTTATCAACGTGAGCATATGCAGTGCAGCCAAAAACTCTCAACTGTGAATAATTAGCAGGCGAACCTGGCCATAACTCAATGGGAGTTTTGTTCTCAAGTGGAATAGAAGGTGACCTATTAATGAGGTAGCACGCTGTGTTGGCTGCTTCATCCTAGAAACGCCTATGCATACCTGCATTAGACAACATACAACGAGCCATCGGGATGATGGTTCTGTTCATGCACTCAGCCACGCCATTCTGCTGGGGAGTATAGGGGATGGTGTGATGCCTGACCATGCCATTGTTACTGCAAAACTCCTCAAACTCATTAGAACCAAATTCCATACCATTGTTAGTACGTAGTACCTTTACCTTCTTATCAATTTGCTTTTCAACCATAACTTTACACTTCTTAAAATCATCAAAAACATCAGATTTATGCTTCAGAAAATAAGGCCACACTTTTCTTGAGTAGTCATCAATAATAGTAAGCATGTAATTATCACCACCAATAGAAGTCTTACAGGACGGACCCCATACATCAGCATGCACATAATCTAATATGCCTTTGGAGGTATGAACGAAAGCATTGAATTTAACTCTTTTATGCTTACGAAAGATACAGTGCTCACAGAACTCAAACTTACTCAAGTTGCAACCATCAATCAGCTCTCTCTTGACCAACTCTGCCATGCCTTGTTCGCTCATATGCCCAAGATGCATATGCCACAGATGTGTTTTACCATAATCATCATAATCATTAGAAGTAACAGTAGCAGCATCAATACCAGGAAAAGTGCTACCTCTAAGAACATATAATTTAGCAGGATTCATATCACCTATCATGTGAATAAGAGAACCTTTTGATACCTTCAGAACTCTATGCCCACTGACGTACTTGTATCCATCAACATCCATGGTACTCGGGCAAATCAAATTTCTGGCCATGCTTGGTATGTGATTGACCTCACTCAACGTGTGTGTCACGCCATCATGTTTCCTGATCTTGACAGATCCAATACCAACAATATGGCATGGGTTGTCATTCCCCACACGCACAAATCTCCAGTCTGCACAGACTCATATGAACTGAAACAATCTTTGTTACAGCAAATATGAAACGAACATGCAGTATCAAGTATCCATTCATCATCACGAGAAGCACAAGCAGCAAAAACAACTAAGCATTCACCATCAGAACTGTCAGAAACAACAACAGCCTTACCGGAACCTTCAAACTTATCTTTTGGTTGGTAAGTTCTGTTCCTTTTCTCCTTATTCTGCAACTTCCAACAATCATCAATAAAATGATTAGATTTCTTACAATAACTGCAGAATTTGTCCTTTACCTTGGACTTTGAACGACCTCTGCCATCCTTGCTCTTATCTATGTTGCCATAGTTATTGTTCCTTTGCTCGGTCCTACCACGAACCTGTAGAGCCTCAGCCTTGGATGCCATCCCTTCTGACCCTACCATAGTTTTCATCTTCTCCCTCTATTTGAGGCCATCATGTACTTCGGCAAGGGTTAGTTTATCACAGATCAACAATATTGTATCACGGAAATTTGTATAGGAACTAGGCAACAAACATAAGAGTAGAAGAGCTAAATCCTCATCATCATACTTTACCTCCATAGACTGCAAGTCTGAAACAATCTCTTTAAACATAGATAAGTGATTCATTACTGATCCTCCTTCTTGCAGCCTATGCAAGAACAACTTCATCTTCACATGCATCTTACTGGTTAGATCCTTTGACACACAGATCGTTTCCAGTTTTTCCCAATGGGCAGAAGCAGATTTCTCTGTCAAAACTTCTTGCAAAATATTATTGGAAAGATGAAGTTGAATCATTGACAAAGCCTTACGGTCCTTTCCCTTCTCTTCGTCAGACCAGGTCTTAGCATCCTTTCTGTCGAATCCATCCAGCGCTTCATAAAAAATCAGAAGTTTGGGCGAGAATCGCCCGCATCTTCACCTGCCACAAGGAGAATCTTGTGGTGTAGTCTAGCTGCAGTAGATCGAACTTCAATGACGACATGTCGCAAACCCTAGATTGGAACCCAGTGCTCTGATACCACTTGATATAATTGCGACAAGAAGATAACGAAGAACGAAAAAGAAATCACAGCAAGGGGATACATATTTAACATGGAAAAACCTCTCCAACAAAGAGAGGAAAAAACCATGGGCGCTGATGGTTGTGATAATAGAACACTTTTAAGCTATATAAATTGTGTCATTTGCCTATCATATCATGCTCCATATAACTATCGCATGCTTGATATGCATGATTACTTGTTTTCATTAAATTTTATGAGCTATGCACATTTAGTAGTTTAAGTAGGATTTTATGAATTTTTTCAACTTCTCAAATAAATATCCAAGACCATAGGGTTATACCCCTCGATGATACGAATCCAACAAGCCCAGGAACACCCAAAACGGAGTTCTTATAAAGAAATGTCGACCAAAATACGAAAGGAGACACACGGTTTGACGACCAACTATACGGCCGGAGCCAAAATATTGGTTGTATAGCTCCGGCCGTATGGTTGCCCAAAAGGTCGGAAACCACGGAATTTCACCCTAGAAAAGCTCCAGAATGTTCCCCAAGTCATATGACGGTATTGTGGGTACCCTAGGGCACCCCAAGGCATATATAAAGAGGGGAGGAGCCAAAGGAAGCCACCACCAACCATATACAAGATCTATATCCCATCTACCGCATCCACTGAGGCGCCTTGACACCATGCCGCCTCCATATCCTCTAAATCTCCACCAAGATCAATATCTCCATCAACACCATCAAGCCATCCAAGCAAGAAGAGTAGGATAAGGAGGACATCGCCATCACCATGCCGACGTAAACATCACCGCGATGTCATCATCTCCATCACCGCTACTCTTTTATCCTTCCCCATCATGGTCTCAATGATGGGTTGTAATATGGCTTGAATCCCCTTTTATTAATGATATGATGATTTGAGCAATTGAAGTGTGGTGTGTTCTTGTTAATTAATATGTTTATGCTTTCTCTTTACATTGTTCTATTCATGATATTATTCTAGTGATTGGAGATGTCCAATCCATTGTTGAGGAATTTACTAGGGATTCACAGTGTGCCACAAAACTTATCATTAGTCTCTACTCTTCCATGGAACCTGACAAGTCCATGGGTAGAACTAATAGTCTATTTGCTAGAAGTGATTTGCGGAGGCAATAGCAGCTTAGGATGCAACCTCCAGAGTTCCCCAAGATCACTCATGATATAGATAGGTATAGTGTTGCGAATTGCTTGACCCCAAAGTGACATACATGATATCTTGTGACTAGCACACTACTTGCTTAGGAGTACGGTTGTCCATAGAACTTAATGCCTTTGATCTAGTTTACCTTGGTTGGTATTGTTACCTTAATACACTATTCTCTTATGGATGACCCATGTCCGAAGAGGGTGTGGACAATTGAGTTGTCTAGTTGCCACTTACCAATGGTGGGAGACAACGGTATATGAAGGACCTCCACAATTATAGTTAACATCTATTCCATAAGCACTTATCATGCACACCGGTATACACAACATTACTCAAGGAATCATAGAATTAATATTTCATCTCATTGCATTCACCTCTTTCCAGTTTTACTCTTGTTTTAGTTTTATTCCAATCCTAGTAGTAGTTATTACAAATCATCTTAAATTCATTTATCCTAGAAACCTATAGAGTATACTATTTCCAAACCATGGTTTGGGTGCAAACGTAGCCGCATTGACAACATGGTTGAAGGGTCATGTTCGCCAAGCTCCCGTCGGAACAACCTCTTAAATAGTTGCTGCTACAAGTACTACAATAACCCTGTTTTGGTGCAGGTACCCGTTCGTCAAATTGGCGCCGTTGCCGGGGAGAAAAGCGTTCGGTTATCTACTCACACATAGTTTATTTCTGTTTGGTGCTATTATCTTACTGCTTTCTTTTATATTGAAAACAATAAAAAAAATTACAAAACCAAAAATTTATAAAAACTGTTGCTAATAATCATGTATTTCGAGATAATTTTTTTTCAACAGATAATACAAGCATTGGAGGAGATAAAGGGTTCAAGTTTACCAAGCCTGGTTGCTAGACGTGAGCTGATAAAGAAATTGCTAGACCAATTGGAAAGGCATTCATTATGGTTGCATGATAATGATGGATCTTATTGCACAATTTGTATAACAAATGACCACCTTAATTTTCAATGTAAGTGTTCCAATAATCCTACTCTAGCAAATTATAATAGTGATAAATCCTATGCTAGTTTGGAAGTAGTAGAATACGTTCTTTTCAAAGGTGCATTTGAAATGATATTTAGACTAGGAAGTATTGATGTTGAATGTGAAGCACTGATGGAGTTTTTAATTTAGTATACCTCATATTCCTATTTTGCGACAATAATTTTAGTAATAATGCATTGGTATTATATTATTTGAAACGGTCTAAAACCGTCATGGAGAAAGATAACCTTTCGCAGGATTCACCAAAGAGCAGAGAGGAAAAGTAGCACAAGGAAGAGGAGGAAGAACGGATTGATCACCTACTCACACTTTCAACTCCTACTTTTGATTCTATCATTACTATTAAAAAACTAATCGATGAAAAGGAGGAACAAAAAGGTGAGGTTGACAAAGAGAGTCACACTAGAACTTTTGTTTGTGATGCCTCTCACTCTAGTAGTGATTTTTATGATGCTAAAACTATTGATAATTGTTCTGCGGAGGCCTTGTGCCTAGACACTCATATGGAGATCATTAATAATAATGAACTAGAGATAGAACCTTGCTATACTAACATGCAGGGTCCTGAACTCCCTAATATGAAGGAAGAGTGCTATGAAGTGTTCCCCTACACTGGTAACCAAGGTAAAGATTTAAGAATTTTATATGAGTCTCAAATCCTCTCATTGCAACTATACATGGAGGCATGTTCACCAAGCTTGGTGCATCAACACTCGCTTGAAAGCGACTTGTTCATCTATATGATGCCGATGCACCGTAAGCGGGTATGACTCTGAGCGAACTGTGTTCCAAGATGCTCCAAACTAGTATGTACAACCTCACCTCGAGTCGATATCCCTTGGGCTCCAGGTGGGTAATGTATGGAGCATCCTAGCCTGGCTTTATGGCTTTAAAGAGAGCGCTTCCCGAAAGGCAACCCGGAAGTCATTAGGCGTCTTTCTTAGTTTTGTGTCTTGAGTCTAGTTGCGTTCATGTTGCATTGGCACTTCTATTCTTTACATGTATTGCTATTTGAGTAATCTTGTGGTAGTTTTCAAAAGGTAGAATTTATTGTCACTATATTATGTGTTTCATAAACTTGGCAAAAAGGAAGAGAAAATCAGTTTCAGGTGAATCCTTCAATTATATGTATATGTTGATCAAAAATTAAAGTTGTTATTTTACTGTCAAAACATGGTGTTTCGCTAAGTTTCAGGTTAAGAAAGAATTTTTGAAGAAGCATGTAAATTTTGGCGACTCCAGAAGGTTTAACGACCAACTATACGACGAGAATAAAAATTTCGGCCGTATAGTTGCAGTCGCATAGTTATGAATGCCTTCGTCAAATTTCTTTCAAAGTATACAGAAGGTTTAACAACCAACTATACTGCGGGAATAAAAATTTCGGCCGTATAGTTGCGCCGTATAGATATCGACACCGACACCTGCCTCGAATTCTTATTTCAAGGTACAGTAAGTTTAACGACCAACTATACGGCGGGAGCAAAAACTCCGGCCGTATAGTTGCACCTGTATAGTTGGGGAAACTCCTGAAACGCCAACTAGAAGGTAGCCATTGCTCAAAATTTTATTCTTTCTTCTTCCTTCTTCCAAAAACCTCAAAACTCCACATGGGATCTTCTCCCTTGATCAAGGGGAGGCCGAATATCTGTAAGCAATAAAATTTCTACCTCAAAAACTTACTAGACTGTAATTCTCTATAGAATTTCATGTTTTCTTTTTTTACTTTCCTTTTATCGGTGGGGTAAACGAACTATGTTCGTATACCAAACCGATGCATTTTATTTTGTGTGCTATTTTCGCAGGGACTTGAACCTTGTGTGACGACGTGTACGGTAGTGCCAACCATGCAAACACTCGGATGAGCCACTTGGTTGCTTCAATTAACCTATTCATGTCTGGTAAAACTTTCCAACTCGAACCTAGTTTAATAAGCACATAGGGGATGCACACTCGTGTCTCGTATCCTGTTTCACCTGCACCTCATCACAATCTAGGAGATGTATCTTCTAGAACTAGTTTGTTGACTTAAGCGTGGTGCTTAGGTTGATAAACTGACTCTGTGGTACTTGTATTTTTATCACTTGTGAGATAAACTCGTGTCTTCAAAAAACACTAAAATATTTCGTTTTCTTTTTAGTTTCTAAGCAGGTTCTCAAGGAAGGCACATCGGGTCATATCAAGAAACACATGTTGAAGCAAAGGTTCTTTGTCCATCGAAAGAGAGGTTACTAGTATGTCAACAGTAAAATGTGTCACCCTTGCTTTAACTTAAGCTTGGGTAGGTAACCACTTCTTATACCCTCTTTTGGTAACTGCATTTTCTCTTTTGTTTTCATGATCTTCTCAAGATGGTATTTGAAAAGTTTTTAGCTTGGGGAGATTATTTTTCATGCGTAGAGTCTTGTGCAATGTTCTTTATCTTAAAAAGTTTTCATGCTATTTTGTATCCCTCTATTTTTGAATGCTTTCTTAGGTGAGTTTTTGTTCATATTTATATAAGGGATATACTTGCTCATGTTAGGCCCCATAGGAGACTGATGGCGGCTCAGTTCAATGTAGAGCTTCGTTGGGAGACTCCAAGAGGAAGGTATGATGAGAACAGCAGCAAGTTCTTCCCCTAGTAAGAAACCAAGGTTATCGAACCAGTAGGAGGAAGGAAACAACTCAAAGGTGTTGCTAGAAACTTGGAAACCTGCACAACAAAAAATCAAGACTTTGCCCCAACGAACAGTGAGGTTGTCAATCTCACCGGTTTGTTGAAAACAAAGGGTTAACCATATGGTATGAAAGGTAATAGTGGTTTGCAGAAAGTAAACAGTAACAGTGGAATATGTATCAATGGTAAAGATTGGACCGGGGTCCATAGTTCACTAGAGGTGTTCTCCTTAAGATAAACAAACATGGCATGATGGGTAAACAAATTACAGCAGAGCAATTGACAGGAATGAGCAAGGCATAACGATGCAATACTAGACATTCATGATCCTATGAGATTCGATTGGGCAATACAACAAGATACATAGACCGCCATCCAACTGCATCTATGACTAGTAATCCACCTTCAGGTTATCATCCGAACCCCCTCAAGTATTAAGTTGCAAGCAACGGATAACTGCTTTAAGCAAAGTATGTAAGGTAAAAAATTCACTTGTTCCATGAACAAGAGACCGTTCTTTTCCCCTAGTAGCAACAACACATCTACAACCTTAGAGATTTCTGTCACTTCCCTTAGATTAAATAGAGGCACGAACCCACTATCGAGCATAAATACTCCCTCTTGGAGTCACTAGCATCTACTTGGCCAAGATAGCTACTAGAAACGGAGAGCATGAAAGATCACAAACAACACAGACATGATAGAAACAATAAGACAAAGCCATTAATCAATTTGACATAGTAATCTCAATATCCATTGGATCCCTACAAACACAACATGCATGATTACAAATAAATGATCTTGATCATGAACGGAGCTCACAAGATCTAAACATGGTAGCACAAAGGAGGAGATACAACCATCTAGCTACTACATGGACCCATAGTCCAAGGTGGAACTACTCACGCTTCATACCGAAGGCTGGCATGATTAAGAAGAAGGCCTCCGGGATGATCTCCCCTCCGACAGGGTGCCGGGAAGAGCTTCAGATCCCCCGATCTAGGGACGATGGTGGCGGCGGCTACAAACTGTTTTGTGGAAGATTGATCGGGTACTTAGGGTTTTGGTATCGGGGTATCTTTATAGGCCAAGAGGTGAGGCAGGGGGCACCCAGAGCGGCCGTACCCCCCAGGCGTGGGCTAGGGCTTGCCGCAGGGTCAGGGGGTGTGGCCCCTGGTGGCTCCCCTCCGTCTCGTATTCTGGCTCCGTGTTCCCCATAGTAAAATATTGACTTTGGCTTTTGTCCCGTGCAATTTCGAGAATATTGATTTTCTGCCTTTTCTGGAACCAAAAATAGAAGAAAACATGCAACTGGCACTATGGCATCTTGTTAATAGGTTAGTCTAGGAAAACATATAAAAACACCTCAAAGTGTAGATAAAGCAAAACAAAGTAGATACTAAACAAGCATGGAACATAAAAAATTACAGATACATTTTCAAAATAATGGTGGAAGAAAGGACCTTCATAAAAAGGGAAGCAGGGATTTCAAGTCTCAAAAAGAGCTTCCAAAAATTATGGTACTTGTTAGCTTTCAACTCTCATTGCCCCTATCATAAGCATCTTGAAGTGATTAAGGTTAAAGTGAACAAACTATGGAGTATATGCTTGACAAAGTATAAGTTGGAAATCTCATGTCCCTTGAATACGAGGGCCGCTCCTCATGCTACTCAAGTTTAGTTACTTGCAAGTTCTTGTCATAGTAAGTACATGTGTATCATAGAGAACCACCAACGGGGTACCCCTTGCACATGATGCAGGAGCTATCCCATAATCAAAATGACAAGTCAAGCAGACAATGAGTATCTCATCAATCTTCATATTTACCATGGGAAAATGGTGCTTTTTTTCTCTCTTTCCTCTTTTCCCATTTTTTTATGTTTCTCTATCTCTTTTTTATAAGAAGAATGCTTCATAGATTTCTCACTATGGTGGTGCTGCAAGATTCCACCATGATTAGGCATGGCTTAGTCTAGCGGCCCAGGCATTTCTCTAACACATATACATAACTCCATGGACTTACAAGCTCCCCTTTAATTTCACACCGATGACATCCATAAATAAAAGAGCATGATATCAACTGTGTACAATGTACAAGTTCAATGTTGAAAGCGTTCCCCATGTCGACATGGTTCTGCTAATTCCAACGTATAAGTTCAAGCATATACAACAAATATGACACAATGGTTCAAGTTTACTAGGGGCAATAAAAATAAAGTGTGCCATCAAGTTCGTGAGAGCTTTAATCACTAAGTTTTCACATAACAAAGAGCCTTTTTAATTGGAAGGTAGATGAAAACAATAATATACTTGGAATGGTGTAACACACCATGCATAGGAATTTATAGTGGACACTTTCTTGGGAGTTGGATGCATGAGTAGAGCTTACTCATACAAGTGGAGGCTAGCAAAAGACCGGGAGCGACCAACTAAGAGAGCAATAATGGCCATAATCATGCAGCGATAAACATTACTAATCAAAGCATAAAGTGGTACTACAAGTCAAGGACTAAATGATCATAGAGGCTATGGTGACTTGTTCATAGTCATAACATGGTGTGAGCATGTGCCAAGTCAACCCAAACAAAGCATCAAAGGAGAATACCACAATACTATGCTTTTGTATGCTAAAACAACGCATGATTCCCTCAAGGCACATTAAGAAATCCTAATTGTTTGGAACAAGTCATGCTACAGCAATAATCACTAAGAATAATATAAAAAAAATCTAGCATGGAATGATAAAGTCTAAGTCACAGTCAAAACAAGCTCCTCTTGTACTATTCAAAAAAGAACTTTCTACTCCTCTCCAACACCAATCAAATTATTTGAAACAACAAAGCAAGAACGAGGGTCCAACCAATTTATTCAAGCAAACTAAAACCAAAAACAAAAACTAAGATGCTCCAAGAACAACACAACAGTGTATGAAACAATAAAAATGAAGTGTCTAGAAAGACCTGAGATTTTTATTGATGAAGAAGGGGATGCCTTGGGCATCCCCAAGCTTTGACGCTTGTACCTCTTGAATATTTCTTGGGGTGAAACGGGGTGGCATCCCAAAGCTTGAGCCTTTGTCCATTCTTCATCTCATTACATCATTCTTTCTCTACACCTGAAAATTTTCCTTCATACAAAACTTCACACAATCTTCATTAGCAACATTAGTGTATTCAAAAGATAATAGACCTTGGGGTTTTAGTGTTAGAACAACAAAAATTCACTAAAAACACAAGATATTGTAGCAATTCTCTTAAAAATCTCAATTTCCCAAAAAGAACCCAAAAAGGAATCAATAAGAAGCAAATGCAAATAATGGCAGAAATCTGTCAAAACAGACCAGCAGGTAGAAATCAATTTTTCAAAGGCCTTTTGTTGCTCAAATCAACTAACGAAAGTTAGCTAACATACGGGGGGGGGGGTGGTTATTAAGAGAATTACAGATCAATCTGAGTTCTAGAGATTTTACATGAATTTTTACGGTGGAGCACAAAAATCTGTTTCGGGACAGCAGCTCCCCAAATTTTACTTCCCTCTCATTAGAGGTTATTATTGGCACAAAAATCAAATAACAAGGATAAGGAGAGGTTATTAAAGAAGTAATAACTTCCAAGACTCAAGAAAAACTATTGGGTTATCTTCCAAGAAGTACTTTTCTTTAACGCCTTTAAGTTAGGCACAAGAAGTAAGAATCAAGTATTTCAAATGAAGAAGCATTAACATCAAACCTTGATTTCAAAGGAGGAGCAAAAAGCAACTTCTCTCTCCTCATAGGGAAGTGTTCAATACCTTTCTTGAATAGAAATTGATATTTAATGGTGCCTTCTTTCATATCAATGATGGCACCAATAGTTCTAAGAAAAGGTCTTCCCAAAGTAATAGGACAAGAAGCATTGTATTCAACATCCAAAACATAGAAATCAACAGGGACATAAGCATTGTTAACCATAATGAGAACATCATTAACAATCCCCATGAGTTTCTTTTTAGCATTATCATTAAGTGGGACATCCAAATAACAATCTCCCAAAGGTGGCAAATCAAGCATTTCATAAATCTTTCTAGGCATAATTGAGACACTAGAACCAAGGTCACATAAAGCTTTGAGATAAAAGTCATTCACTTTCATATTAATAATGGGTTCCCAACTATCTTCTACTTTCCTAGGAATAGAGGATTTGTGTTTCAACTTTTCTTCCTTAATTTTACTAAGAGCATCAGTAATGCGTTTGGTGAAAGCTACATTCATATCACTAGCATCAGGACTTCTAGCAATATTTTGTAGGAAGATAATCACTTCAGAGATATTGCAACCATCAAGATCAAAATCAAACTTAGCATCACTAGTAGTAGACTCATTGGGTTTAGGAATTGTGGTAGGAGGAATAGGGACTTCTTGTGGTTTAGTGGCATCCATATTGGTGGTAGTAATAGTGCACACACTTTGTTTCTAGCAATTTCAGCTTATCTTTCCCACTTAGCATGTAGTTGGGCTAACCGTCTAACATTTTCATCAATAGTAACTTGTATGGCATGAGTAGCAGCAAAGGTACGTTCCAAAGTTTCAGGTTTAGCAGCCATTTTAATAATCAAAGAGGACTGTGCTTCAGACAAAGAGGAAATATTTTTCTCAACATTCAAAAGATTTTCCTCACAGTCTTGTTGAAAGTGGGTTGTTTACTAATAAAGTCTTTGAGCATGACTTCAAGTGAAGAGGTAGCACTTCTAGTATTGTTGTAGGAGTTTCCATATGTATTGCCATTATTAAGAGGATAAGGCCTATAATTGTTGTTACTACCAAAATTATTCCTATGGGCATTGTTGTTGAAATTGTTGTTTCTAATGAAGTTCACATAATTTTGCTCTTCTTGAGCAACTAAAGAGGCTAAGGGAACATTATTAGGATCAATAGGAGCTTTTCCATTAACAAGCATAGCCATGATAACATAAATATTATCACTCAAAGAGGAGGTTTCTTCAACATAATTTACCTTCTTACCATGTGGAGCTCTCTCAGTGAGCCATTCAGAGTAGTTGACCATCATATTATCAAGGAGTTTTGTTGCAACACCCAAGGTAATGGTCATAAAGGTACCTCCAGCAACTGAATCCAACAGGTTTCTTGAGGAGAAGTTCAAACCTGCATAAAAAGTTTGGATAATCATCCAAGCAGTAAGTCCATGAGTGGGACAATTCTCCAAAGATTTCATTATTTACCAAGCTTGAGCAACATGTTCATTATCAAGTTGTTTAAATTTCATTATTTCACTTCTCATAGATATAATCTTAGCAGGAGGATAGTATTTTCCAATAAAAGCATCTTTGCACTTAATCCAAGAATCAATACTATTTCTAGGCAAGGATAGCAACCATTCTTTAGCTTTTCCTCTCAAGGATAAAGGAAACAACTTGAGCTTAATAATATCTCCTTCTACATCCTTATATTTTTGCATCTCACAAAGTTCAACAAAGTTATTGAGGTGGGAAGTAGCATCATCAGAACTAGCACTAGAAAATTGCTCTCTCATCACAAGATTCAACAAAGCAGGCTTAATTTCATAAAAGGTAGCATCAGGAGTAGGTGGAGCAATAGGAGTACTTAGGAAATCATTGTTGTTTGTGCTAGTGAAGTCACACAACTTGGTGTTCTCAACAGAGTTCATTTTGTCAAAAGAGGAGAAAGACAACAACAGCAGCAACTAGAGCAGGGACTATTTTTTTGTGTTTTTGATAAGAGAAAGCAAACCAAACTAAACTAACTTTTTTTTGAAGTTTTTGATAAAAAGAGGCAAACAAAACCAAGCAAAAGAAACTAAGCAAAACAAAGTAAAGAGAAAGGTTGTGAATGACTCCCCTTGTGAAGACGTCCTTAGCCTCCCCGACAACGGCGCCAGAAAAAGCTTGATGGTGGCTCAGTTCAATGTAGAGATTCGTTGGGAGACCCCAATATGAAGGTATGATGAGCACAACAACAAGTTCTTCCCTCAGTAAGAAACCAAGGTTATCGAACCTGTAGGAGGAAGGAAACGACTCAAAGGTGTTGCTAGCAACTTGGAAACCTGCACAACACAAACTCAAGACTTTGCTGAAAACAAAGGGTTAACCGTATGGTGTGGAAGGTAATAGTGGTTTGCAGAAAGTAAACAGTAACAATGGAAGATGTATCAATGGTAAAGATTATTCCGGGGTCCATAGTTCACTATAGGTGTTCTCCTTAAGATAAACAAACATGGCATGCTGGGTAAACAAATTACAGCAGGGCAATTGACAGGACTGAGCAAGGCATAACAATGCAATACTAGACATTCATGATCCTATGAGATTCGATTGGGAAATACAACAAGATACATAGACCGCCATCCAACTGCATCTATGAATAGTAATCCACCTTCAGGTTATCATCCGAACCCCCTCCAGTATTAAGTTGGAAGCAACGGATAACTGCTTTAAGCAAAGTGTGTAAGGTAAACAATCCACTTGTTCCATGAACAAGAGACCATTGTTTTCTCCTAGTAGCAACAACACATCTACAACCTTAGAGATTTCTGTCACTTCCCTTAGATTAAATAGAGGCATGAACCCACTATCGAGCATAAATACTCCCTTTTGGAGTCACTAGCATCTACTTGGCCAAGATAGCTACTAGAAATGGAGAGCATGCAAGATCACAACAACACAGACAAGATAGAATCAATAAGACAAAACCATTAATCAATCTGACATAGTAATCTCAATATCCATCAGATCCCCGCAAACACAACATGCATGATTACAAATAGATGATCTTGATCATGAATGGATCTCACAAGATCTAAACGTGGTAGCACAAAGGAGGAGATACAACCATATAACTACTACATGGACCCGTAGTCCAAGGTGGAACTACTCACGCTTCATACCGGAGGCTGGAATGATGAAGAAGAAGGCCTCCGGGATGATCTCCCCTCCGGTAGGGTGCCAGGAAGAGCTTCATATCCCCCGATCTAGGGATGATGATGGCGGCAGCTACAGACTGTTTCGTGGAAGATTGTTCGGGTACTGAGGGTTTTGGTATCGGGGGATGTTTATAGGCGAAGAGGCGAGGCATGGGGGCACCCAGGGCGGCCGCACCCCCTAGGTGCGGGCTAGGGCTAGCCGTGCGGCCAAGGGGTGTGGCCCCCTGGTGGCTCCCCTCTGTCTCGTATTCTGGCTCCGTGTTCCCCACGATAAAATATTGACTTTGGCTTTAGTCCCATCCAATTCCGAGAATATTGCTTTTCTGCCTTTTCTGGAACCAAAAATAGAAGAAAATAGGCAACTGTCACTGTGACATCTTGTTAATAGGTTAGTCCAGAAAAACATATAAAAACACCTCAAAGTATAGACAAAGCAAAGCAAAGTAGATACTAAACAAGCATGGAACATCAAAAATTACAGATACATTTTCAACGTATCAGAGACAAACCATAGCTTTGATGCACCTTGTTAAACTTTTACATAGCTTGTGAAAAATATTGTGATCCTCTAAATATACATTGCCATGTTCTCTACATTTTGAAAATAAAAAAAGTATAATAAAGAAGTTCTTTGAAACTTGCTAGTTGTCACTATTCAGAATTGTCTTAAGTGAATGGTTATGGAGTAGCACGAACCCATAGTGTTGGAAATGATGGTATTAATAGATGATTACTAAGTGAGTTGTCAAATAAGAAATGATGTTTCAATTTTTCGAGATTACATATGCCAAAATTTTGTCTTGGAAATCAAAGTGAGATATTTCTTTATGCGTGTCTTGCACCACTGTTGCACTCCATGGGGGGCTAACAACTCCGCTGGCCTATCAATGATCTACCAAGAGAGAAATCTCAGATTTTGGCTATGAGTTCATTAAACATCTATAACAACAATGTTATGATGGGTAAGAGTTTTGGATGCCTCGTGGGTCTGTGTTGCAAGCGAAAGTTGGAATACAACTCTGACCGTTATGAGAAATCATTATACCAAAAAGGGAAACCTTGGTAATGGTCACGAGTGTCCTTCCTAGCCTACACAGTCTCGATTGAACATATACCACTCTTTTGGGATGGTTTCGTTAGTAAGAAATATATTTTTATGAGTTCAACAATCAAAGTTTGCACTTGAGAGACTTTAATAGATGGCATGAGTGGGCTGCATGAGTGGGCTGCATTGGAAAACTCTATCTCTATTTATGATTGACAACTAACCATGTTCAGCTTTGCCTTATACAAATAAAAATACAAAAATATAATAAAGTTCTTATAGAAGGATCACAAGTTTACTTGCAAGCTAGATTTAAATTTGACATGGGGCATAAAAGTTATTGAATAAATCTCTAGTAGTTTCGAATAATATAACTGAGCTTATATTGCCCTGTATGATTATGTGCACTCTTGCTTTGAGCTTGTAGGAAAAACAAGAATACGGTGCATTTATATTCAATCACAAGCAAGATCACATCCATTAAGTTATCGATCCCTTTTTCTCGAGGACGAGCAATATATAGCTTGGGGAAGTTTATGGCTGTGATAACACAACACTTTTTAGCTATATAAATTGTGGCATTTGCCTATCATATCATGCTCCATCTAACTATTGCTATGCTTGATATGCATGATTACTTGTTTTCATTAAATTCAATATGAGCTATGCACATTTAGTAGTTTAGGTAGAATTTTATCCCTCTTCCTTGTCTTTGAAATGTGTGTAGGTGTTGATGATGATTATGGACAAAACAAAGGCAAAAGGAACAAAGAGAGCATAGTATGGAGGAGCTGTAGGGACCAGACTTAGCCATTTGAGAGGTTGGAAAAGTGATTTTTTCCAACTTATCAAAATAAATATCCAATACCATAGGGTTGTATCCCTCGACGATACAAATCCAATGAGACCAATAACACCCAAAACAGAGTTCGTATGAAGAAAAGGCAACCAAAATACGAAAGGAGACACACGGTTTGACGACCAACTATACAACCGGAGCCAAAATTTTGTCCGTATAGCTCCGGCCGTATAGTTTCCAAAAAGGTCAGAAACGATGGGATTTCACCCCAAAAAAAGCTCCAGAACCTTTCCCAAGTCATATGACGGTATTGTGGGTACCCTAGGGCACTCTCAAGGCCTATACAAAGAGGAGAGGAGCCAAAGGAAGCCACCACCAACCGTATACAAGATCTAGATCCCATCTACCGCCTCCACGGTGGTAGCCTGCCGCCGTGCCGCTTCCATAGCCTCTCAAATTCCACCAAGATCAAGATCTCCATCAACACCATCAAGACATCCAAGCAAGAAGAGGAGGAGAAGGAGGACGTCGCCATCACCATGCCGACGCCACCATCACCGTGCCGTCATCACCATCTCCATCACTTCTACTCCTTCATCCTTCCCCATCATGGTCTCCATGATGGGTTGTATTATGGCTTCAACCCCCTTTTATTAATGTTATGATGATTTGAGTAATTAAAGTGTGGTGTGTTCTTGTTAATTAATATGTTTGTGCTTTCTCTTTACATTGTTCTGTTCATGATATTATTCTAGTGATTGGATACGTCTAATTCATTATTGAGGAATTTACTAGGGATTCACGGTGTGTCACACATCTTATCATTAGTCTCTACTCTTCCATGGAACATGACAAGTCCATGGGTAGAACTAATAGGCTATTTTCTATAAGTGATTTGCGGAGGCAATAGCAGCTTAGGATGCAACCCCTAGAGTTTCCCAAGATCACTCATGATACAGATAGGTATAGTGTTGCGAATTGCTTAACCCCAAAGGGACATACGAGATATCTTGTGACTAGCACACTACTTGCTTAGGAGTACGATTGTCCATAGAACTTAATGCCTTTGCTCTGGTTTACCTTCATTCGTCTTGTTACCTTAATACACTATTCTCGTACAGATGACCCATGTCCGAAGAGGGTGTGTACAATTGAGTTGTCTAGTTGCCACTTACCAATGGTGGGAGACAATAGTATATGAGGGACTGCCACAATTATAGTTAACAACTATTCCATGAGCACTTATCATGCACACCGGTATACAAAAAATTACTCGAGGAATCATAGCAATAATATTTCATCTCATTGCATTCACCTCTTTCCAGTTTTACTTTTGTTTTAGTTTTATTCCAATCCTAGTAGTTGTTACAGATCTTCTTAAATTCATTTATCCTAGCAACCTATAGCGTAGACTATTTACAAACCACGGTTTGGGTGCAAACGTAGCCGCATTGACAAAGTTTCTGCGGGGTCGTGTTCGCCGAGCTCCCATCGGGACAAACTCTTAAATATTTGATGCTACAAGTACTGCAATAACCCTGTTTTGGTGCAGGTACCTGGTCATCAAATTGGCACCGTTGCCAGGGAGCAAAGCATTTGGTTATCTACTCGCACATAGTTTATTTCCGTTTGTTGCTATTATCTTACTGCTTTATTTTATATTGAAAAAAATATAAAAATTACAAAACCAAAAATTTATAAAAACTGTTGCTACTAATCATGTCTTCTGAGATAAATTTTGTTCAACAGATAATACAAGCATTGGAGGAGATTAAGGATTCAAGTTTACCAAGCCTGGTTGCTAGACCAATTGGAAAGACATTCATTATGGTTGCATGATAATGATGGATCTTATTGCACAATTTGTATACCAGATGACCACCTTAATTTTCAATGTAAGTGTTCCAATAATCCTACTCTAGCAAATTATAATAGTGATGAATCCTATGCTAGTTTGGAAGTAGTAGAATACGTTCTTTTCAACGGTGCATCTGAAATGGTATTTATACTAGGAAGTATTGATGTTGAATGTGAAGCACTTGATGGAGTTTTTAATTTAGTATTACCTCGTATTCCTCTTTTGCGACAATAATTTAAGTAATAATGCATTGGTATTGTATTATTTGAAGCGGTCTAAAACCGTCCCCGAGAAAGGTAACCTTTTGCAGGCTTCACTAAAGAGCAGAGAGGAAAAGGAGCACTTGGAAGAGGATGAAGAACGGATTGATCACCCGCTCACATCTTAAACTCCTACTTTTGATTCTATCATTGCTATTAAGACACTAATCGATGAAAAGGAGGAGAAAAAAGGTGAGGTTGACAAAGAAAGTCACACTACAACTTTTGTTTGTGATGCCTCTCACTCTAGTAGTGATTTTTATGATGCTAACACTATTGATAATTGTTCTGCGGATGCCTTGTGCCTAGACACTCATATGGAGATCATTAATAATAATTAACTAGAGATAGAACCTTGCTATACTAACATGCATGATGGGGATATGCCGAGTGGGGTATACCCAGCAGGACGTTCCCTACTAGACCATACTCTCAGTGAGTGGGCATGTAGGATGGCGACTGGATCGCGACCCAAGAAGGAGCCAGGCGACTGGAAGCTGAAGGCCCAGAAGCATAGCTAGGCCCAGTCGGATTAGGTTAAAACGCTCCGAGTCCTTATCCAAATCGATTGAAGATCTGTAAACCCTAGCGAGGTACCCCCATATAAGCCTCCCTAGGGCACGCATAGAACTTACGTTCCATCATACTCCCCATCGACTCACCGCCAAGCCACCAAGCTCGCCCACTGTAATCTCTCGATAATACAATCTAGCAGGAGTAGTTCTTTACCCTTCGGGGGGCCAAACCTAGGTAAAACCTTGTGTCTCCGCCCTCATCTCGCACCGCAGATGGTTGGCCGCCCTTGCCCCTTGTTCTACTACTCGCTTCCACTCGCAGCATCTTTCGCGGCCATTCCCGCGATAGTGGTGCCCACCGTGGGGCCTGGCCAGTCAGGCCTGATTTCTGTGGCGAGACCCTACTTGCCCATCAACCGGACAATCGCCACGAGCTGCATGATCGCCATCGGCGAGATCCTACAGATCTTGCCCAGCAGCTACGTCCTGGCGTCACGCCTAGTCACGCACAATGTCATCATGTCGGTCGGCACGATCAGCCTCTTCGTCGGCTTTGATACGCCCAATTTGCATCACCATTCTATATCATAATTTACCTCTATTCATTGATATTTTTCTTATTATGAGGTATTACATATGGCTTTTCATCTGTTTATGCATGTTGGATGATTCTTGGAGGATGGACTGCCGGAGTCTGGAGTCTGATGGAAAAGAAGGTCTTTCAGTGCAATTTCGTGAAGATCAGAAAAATACTAGAAAAATATGGAAACATATTATTTTACCAGAAGACGAAGGAAGCCAGAAGGAGGGACGGAGATGGGCCTCAAGGGGCCCACACCCCTAGGCGCGGGCCCACCTGACCCCGCGCCTAGGGCAGGTGTGGCCCACCTACCCGGCCTCCGACTCCTCCCCTTCGCCTATATCTTCCCTACAGAACCCTAAGCCTCGGAGAGTGACCACAAATAGATTTCCGTCGCCTCTGGGGGCAGAAAACACCGAGAGAGAAAGATCTCTTCGGCAGACAGATTTCTGTCGGGGGAATTCCTTCCCGGAGAGGGGATACCGTTGACATCAACACCGTCATCAAGCTAGGCTTCATCGGGATCATCATCATCATCCACACCATCATCTCCACCAGCACCATCACCACCACTCCGTCCCGCTATAACAATTGTGTTGGATATTGCTTTAGTTCTTAGGGGAAACTTTCCCGGTGTTAATTACTATTGTAGTTGATGCTTGTGAGTGGAACCATTGGATTATTGTTTATTATCAGATTGTTATCCATTACCATATCATCTTTGATCTTGATCCATATGATGTCTTCTGAGTAGTTCGTTGTGTTCTTGGGGACATGGGAGAAGTCATGTTGTTAGTAGTGAATCTATGATGAGTTATTATTCAATGTTTTAGTATTTAAGTTGTGGTGCTATTCTTCTAGTGGTGTCATGTGAACGTCGACTACATGACACTTCACCATTTATGGGCCTAGGGTAATGCATTGTGTATTTGACAACTAATTGTGGGGTTGTCGGAGTGATAGAAACCTTAACCCCCGTTAGGACACCTTTGCATAAGGGAGTGTAGGATCTAAGAGTTTAAGGCTATGATTACATTTATATCTTAATTACTTTCCTGTAGTTACGGATGTTTGCAGGGGTTTTAATCACAAATATGTATTAGTCCTATGAAGGGCGGTATGTTAGCACAGGTTCACCCACACAACACTTACAAACACCAGAGAAGAGTACTCAACTATTTGAAGCGAAAGCACTTGACAGAATTACCATGTGTCCGCGAGAACATTTGGTCCTTATAAGTATTTCCACCGGATTGTCCTTTGCTAAGAATGGATTGGGCTACTTGATCCGTTTGTTCGTTACTTCTGTTACTTGCTCTTTGTTTCGTTTCCTTGTCAGAAAACCACTAAAAATCCGTTTGCTAAGTATTCACAGGGATTTCCTGCTCCATACCACTGTTCAGCACCTTCTGCTCCTCGTTGGGATCGACACTCCTATTTATCAAAAGTACTACGATACACCCCTATACGTGTGGGTCATCAAGACTATTTTATGGCGCCATTGCCGGGGAGTGAAGCGCTATTGAAGAGTGGAACTGGTAAGGGAAACTTTCACTGTGAGTATTGCTTTTGTTACTGCTTGTTACTTTTTTTCCAATATGGATAACCCACTTGGTTTTCTGTTTGGGAAAACTACTACCACTGCTAGGGTAGTAGATGAACCACCGCCTGTTGAGGTAGATCCCTTTAAGATACCTAGTAGTATTGTTAATCGTGTTATGGATAATTATTATTTTGGGGGATGGAACTGTCCATCCTGGTGATCACTTGCTTTTTATCCATGAATTATGCGGGTTGTTTAAGTGTGCAGGTATCATGACTGAACAGGTGAAGAAGAAGTTACTCTCCATATCCTTGAAAGGGAGAGCTGAAGAATGGTATAAGCTACTGAAGAATGGACAATCCATGGAATGGGAGGAGATGTCATCTTTCTTTTACTCTAAATTCTATCCTCCCAGTGAGATCCATAAGAATAGAAATCTTATATATAACTTTTGGCCTCTTGATGGAGATAGTACAACTCAAGCTTGGGGGAGATTAAAGTTACTAATGCTTAAATGTCCTATTCATGAACTCCCTAACAATATTATTCTCAATAACTTTTATGCTAGGCTTTCTCTTCATGATAAAGATTTACTGGATGCTTCTTGTGCTGGATCATTCACACGTATGAAGGAAGAAGCTAAATGGGATCTTCTAGACCGTATTAAAGAGAACACTGAAGCTTTGGAGAATGACAAAGGAAGAAAGTCAGGTATAAACTATGATTATGAATGCATTAAATCTTTTGTGGGAACGCTTCCGTGATATTAGCAATGAGTTTGGTCTTGATTCTTAAAGTATTGCCAGCTATTTTAAGGCCTTTGCCTCTTACATTGAAATTCCCAAGAAGAAGTGGAATAAGTACCATGCTCCTTATAAATATGTTGTTAGTCATGCTCCTGTTAAAAGTACTCAAGTTTGTACTATTAATCATATTGTGCCTGAACCCCATGTTGAGAAAATGCCTTTCCCAGCTAAGGTAAAGGAGTATTCTATGATTAATAGTGCAAATAGCAAAGGTACAATGAAAACTGTGGAGCCTGGTAAGCATTTGAGTGATGAACCTGTGGTAGCTATTGTGAAAGACACTGTCACTAGAAATATAGAGGATGAGCACATTGTCTTCTATGAAGATGCTTCTAATATAATTTCTCATCCTGGTAAAGTTAGAAAAACTAGTGTCCCTGTGCTTTCTGTTAAAATTGGTGATCTTTGCTATTATGGTTTATGTGATATTGGTGCTAGTTCTAGTGCTATTCCTTATGAGATTTACATGGAAATTATGCATGAGATTGGTCCTTGTGAGCTTGAGGACATTGATGTGGTTATTCACCTTGCTAACAAGGAGACCATTTGCCCCATTGGTATTGTAAGAGATGTGGAGGTTATCTGTGGTAAGATTAAGTATCCTGCTGATTTTCTAGTGCTTAATTCAGCAGCTAGCAAAACTTGTCCTATCATTTTTGGTAGACCTTTCTTGAATACTTGTGGAGCTATTATTGATTGTAAGAAGGAAAAAGTTTTAACCAAGTTTGATGGAGATTCTTATGAGTTTAACTTTTCCAAATTTGCTAAAGATCCTTGTGAAAATAGCTTGCCTAATAAAGATTTCGGGATGGAACAACTTGCTTCAATTGATCCAGTCTATGACCTTGGACCTCTTTTTGATGACTGTAAGTATGCTTATTCTGAAGATAAAGTTGTTTCCAGTGACAGTTATATTGTCAACTTTATTCAAAGTGCTACTGAAAGTTATTATGAAAGAGGGAAACATGGTTTTATGCATATCAATGACGTTAAGTTTCCCCGTTTTATGTTGAAAACTTTAAAGTTGCATCTGTTTTGTCTTCCTATGCTTGTGACCTTTTGTTTCAACAATTCGTTTTATCATGATACCCCCATGCATAGGAAGTGGGTTAGGCTCAAGTGTGTTGGTTATTTGCTTCTTGATGCTCTCTTTCATTTCAAATATATATCTCCTTTGTGAGAATCTTTGGAAGTTTCAGGCCTAACTTAAAGGCATTAAAGAAAAGTACTTGTTGGGAGATAACCCAAGAGTTTTGTAGAGTCTTGGAAGTTATTACCTCTGTAATAACCGCTCCTTATCCTTTTGGTTTTGGTTTTTGTGTCAAGTTCAACTACTTTTGTGAAGTAGAGGAGTTGTGAAAAGTGGCTGTCCTGGGACAGATTTTTGTGCTGTATTGTAAAAATTCGTGAAGAAGATCAGTACTCCGGATGGAGCTGCATTTTTTGAGATTGTTCTCCAAGTTGTTACCCAACTTTCATCAGTTCTGCACTTTTTGATTTGAGCAACAGAAGGTCTTGGAAAAAATCAATCTTTACCTGCTGGTCTGTTTTGACAGATTTCTACCATCATTTGCATTTGCCTCTTACAGAAGCTTTTGTTTTGACGGGTTTTCAGTTGAAATGTTTACCAAAGGTTTATTTTTTTATTATACTAATGTTGTCATTGAGTTTTTGCAAAAGTTTTGTATGAAGGAAATTCTCAGGAGAAAGAGAGAAGGAATCTGCAGAGTTCGTCTTTGAATAGGTAAAAGTGGTGAAAATAGAAGGTTCGTGAAACCCCAATCTTTTTATGTTTTTGATGTTTTTAATACATAAGGGAAGTTATGAGACGAAACTGAAGAGGAAACGGAGCCCGGGGTGGAGAAACCCACCCCAGGTGCGAGCCCAGCCTGGCCGCGCCTATAGGGGGTTTGCCACCCTCGAACTCCGTCTTCGCTTCATTTCCGTGTCAAAACCTTCCTTATGCGTTGAAACTTTGTAATATATAACCCCAAGATCCCCCGAGGTTCGTGCACCGTGTTCTCATCGTGTTTTCATTTCGATCTGTTTCTGTTAGGAAATCTTCTCAAGTTTAGAGAACCATGGCCTCCGCCAACGAAAAAGGCAAGGAGCCCGAGAAAGAAGAACCTCAAGTTCCCAAGGAGGAGGAGATTCCGGTAGGTTATGAAGGAGACATGGAGGAGTACAAGCAACCGGACACCCGCGCTACCGTCGCAAGCATTGGTTTGATGGCACAACCTACCTAGCTTAGAAGGACAACACGTATGTCTACAAGAGGGAAAACTCCGCGTCATATCCTCGCTCCGCGCACACTTCCTCCTAGTACCCCTTGTTCCAACCATGCAGGGAAGAAACACTCTAATTTGGAAGAATGGAGAAAGAGTAACAAGGACTGGGATCCTCGGTCCGAGTTGATCATGGGCTGCATTGAGCACAATTTGGAGTTAATTCGTACTCTGACCTTCGATATGGAGGATTTGAAGAAACTTGTTGAGGATCTTATCAAGAGAACACCACCGCCACCGAAGGAGTAATTCATCATCAGTCTTGGCATACCCTTGGCTTGTTCCAAGATTGGGGGAGTGCCGCAGTATCACCACCATTATCTTTTATCTTTTACCTTTTAGTGGATTCATATCTGTGGTAGAGGGGTTATCTTATAGTTTGGTTTGCATGTGGAAGTGTCTCTCCTTTAGTTGATTATCTATGTATCCCTTGGTGTGAGTTCCTTTATTGGAATATTAATAAGAAGTCTCATCTTTTAATTTTTGCACTTCTTATTTTTAGTTTGCAATCTCTCTTATATGATGGATCTTGTTGTTCAGTATTGGCACCACTTTGGGATCATCAAGTGGATCTAAATTGGTTTTGGCAAACCGAGTTCTAGTCAGTGGCATTAGTTTGAAAGAAAAAGAAAGAAAGAAAAAAAGCTTACAAGTATTTGGTATCATTTGTTTTCTTTCTTGTTGGCTCATAAGTTTAGTATTCTTTATTTAAGATTCTTTTGTGTCTTCAAGGAAGATTGCATGTTTGGATTTATTACTTGTATGTTTTCTTTTTTCTTTCAACTCTCTTGCTTGCTACCCAGCCTTGCTAGCCAAAAACCTATTTTGAGAAGGCATACTTCTCATGTTTCCAAAATCCTTCAAACCCAAAACATTTGCCACTTGAGTCCGCCATATCTACCTAGTAGCTTTTGCTATTCCTAGTAAATTCTCAAGCTTCATCTACCTTTCGAATTAAAAAGTATTTTGTTATGAGAAAACTAGTTAGTAAAGCTATCGCGAACTTGATGGCACACTTTATTTACTTGCCCCTAATAGACTTGAACCATTGTGAACATTGAAGTTGTACATGCTTGCATCTATACGTTGGAATTAGTAGAACCGTGCTACCACGGGGAACGTTTTCAACATTGCACTTGTACTCTGTACATAGTTGATATCATGCTCTTTTGTCTATGGATGTCAACGGTGTGAAATAAAGAGGGAAGTTGTAAGTCCATGGAGTTTGTATTTTGTGTTAGAAAAACGCATGGTCCGCTAGCCTAAGACATGCTTAATCATGGTGGAAACTTGCAACATCACTATAGTGAGTCATCTATGAAGCATCCTCAATAAAAGCTATACACATAGTAAATAAAAAGATTGCTGAGATGCTCATTGTATGCTTGCCTTGTAATTTTGGTTATGGGAAAGCTCCTGTACCATGTGCAAGGGGTACCCCGTTGGCGGTTCTCAATGATATGCAAATACTTACAATGAAAAGAACTTACCTGGACCCAAAGTTGAGTATGCATGAGGAGTGGCCCTCATATTCAAGGGACATGATATTGCCAACTTATATTTCGTCAAGCATATACTCCATCTTTGTTCACTTTGACCTTAATCATCTCAAGATGCTTATGATAGGGGCAATGAGGGCTCAAAGCTAGTAAGTACCATAATATTTTGGAAGCTCTTTATGACTTGTAATCCCTGCTACCCTCTAAGAAGGGACCTTTCTCCCAGTTACCAGTTTGAGTCAGTAACCTACTCCCTCTCTTTCTCCAGCAAGCTTTTGAGTTGTTGTGTTTCAAGCATTCATATGGTGATTTATTCAATCATGTTCTTTATCTTCCTTGTTTGCACAAAACTCTTATCTATTGAGTATCACTTTTAAAGCTTTCACTTGTGAAAAACCATTTTGAGCAAAGAGTGATCCTATCTTGAAACTTCTACAAAAAGCTTTTTGTGAAACTGTTTGCCAGGTGTTCTCTAACCAAGAACAAGTTTGCCAATTCCAATTATGATTTATATTTATGCATCTCTATTGTGACTTATGTACTTGGTTGCAAGATAAGTTATATAATGGTAAGTTGCTTTCTTCTATGAGTTGTGCAATGGTAAGTGTGATGATTCTTGTTCATATTCTTTTATCGACACTTCACTCCATAAACCCGTGGACATGTTTATTGAGCTCAGTATTCGCTTGGGGACAAGCGAAGTCTAAGCTTGGGGGAGTTGATACACCCAATTTGCATCACCATTCTATATAATAATTTACCTCTATTCATTGATATTTGTCTTATTATGAGGTATTACTTATGGATTTTCATCTGTTTATGCATGTTGGATGATTCTAGGAGGATGGACTGCCGGAGTCTGGATTCTGATGGAAAAGAAGGCGTTTCGATGCAATTTCGCGAAGATCAGAAAAATACCAGAAAAATATGGAAACATATTATTTTACCCGAAGACGAAGGAAGCCAGAAGGAGGGACGGAGATGGGCCTCAGGGGCCCACACCCCCTAGGCGCGGGCCCACCTGACCTCGCGCCTAGGGTAGGTGTGGCCCACCTTCCTGGCCTCTGACTCTGCCCCTTCGCCTATATCTTCCCTACGGAACCCTAAGATTTGGGGAGTTACCACAGATAGATTTCCGCCACCTCTGGGGGGCGGAAAACACCGAGAGAGAAAGATCTCTCCGGCAGACAGATTTCTGCCGGGGGAATTCCTTCTCGGAGAGGGGAGACCGTCGCCATCAACACCGTCATCAAGCTAGGCTTCATCGGGATCATCATTATCATCATCCACACCATCATCTCCACCAGAACCATCACCACCACTCCGTCTTGCTGTAACAATTGTGTTGGATATTGCTTTAGTTCTTAGGGGAAAGTTTCCCGGTGTTAATTACTATTGTATTTGATGCTTGTGAGTGGAACCATTGGATTATTGTTTATTTTTAGATTGTTATCCATTACCATATCATCTTTTATCTTGATCCATATGATGTCTTGTGAGTAGTTCGTTGTGTTCTTGAGGACATGGGAGAAGTCATGTTGTTAGTAGTGAATCTGTGATGAGTTATTATTCAATATTTTAGTATTTAAGTTGTGGTGCTATTCTTCTAGTGGTGGCATGTGAACGTAGACTACATGACACTTCACCATTTATGGGCCTAGGGGAATGCATTGTGTATTTGGATACTAATTGTGGGGTTGCCGGAGTGACAGAAACCTGAACCCCCGTTAGGACACCTTTGCATAAGGGAGTGTAGGATCTCAGAGTTTAAGGGTATGGTTAGATTAATATCTTAAATACTTTCCTGTAGTTACAGATGTTTGCAGGGGTTTAATCACTAGTATGTATTAGTCCTAGGAAGGGCGGTATGTTAGCACAGTTTCACCCACACAACACTTACAAACAACAGAGAAGAGTACTTAGCTATTTGAAGCGAAAGCACTTGACAAAATTCCCATGTGTCCTCGAGAATGTTTGGTCATTATAAGTATTTCCACCGGCTTGTCCTTTGCTAAGAAAGGATTGGGCCACTTGCTCCGTTTGTTTGTTACTTATGTTACTTGCTCTTTGTTTCGTTGTCTTGTCAGAAAACCACTAAAAATCTGTTTACTAAGTATTCACAGGGATTTCCTGCTCCATACCACTATTCAGCACCTTCTGCTACTCGATGGGATCGACACTCCTATTTATCGTATGTACTATGATACACCCCCTATACTTGTGGGTCATCAGGCTTCACCGATGTCATCGTCTCGGAGTACTCGGCGCTCATCGGCGAGTCGCCGTCACGCGATCGGCTCTCTGAGAGCCAGGTCCGCACCATCCATTGCCTCGCCTCCGAGTACGACTCAGCCAACAGCAACGTGGCCGAGACCAACGCGGCCATGGACGACGCGGCCCTCCATGATGACACCGACTCGGCGACCCCAGCTTCAGTTGCTGGATATATCGTCGCTGCATCACCAGAAGGCTCCAGCACCCAAGTCTCCAATGTTGGGGATTTCAAGGATCCATCCATCCTCGGGATCTTCGATTCCAACTCCGGGTCGAAGAATTCTGGTGACCTCTATGTTGGATCTGGTCGCTTCATCGCGACCTACATGGCGAGCGGCGCGAGCGCCCCGCCAGATCCCTTCTCCATGCCTATCCCGCCAACCGCGACGGTGGGGGAAGTCGAGGAAGACCGCCGGCACCTAGAGGAGGCGGTGCGCAAGGAATAAGCCGAGCGCGATTTTTTTTGCCTCGAGCAGGCCACGGCGCAGGAGCTATCGCTCTACCACCAGCGCCGCATCAGGACGCACCTGAACACCACCGTTTAGGGCCACGCCCTAAATTTCGATGAAGACAATGATCCCACCCGCGTGGCCGAGCGGGTGATCTGCGAGAACGCGCCTCCAGGATTCAGCGGCCGCCGGCCACCAGGATCACCAGCGAGTGGAGCTCCCCCACCGCCACCCGGTCGTGCCCCTCTCCCAACCAGCCGAGAGTCCTCATCTCTCCGCAAGAGCGGGACACGAATGGCCTCCCACTATACTCCACCCCGATGGACAAAGTCATTGCGGGGCAAGAAGCAGTCGCCAACCTCAATGTCACAGGGGAGGGCGCGTTGCAAATCCAGTACGCCAAGGCCCTACTCACCAAGGCTATCGAGCAGCAAGTCGTAGGAGCCGACTTGCGGGGACGCATCTACTCCCGCTCCTCCGGAAGTAGGGAGG
Organism: Avena atlantica; assembly: GCA_910589765.1. Taxonomy (NCBI): domain Eukaryota; kingdom Viridiplantae; phylum Streptophyta; class Magnoliopsida; order Poales; family Poaceae; genus Avena; species Avena atlantica. Next base: position 164,255,291 of record OU342737.1, read on the forward strand.
CCTCGAGCGGCCGCCCGTCGATGGAAAATACCCTCAACTACCCGCGACCCGATGCCCTGCAGCTCCAACACCGGGTCGCACATCTAGCACTCTCCACCAATGACCTGCGACCGCTGAACAACACGGTCGCCACCAACGAGCAGCCAGTCGACACGCGGACCCACATCATGAAAAACCAGAGTTGGCGCGCACGCCAACCTAACGACTTGAGGCACACCCTCACCAACCGCAATGACGGCGAGCCAAGGGGCTCACTCAGTCGAGTCGGCCCATAGTGCTTTGGACCAATGATCCGAGGCGAGAAATACCTGACAAACTTCAAAGCGCTGAAGGAGAGCGAAAATATGATCCCACGTACGATCCGACCGTGTGGCTGGACACATACCTCATGGCAATGGGAATCGCTGGCCACACCGACCTCCTCGCCGCTCACTACCTCCCCCTGATGATGGAGGGAGCGATGCGGCAGTGGATCAACACCCTTCCCGCAGACAGCATCGACTCCTGGGAGGACATGCGCGAGGCCTTCGTCATGCAATACGAGGTCTCCTACACCCGTGCCACCACCATCGAGGACCTGGAGCGATGCGTCCAGGGACCCCACGATTCGACCCGCAACTGGGTCCAATGGTGTCAAGACCTGTGGATCAACGTTGTCGGCATCCACCCGGACACGGCGATCCACTAAGGGTACGAGCCCCTGGTCACCAAGATCAAGCGGGTGTACAAGACACTCGAAAACATCCCAGACCTCCTCGAGATCGCCAAACGATATGCGGAGGAGGATCTGAACTAGGAAACCGACAATGAGTCGGGTGGGAATCGCCGCCCAAGTAGCCACGACAACGGTAGGCAGCGCGATCTGCGCTACAACAACACTCGCCTCACCGTAAAGCACCGCGGTGATGGGCGAGTCGACTTTGTCGCCAACGCAGGCTACGTGCCACGCGACCCCAACAGCTTACGTCGTGACGGAGGGCAACATCGCGACAGCGGAAACTACCGAGCGAGGCCAAAATTCGACCCCGTGGCTCTCCTAAACCAACCCTGTGTGTTCCACAACACGGAGGGGATGCTCGCCACACACACAACCACCGACTACCATTCGCTTAATATATTTGTTTTGATTTACTTGTCTTTAGGAAAAGTGTGGGAAATGTTTTAGATGATGTTCTTTTCACCTAAGAAACATTTTACAAGCAATGGATCACACAAACAAGGTGGTTTTTAATGAAATTCAAAATCCATGCATACACATATACATGCATTCATGAATTCATTTAGAAAAGTTTTTGTTAACCCTGATCTTGATGATTAGTGTTTGATGATCTAGGTTTGGTAATTTTGGGATGTTACAAACCTTCCCCCCTTAAACAAAATCTCGTCCCGAGATTTGAAAAAGGATGAAAAGATTACCTAGGATTTGAAGAGATCTGGAAACTCCGTTCTGATGTGATCTTCGCGCTCCCAGGTAGCTTCTTCTTCTGTGTGATTGCTCCATTAAATCTTGAGAAACTTGATGCTTCGGGTTCTGGTAGTTCGAAAGGCTTCTTCCAATATACGGATGGGGTACTTCGGGATAGGTCAGGTCATCGTTGATCTCTATGGTCCGGTGATCGATATTCTTGAACACTTCGGTCTTCTCGGGGACTTCGAGACACTTGCGAAGTAACAAGATATGGAATACGTTGTGCACAGCTGACATCTCCTCTGGTAGCTCCAGTTGATACGATACTTATCCTCTACGGTTCAAAATTTTGAAAGGTCCGATATATCTGGGGGATAACTTTCCTTTGAGTTGGAAACGCTGCATTCCCTTCAATGGCGACACCTTTAGATAAACAAAATCTCCGATGTTGAAGGCGAGGTCTCGACGTCTCTTGTCGGCGTAACTCTTCTGTCGGGATTGGGCGGTCTTGAGGTGCTCGCGAATCTTGTGAACCTTCTCTTCTGCTTCTCGTAGGATGTCGGGTCCGAAAATCTGATTCTCTCCTACTTCCGACCAGTTCAAAGGGGTGCGGCACTTTCTTCCGTACATGAATTCAAATGGGGCCATTTGCAAACTGGCTTGGTAACTATTGTTGTAGGAAAATTCTGCAAACGGCAGACAGTCTTCCCACTTGGATCCATATTCTAGCACACATGCTCTAAGCATATCTTCGAGTATTTGATTTACTCGCTCCGTTTGTCCATCGGTCTGAGGGTGATACACGGTACTGAAATCTAGGCGGGTTCCTAAACCTTCTTGGACTTTCTTCCAAAATCTCGAGGTAAACTGAGTTCCTCGATCCGATACGATATTCTTGGGGACTCCGTGCAAACTAACGATCCTAGCGATATACAACTCTGCTAGCTTCGAACTCTGATAGGTAGTTTTAACGGGCAAGAAATGGGCGACTTTGGACAATCTGTCCACTATGACCCAAATAGAGTCATTTCCCCTACTAGAAGTAGGTAGTCCAGTGATAAAGTACATTCCTACAGAATCCCATTTCCATTCCGGAATCTGCAAAGGTTGCAACAATCCAGCGGGTCTTTGATGTCCTGCCTTGACTCGCTGACATATATCACACTTGGCGATATAGCTTCCGATTTCTCTCTTCATCTTATGCCACCAAAATTGCTCTTTCAAATCTTGATACATCTTAGTTCCTCCGGGATGGATAGAATAAAGAATATCATGAGCCTCTTTCAGGATAACTTCTTTCAACTCCGAATCTGCTGGTACACAAAGGCGTCCTTTGTACCACAGAACTCCTTCTTCGTCCTCGGTGAATCCGGGTACTTTGCCTGTACCGATACGACGCTTGATTCCGTCGATACTAGCATTTCTTTTCTGCGCCTCTTTAATCTGACTGATCAAAGTGGGCTGAAGTTCTATGCTAGCCAAAAATCCTTCACTTACTAATTCCATTCGAAAATCTTCCATCTCTTTGTGCAAACTTGGTTGCGCCTCTAAAATCATGGAGTTCAAGCGGCACGGCAATATGCTAAGGGCATCGGCTACCACGTTGGCTTTTCCAGGGTGATAGTGAATGTCCAGGTCGTAATCCTTGATTAGCTCAATCCATCTTCTCTGCCTCATATTCAGCTCCTTCTGAGTGAATATATACTTTAGGCTCTTGTGATCCGAATAAATATCACAACGGCTTCCCATCAGGTAATGTCTCCATGTTTTCAGGGCTAGAACTACGACTGCGAGTTCGAGGTCATGGGTTGGGTAATTTTGTTCATGTTGCTTCAATTGTCGCGATAGATAAGATATAACTTTGCCTTCTTGCATTAGCACACATCTGAGACCAATCTTGGATGCGTCACAATACACATCGAAGGGCTTCGTGATATCCGGCATGATTAAGATTGGGGCTGAAATCAATCTCCTCTTGAGTTCTTGAAAACTCGCTTCACACTTGTCTGTCCAGTCAAACTTCTTGTCCTTCTTTAGCAATTGGGTCATGGGTCGGGCGATACTAGAGAATCCTTCTACGAATTTGCGGTAATATCCCGCCAATCCAAGAAAAGCACCAACCATTGATTTGAGTGGTTGGGGCTTGCCAATCTTCTACATCTTTCACTTTGGCAGGGTCAACGGCAATTCCTCCGGATGATACAATGTGACCGAGGAATCCTACCTCCTGTAACCAGAATTCACATTTGCTAAATTTTGCATACAACTGATGCTCTCTAAGGGTTCCAAGAATGGTCCTTAGGTGTAGCTCATGTTCTTCTTCTTATTTGGAATAAATCAGAATGTCATCGATGAAAACAACGACAAACTTATCCAGGAAGTCCATAAAAATATTATTCATGAGGTTCATGAAGTAAGCGGGGGCATTGGTTAATCCAAAAGACATGACTGTATACTCATACAATCCATATCTGGTGGTAAAGGCAGTCTTTGGAATATCCTCTGCACGATTTTTGAGTTGATGATAGCCAGTTCTAAGATCAATCTTAGAAAACACCTGGGCACCGGTCAACTGATCAAACAAATCTTCTATCTTGGGCAAGGGGTACTTGTTCTTGATGGTGAAATCATTCTACTTCCGATAATCCGTACACAAACGGTTACCTCCATCTTTCTTGTCCACAAACAAGACAGGTGATCTCCATGGGGACGCACTTGGTTGAATCAATCCGATTTCTAACATGGAATCCAGTTGCTTCTTTAGTTCTTCTATTTCTGACGGGTTCATACTATAGGGTCTCTGGGCTATGTGTCCTGTTCCGGGGATTAGTTCGATAATAAACTCGATATCCCGATCTGGGGGCATACCGGGCAAAACATCTGGAAATACATCGGGGTATTCGCAGACTATCCGAACTTGGTCAATGGTAGGTTGGGCTAGACTCTTGTTACACTTGAATTGGTGAGGAAAGGTTTCAGATATATGCTCGACTGATATTCCGGTGGTACTGGTCATGGTAATGGCTTTCTTGGCACAGTCAATCAATCCTTTATGTTTGGACATCCAATCCATTCCTAGTACTACTTCCAAACCTTTAGTTCCGAGTACTATTAGGTTAGCATAAAAATCTATGCCATGGATTCGGATAGGGACGGCCTTGCAAATTTGCCTAGCCTTGGTGGTTGATCCGGGAATTTGCACAATCATCACATGCTTCAATTTGGTTGGTTGAATTTTACTAGTGCAAGCAAATTCTTCGGTGATAAATGAATGCGATGCACCAGAATCAAACAACACTCGTGCAAGTACTGAATTAACAGAAAACATACCCAGCACGACGTCTGGCGCTTCCTGAGCTTCTTCAGCATGCATGAGAAAAAGACGGCCATTGCGGTTGAGTGAATTCCCTGGGGAAAATCTTCTCCCTGGCTGGACACGACGCTGCTGCTGAGCTGGGACATTGGTATTAGTGGCTGTAGCATTCTTCTTGTTGGGGCACTCGTTGGAATAGTGGCCTTTATTTCCACAGTCATAACAGGTCACTTGTGACTTGTCCTTGGCTGCGACAGGCACAGCATTGCTTCCAGTCCTCGGGGCAGTGTTGGGGTTGGTGGTAGCATTGTTGGTGTTGAACTTGGGTGCGGCGTGGGTGAAATTGCTAGAGTTGCCGGGGTTGTTGTGAATTCCTCCTGGTCTAGGGTTTCCACGGTTGGGGTAGGTCGGACGGGTCATAGGGGGTCTGTTGGTTCTTGGGGCAAATCCTGGAGATGGGTTGGGGCGATACTTTGGGGTCTAATGGGTTCCTGGTTGATGCATCATGCGACGCTTGCGGTTCTCATTGGATTGGTTGATATTTCCTTCCATTTGGATAGCAGAGTCGACAAGGGCTTCAATATCAACAAAGGGGATATTGACTAACACTGTCTGCATCTCGTCATGCAGACCATTCAGGAATCTTTCTTTCTTCTTGGCTTCGGTGTCTATCTCGTCCGGGGCATACCGAGCTAATGACAAAAATTTGTCACGGTATTCCACTACAGTCATCCTTCCTTGCTTCAACTCCCTGAACTCGTCTCTCATTCTCTTGATCAAACCTGGTGGAACATGGGTTCTGCTAAACTTGACCTTGAATTCCTCTCAGGTCATCATCTGGCCTCCGGTCATTGCACGCACACTGTTCCTCCATGCCCTGGCATCTCCGGCTAGATAATGGGTGGCGAACAAGACTTTCTCGTTGGCTTCCACTCAGGCGACTTCTAGGTTGTGTTTCATGGTTTGCAGCCAATCGTCGGCGTCTAGGGGTTCTTCTGACTTGGTGAAAACGGGTGGGTTGGTATTCTGGAAATTCTTGAGCTTAGATCCATGGTTGTCCTGATTTACATGGCCTTGGTTGTTGTGGGCTAGCTGGGCTATCTGTTGCAGAGTGTCTAGGTTGGCTTGACGTTCCGCTCTTTCAGCTTCGCGGTCAGAAGTCAACATTTGCAGGATCTGCAACATCGGGTCCGGGGCTGAACCACTTCCTCCATGTGGCATCTGAAGATTGATATAGATTATGAGAAAAGAGGGAAATTTCTAAGGTTTTGGGTCTTTGAAAAGTTTTTAGAGTTTGACTCAGGTTTTTCTAGCAGCTTGCTTTTTCATTAAATCACTCATAGCACACAGTACAACACACACCACAACAAAGAAAAAAACATATGGTTTTAAGAACCATTCTGGAATCTATGATACAGTGGGACCGACTACTACTCACTACGCTAGTGCTCAGTGCTACTACTGCTTAGAGTATGTGGCTTCATCATCTTTGCATCATCGATGAAGGCGAAATCATCCTCATCGGTGAAGAAGTCCATGGCTTGATCCTCCAGAAAATCATCGTCATCACTGAGATAGGAGTAAGGGTCTCCACGAAGATCCTCTCCGGCATTCTCCCTTTCCTCCAACTTCATGTCTCTCTCGTGGATGGTCTCTTCCAGAGATGAGATGTGATGGCGAAGACGGGCAATAATGCGCTCCTTCTTGTCGAGCTGACGGCGGCGAGACTTACGATCCTTTGCTAGCATGGCGATGGTCTGGTCCTTCGTCTTGATGATGGCAGACTTGTGGTTGCAATAGTCACGACAGTTGTCCAATTCCTGCTGACGATCATACATCATGAAGCTAAGGTGGTCCAATTGAGTCTTCAGCTCGGGGTGGTATGGGGCTTCCAGTGGTTGGCCATTTGCATCACGTCTTGGGAAAAACTCAAAGCGAGTACCCTTGATCTGATTGATGCTCTGCCCACACAGACGGGAAAGAGCTTCCTGCATTGCTCTGGCAAGTCCATCGAGCCAGTTGTTTTCCCTCAAGGTAAACTGAATTCCCTCCGCAGTGGGAGGTTCAATCTTTCCTCGGAGACTTGCAACAATTAGCCACTGCATATTTTCTCCTCCTTGATCATTGAGCTGAGCTCCGAAGAACTCGGGGTGCGGACGCTCCAGAAGTTCCGAAAGCTGATCCAGATCCCTCTCAAAGATAAGGTCTCCTCCATTTTCGAGTTGATAAAACTTGTTGTACTTCACGTCCATCTATAAAAATAGAGGATGAGTAGATTAGCAGAGTGATCAAGTGTGTCAAAATTTTATCTATTTTGCAAGAGTTTTTTGAGGAACATGAAGTTTTATGAAAGAATTAAAGAGGTAAGAGTGAGAATAAGTTTTCGTAAATATTTTTGTTCTTTGATTTGGAAACTAAGTTTTTGGTTCAACGTCCGGTCTAACTAGGGTCTCCTATGGTCAGGATGGCTCTGATACCAACTTGTCAACACCCGGATTTTTCAATCCTAGATGCCTGTTATGCCATACATCGCAATCCTAGGATTACCATTTTGCGAGATATAACAGAATTGGATACCATAGTACTTCATCCATTACAAACGATACATAAGTTCTTACACAAATAGGGATCTCATGATCCAGTTCTTAATACAACATCAAGCAGCGAAATACGTAATAATAACGGTAGCCTAGGCGAAGCTCCATCTTCGGGGTCACAGGCAATGCTGACGATGGGAGATGATCCTAGTTGTCGTAACCTTCCTGGGGTCCATCTTCCAGGTACTCCTCTTCATAGTCTGGCCATGGGAATAGCCAGGGACAAAGCCATGAGTACTCTTTAAGTACTCGCAAACTAATACTAACGAGTAAAGGGGTTTTTGGATAATAGGACACTAGGCTCTAGGGTTGTTTTGCAAAAAGCCAGGTTTATCTCTACTAAGTTCCAAAGCTGGTCACAATTTTATAACTCCTAAGTGGGATCTTGTAATTCAGGTCACAACTCTGTTGTGGTCAAGTCAAAGTCTCAATTCATTTCACAAGTCATTTTGAAAAGTCTGACGGGGGAACAGTATGGCCACTCCAACTGTCCATAACCGCGGACGCGGCTATTCGAATAGTTTGACACTCTGCAGAGATTTAACACTTTGACCACAACATTTGATACATCCGTCAGGAACAAATCCTGAATTCACCATACTCAGTATGTGGATAAACAATCCTAACCTTTCAATTACACTCCCTAGTATAAGAACCTCTCCTGTGAGTTTGGCCTCCCAACCATGACCACTGTCATCTTGGGTACTGCACAGGTGGACAATCTTCACAAGGTAGCCTCAGCTCAGACCTTGGCCATGAGGGAACTAATACTAGGGTATATAAGTTTCCAGTCAAGCCCTACCCAATATTCGGGTATTGTGGTTGTACGCTAAAATTGGAATGGTATCGCATCCAGACAACCATCAGTTTTAAAAAGGGCTAAGGCTCATGCCTCAACATTTTCATCACCAAAATCATCAAGTATTTGGAAACACATGTCCAAAACATTTCAATAGAATGATCCATCATTCCAAGGTTTTCACAACCATTTTTCCTCCAAGTATTCCCATCTAAAGTTGATCAAGTTTTATGCTTAGCACTAGCATCTACAGGTGGGGGTAGTAATGATGAGGGGTGGTAAACTGGTGGAGTTTCAACTAAGTACAACCTTATATCTTAGGCTGATATCAAGGTTTCTAGCTTAGGACAAATTTTATGCTCTTTATGCAATCTTCAGCACAACTGTCTAGTACCTACCAAACTCTTAGGTAGACTCTAAGTAAGCTTTGACAAAGAAATAAAGTAAGAAGCTTGCCGTAAAACTAGGATTGGTTTAGCCAGTGGGTATGATCACATATGCTTAAGGCATAAAGTAGTCATCTCACAAGTATGGGTTTGTGGCATCAGTAAGGTATCTTGCAAGTGTTAGCTTGCATAGGTCAACTTGATTAGTAAGGCTTGCATTGTTATAGTATCAGCTTGCATCAATATCAGTATAAGCTTGCCTTGTGCAGAGCAGTGGTTGAAGTTCTCCTCAGCTTCCTCTTCGTAGTATCCTCCTTCCTCCTCGTATCCTTGGTCGGTACTAGCATCTATGAATAAATACGAGGTACACAATCACCAAACAATACTTAACTAGTTGCAATCATCACACACAAGGGTCCTATAGATGATCTAGCATCATCTCTAACATTACAAGGTTAAGGCTTGGTTTAAATCCTTTTTATTTTTAGAAAAGTAATTTCTACTCATTGAAAAACTACTTAAGATTTAATATTCTCCAAACTAAACATGGGATCATGTTGACACATGTCATCACCACATATTGTAGTCCATGGGAATGTGATTTAAAGTGGTGTCACAATTTAATAAGGTTTTACCCTTTTATTTTTAATTAATTAAAGTGGCTAGAAATGCTTATGAAGCATTCTTTTATTACTTGAACATTATTTCTGCAAGTAAACCTATATATTTTTATATATTCTGAAAGGTATGGTTAAATGTGATTTTTGAGAGTTGGAAACAACTCAAAAGCTTTTATGGTTGAAATTTGAAAAATGTTTGAATGCAGAAAAGCTTCTGCCTTGTTATTTTTACTATGGGTGATCTACAGATCCAAATGACTTGAATCCAATGGTCTTGGATTAAGCATTCACAGACCTTTCCAACAAAATTGGTTTCATCCAATTTGATGCACTGAATCGATCTGAGTTGATTTTTGAAGTTGGGTGCTAAAGTGTTTTTGAAATGAAATAGAAAAAGATTTAATTTGAATTGCTGGGCTGCGCGGGAAATTATAACGGGCCGGCCTGCTAAGCGCAGTGCTCCCGCGGGCTGCTTAAGTGGGTGTCCCCGCTCGTCAGTGACACGGGGCTGGGCGAAGCGGTACGGGGCAACGTGGATCGTTTGATCTAGTTCTAATCCAACGGCTGTGGGTCATCGTCGACGCGAGACAACTCCGGCGAGAACGAAACCTAGCGCGGCCAGTGAGGGGTGCTGGGGGCTCACCGGGGTACGGGCGAGGGTCGGCGAGGCGGGCGAACGACGAAGTCGACGACGGTGATCCTCCTGGTACCGGTGGCTTCTCCTGGGGCGGCTCCAATCGCTGGCTCCTTTCTTCTCCAGAGGCGGCGGGCTCCGGTGAAATTCCGGCGAGGTGGTGTTCGGCTTGCTCTAAGAATGGTGTGGCACGGTCAGTGGGGATAGGGGAGTGAGATGGTGTGAATAAATCATGCGAGGGTGGCCTCTATTTATAGTCGAGCGAGGGGACCGTCGGGGCGCATGATGAGCTCGTCGGGGGCGACGTTACAGGCGGCTAATGGCATGGGCAAGGGTAGGGGACGGTGCTGTGTCTCCTGGCGATGCTCAACGACATGGTCGCGAGGCATGGGGCGGTGTGGTTTGGTCTGGAACGGGCGGTGCTCTGCGCGGCAGAGGCGGCGTCTTCGACGGCGGGCGGTGGCTATATGGCACGGGGCGGCAAACGGGGGTGTCTGGCGGTGTCCTGGGTCGGTGGTGATTGTGTGTGCACGGGGTGAGGGCGGCGCGCGGTCTGTGGGTGCTGGTCGAGGGTGGCGCTCTGGCGCACACTCGGCATGGTCTGGGCGTGTCTTGTGCACGTGGTCCAGGGCTTGGCAACACTCGCGGCAGGGACAGGCAGTGGTGGTGGATGGTGGGCTGCCTCCCAGACATGCTGGCTAGGCTTGCTGCTGCTCCTAACTTGCTGTCCACAATGGGGTGACATGGGGGTGCTCGGCTGTTCACCATTAATGGCAATGGCAAGCTCACAGGGGTGCTAGTGTTGGGCTAATCTTTCTAGATGATCTACTGAGGTGTGTGTGAGCTAACTAGGGAACAAGTTAGGCAAGAATCACTGCACACTATAGTGTTTGATGTTTTGTTTGATTTGTGTCTGCAACCTGTTTGATGAAATGGCCGCATGAAATCAAGTTTTGAATTTTGAAATGATTTTTGGTGGGTTTGCTAGATTGGTTCTGGTGAGTCTGCAGATGCTTGGGTTTTGAAAGTTGAGCTTGTTTGAGTGGGTTTTGGAAAAGTGGGATCTTCCCATATGAAGAAGATTCAATTTAGAATTGTCATTTAAACTATGCATTTGAAAGTTTCTGGATGATCACAAAGTGGGCCTTGATACTTTGTTATGAGTACATTCAAGGGGTGCAAAGATCCAGAAAATTTTCTGTTAGGTTTTGAAAGTTTGAGACAGCCAAAGTAGGCATGGGAGTTAATTTGGTCAAAATGACCATTCACTTAATATATTTTTTTTGATTTACTTGTCTTTAGGAAAAGTGTGGGAAATGTTTTAGATGATGTTCTTTTCACCTAAGAAACATTTTACAAGCAATGGATCACACAAACAAGGTGGTTTTTAAAGAAATTCAAAATCCATGCATACACATATACATGCATTCATGAATGCATTTAGAAAAGTTTTTGTTAACCCTAATCTTGATGATTAGTGTTTGATGATCTAGGTTTGGTAATTTTGGGATGTTACACACCTGTAAATAGTTCTTTCTCACAGAATTTTATCAATAACAACAGTTTGGTAGTAGCAACAACAAAGCAAGAGCAACAATGAAACAGGAGCAATAGTAACAATAACGGTAACAGTAGAATTCGAGTGCGGTAGGCATAGGGATGGACGAACGGGCATTGCATGGACGAGTATAAACATGTAACTTCAAGATCTAGGGCATTGCAGATAAATAATAACAAGCATCCAAGTACTAAACAATCCTAGGCATGTGCTCCAAATATTGTCATACATGCTCACAATGAGAAATTGCACAACATCTTCTGTCCAGCCAGCTCGTGGCAGCGGGGCCTCTAGGGAACTACTGGCAATTAAGGTGCTCCTTTTAATAGAGCACCGGAGCAAAGCATTAACACCCCATGAACACATGTGATCCTCACACCACAGCCATCCCCTCCGGTTGTCCCAATTATTGTCACTTTGCGGACTCTGGATCCGGACAATGATATGTGTACACAACTTGCAAATAAGATCACAAACAATACTATCATAATGATTCAATAATAAGTTAAGATCTGAGATCATGGCACTCGGGCCCTAGTGACAAGCATTAAGCATAATAAGTTGCAACAAAGTCAAATAGCACTAATAGAGATACTAGGCACTATGCCCAAACAAATCTTATTCGATTACATGATAGAACTCATCCAATCCCTACCATCCCCAAGCCTACAACAGGGGATTACTCACTCATGGATGAGGGAAACATCGGTGGTTGATGGAGATGCGTTGGTGATGACGATGGCGATGATCCTCTCCAAATTCCCTGTCCCGACAGGGTGCCAGAACGGAGTTTCTTGATCCGTATCTTAGTTTCTGGTGGCGGCGGCGGAGCGGTACTCTTTCTGGAAACTATCGAACCCCCTCGGTTTTTAGGTCGAAAGGCAACTTATAGGCGCAGAGGGAGGCCGAGGGGGTGCCTGGGGTGGCTGCACCCCCCAGGCGCGGCCAGTGGTGGGCCCGCCTGGCATGGGTGTGGGCCCCCTAGGCTCCTTCTCCGTCTCGTCTTCTGGCTCCGTGGATCTTCTGGTGAAATATAAGTTTTGGCTTATTTTCCAGGATTTTTCCTAATAGTTGATTTTCTGCAAAAAAACATGACACCAAGGTAATTCTGTTGAAAACAACGTCAGTCCATGTTAGTTTTATCCAAATCACACAAGTTTAGAGGAGAAACAATAGCAAAGTGTTCGAGAAAGTAGATACGTTTTGGACATATCAACTCCCCCCAAGCTTAGCTTATTGCTTCTCCTCGAGAAATTCAGTTAAAAACTGAGTGCGATAAAAGAACTTTCATGAACACTTTGCTTCATATGATGTATATATTGTCAGCACAGGAGTAGATGCTTAGACAATTCATAATAAAGAGTATGCAACTAAGTCTACTCAATAGCCATTGCAAGCTATGACGAGAAACCAGCTCAATAATAATAAGTAGCATGAAACATAAACATAAGCAACATTTCAATGCTCATAGTAAGGTATGATAGAGTGGTATCTCGCTTGCCTTTGTTTGAAGAGCACAATATAAATGCCAAGGCACCTCTGAAGTTCAAGTGAAGACTAGAAGTAAAGATATCAGAGGTACAAGCATCAAAGTCATGACATAATTAACCAAGTTTTGGAACAAACACAAGAATGACAACTATGCTCTCAAGAAGGTGCTCATAGAATAAGTGGTGACTCAACTGTTTTGAAAGGTTTGAAACGCTTCCCAATGCTGAAAGGAAGGTACTCATTAGCTTTGAGCTCTCATTGCCCCTATCATAGGCATCTTCATGTGGTTAAGGTGAAAGTGAGGTCCACTCTGAATCATATGCTTGACAGACCATAAACTGGAAATCCCAAGTCCCTTGAGTACGAGGGCCCCAACTCAACTTTGGTTACCTGTAAGTTCTTGTCATTATAAATACATGCATATCATAGAGAACCGCCAACGGGGTACCCCTTGCACATGATACAAGAGCTATCCCGTGATCAAAATGACAAGGCAAGCAGACAATGAGCATCTCAGCGATCTTTTTATTTACCATATGCATAGCTTTTTATTGAGGATGCTTCATAAATGCTCGTTATGGTGAAGCTGCAAGTTTCCACCATGATTAGGCATGTCTTAGGCTAGCGGCCCAGGCGTTTCTATAACACAATGTATAGACTCCATGAACTCACAACCTCCCCTTTTATTTCACATCGTCGACGTCCGCAAACAAAAGAGCAAGGAATCAACTGGATGGGATATCCAAAAAGTGTTGAAAGCGTTCCCCGTGACAACACGGTTCTGCTGACTCCCAGCATATAATTTGCAAGCATATAACTTTCATGGATAGGTCTCAATGGTTCAAGATTATTAAGCGCAAGGAATAAAGTGTGCCATCAAGTTCGTGAGAGCTTTACTAACTAACTTTCTCAAAACAGACAAACATTTTATTTGGAAGAAAACACGACATATAGAATATGCGCTGAAGTAGCAAATGATTCTAATAGGTAGGTATGGTGGACACAGCTGGAAATATTGGTTTTGGGGATTCGGAAGCATAGGTAGATCACATACTCAGTGCAAGTGAAGGCTAGCAATAGGGAGGGAGCGACAAACGAGAGAGCAATAACTGTCATAATCATGCTTGCAACAAAACATGACTAATTATGGCATGAAAGTGATACAAGAACTCTAAGGAAAAATAAATCATTGAGGCTTACTGACTATTGATTAGTCATATGCATGCGTGAGCATGTGCCAAGTCGATTCATATGAATAGTCAAAGGAGGATACCACAATATCATACGAAAGTATGAATAAAACAATGCAAACAAACATTCATATGACATGCTACATACTATTAGCTAGATGGAGCTAATCACAAGCAAGCAAGAACTACTAAGCATCCATAGTGACATACACCTTACACAAACAGGCTAAGCATGCTCACAATGATGAGTATATGTACAAAAATGAGATCAAATAGAGTTCATTACCAGCCTCTTACCACTCCTCAAGTTGTCTTAATCTTCATTATTGCTCTTCACTTGATTGACTTGAATGATAACATGAAACCAAAATCCACTGAGGACGGCTGAACCCTGCAAAGAACTCACAAAACCAAATAAGAACAAAAAATATTTTTGGGGTTTTCGATTTTTTAGAAACAAGCTAAGAAAAACCAAACAAAAGGCAAACAAAGCAAAAGAGACACACAAAGCAAAACAAAGAAAAATCTTTTTGGATTTTTTCCTTTAAGGTAAACCAAAGCAAAGAAACAAACCAAAAGAAACAACGAAAATATTTTGGTATTTTTTTGTTTTTGAGAAAGAAGTAACAAAAACCAAAAGAAATCGAAAAGAATGGATATACAAATAATCGACCAAACATGATCTATAAATGAGTGTGACGTCGGTATACCTCCCCCCAAGCTTAGGGTTTTGGCCTAAGTGGGGTTCAATAGCGCGGGTAGTAACCCCATGCTGGTGGGTCATCATAGGAATGATCATAGTCAGGCGCTTGCGATGAAGAAGAAGACGCGCCCTAATCAAATGAGGGTTGCTGGTATGAAGACTCTCCCTAGTTGGAGGGATGAACCGAATTGTCTTCGGCATCCTCTTCAACATTCTCCTCTTGCTGGGAAAGCTCCGCCACATATGTGTCAACCTCCTCCTCCGTAAGCGACCATCCTTGCCTGTTATCAAAATTAAACAAAGCAGGTGCAGGCAAATAAACTACTTTCTCAGTCCTACCCTTTCTCCGATCTTGCTGGGCAAAAGATAAATCATACGGTAAACTTCTTACGTTATCCCCCAAGGAAACAAAACCATGCTGAATCATGGATTCAATATCAAGACTCTCTATGGGGAACTGATAATCTGAATAATGAGGCTCTAAACCATGGAAAGCTAGCAACCTAGAATCAATGAGACCTCCACAAATTCCACCCTTCTCATGGTTGGTGGTGAGACGGTGAGCTATCAGAGCACCCAGGCTATAAGATTTATTCCTATTCAGAGCAGCTGCGATAAAAGCTAGATCAAAAGAAAAAAACTTTCTAGCAAGAACACACTTGGTAATGAAATAGGCAAAGTATCTAATAGCTGGGAACTGAATGTTCCAAATTTTACCACTTTCCTTCGAGAAGTCGAAACCTTGGCAAATCTCAGCATATAAATCCATAAGTAACTTGGGACTTTCCTTGATCTTCTCACAAGATCCCCACTAAGGTACTCTAATTGCTGCATAGAAATCAGCAAAAGGCAGGTCGACAGGTATATTATATATTTTGTAATGGACCATGGGATTAGATGTAGACCAAGTGAACCGGAAGTCATGCACAAAAGCCATGGTTAGCTTAACATATTGGAATGGTTCACCTTTAACAAAGTGTTCCAACCCTGCATTTGTAACCATAGTTTGGAAAACTTGGAGGATCCCCGCGGTTCTCATAAATTCATGGCATGGATATATGGAAGGAAAAACTGCCTCCTCACGATGAAACTTTATTGGCTCATGCACCATCAAGTCATATTGATTCACTGGATAAGCACTCATCTTCCTTGCTGAAATTTAAGTGATTTCTAAGTTGATAAATGATGAGAAACTACTATAGGAACTTGATAGAGGGCTACACATGCATCAAAATAAAGTTTCTAAGCATAGAACAAGCATGCAAGCTCAAACAACCTGTCACCTATAGCAGCAAAATACTCAAGATACAATTTACCAATCACAAATCTAATTGGACAAGTGGAGGAGGCACATACCAAGGAGCAATCCCTCCAAAAATCAGCACTTGAGATGGGCTGAACAAGGAGATCAAAAATTGCGAGCAAGAACAACAAGAACTCGAGCTTGAGAAAGTTTTTCGGTGTTTTTTGGGAGAGATAAAGAAGGTGGCTTTGAGGAGGCAGCCTGGAGGGGCCCAGGTGGGCCAAACCCCCCTAGGCGCCACCCTTAGGTAGGTCGCGCCTAACATGGGTGTGGTGGCCCCCTGGGTCACTTCAGGTGTCTCTCTGCCCCTTTTTTCGAGGAAATATTTATTTTGAATTTTTTGGGATTTTTTGGGAAACTTTATTTTTGGCGAATTTTCAGGGTATGAAAATTGATTTTTTCGTAGAAATAGTTTTTTCAGAAGAAGAAAAAGAAAACCAAAAGCCAAACTATAGGAGCTCTAAGAAACTCTAACAAGCAAACAACTAACAAAACCAAAGCTAGTAAAAGAAAGGCAAAGACTAGGAAGGAGAAAAGTGAAAGAAAGCAAGTATAACCACAGTGGAAACATTATTTTGTTCATTAAAATCCTTTTGTTAAAAAGGTTGATCAAGTCTTGTTACCAAAACAATCTTATATGAAGCAAAACTTTGCATTCTAGAAGGTGATTATGTTACCTCATACTTGATAGCAATGGTCCCAATCATAATAGTTTCAAAATTTTCTTGTGGAATGGGACAATATATTTCTCCAACCTTGATGCTCTCAATATTTTCAATGGAATTTAGGCAATAGCTTTTAACAACCTTCTTGGGGAAATAGACAGTATGCTCTTTGTCATTAATATTGAATGTTACTTTTCCTTGATTCCAATTGATGACAGCACCTGCAGTGTTAAGAAAAGGTCTCCCAAGAATAATAGACATATTATCATCTTCAGGCATTTCAAGCACAACAAGATCAGTTAAAACCATGCAATTATGAGCAACTTGAACAGGAACATCCTCACATATACCAACAGGAATAGTAGTTGACTTATCAGCCATTTGCAAAGATATATCAGTTGGTATCAACTTTTCTAGCTAGAGCCTCTTATAGAGAGAAAAAGGCATAACACTAACTCTAGCTCCCAAATCACATAAAGCAGTTCTAACATAATTATTCTTAATAGAGCAAGAAATAGTTGGTATACCTGGATCACCAAGTTTCTTTGGAACCTTACCATTGAAGGAATAATTAGCAAGCAAAGTAGAAATCTCCTCATTAGGAATCTTGCTTTTATTAGATCCAATGTCCTTCATATACTTTGAATAAGGAGGAAAATTAATAGCATCGGTCAAAGGAATTTGCAAAAATAAAGGCTTCATCCACTCACAAAACTTGTTGTAGTGTTCTTCCTCCTTTGACTTGTGTTTCTTACCTGGAAAAGGCATATGTTTCTGCACCCAAGGCTCTCTCTCTTTACCATGTTTATTACCAATAAAATCTTCCTTTGTGTACCTAGTGTTCTTAGTGTGCTTCTCAGGTTCTTCCTCAACTTCCTCCTTATCAGGAGCATCATTTTTATCATTACCACTCTCAGTTTCAGCATCAGAGATGGATATACTCTTAGGATCTACAGCAGGTTCAAGTGGTTCCTCAACTATTCTATGTTTCTTTTTCTTTCTCTTATGAGGACTATCACTACTCTCACCTTGTTGAGAATCCTGCTCAATTCTTTTAGGGTGTCCTTCAGGATATAAAGGGTCTTGAGTAGCTATACCACTCCTAG
The DNA here is from genome assembly GCA_910589765.1 of Avena atlantica. NCBI lineage: Eukaryota > Viridiplantae > Streptophyta > Magnoliopsida > Poales > Poaceae > Avena > Avena atlantica. Next base: position 164,273,064 of record OU342737.1, read on the forward strand.
TTCTAATTCCATAAGCATGTTTATCTCCTGAAGCATTAACTAGCATGTCCTTTTGTACCTTAGCAAGTTGATCAAGTTGAGTTTGAACCATTTGAAAGTGTTTACAAAGCATTTTAATATCATTAGAAGTTCTTTCCACAATATCTTTCAACTCATTGATATCTCTAGAGTTTTCCAATAAATGATTCTGAACTTGTTTATTAAAATGACCTTGTTTAACAATAAAAATTTCAAGTTCCTCTAAACATGGATCAGGAGGCTTACCATAGGGAATATCACCTTCATTAAAGTGTTGGAGAGAGTGTACCTCAATAGTAGATGAGCGGGTAATTGGCTTACATAATTCTTCTATAGGAATTAGATTCTTCACATCTTTGGCTCTAATACCTTTCTCCTTTAGACACTTCTTAGCTTCCTTCATCACCTCATCATTTAATGTAATAACTCCCCTCTTCTTTGTTGTTGGTGTTGGAACTGGTTCAGGCATAACTAATTCAAGAGTAATAGGCTTAGGTGTATTTACCTCAGTTGAAGTCCAATCATCATAATACTTGCTTATTTTAGTGATTAATTCTTTAGCATTTGTAGGAGTCCTTTTCTTGAAAACACAATCAACAAAGCTATCTAGGTATGTCCTAGAATCATCAGTTAGTCCATTATAATAAATATCAAGAAGCTCATTCTTAGGTAATGGACATCCAGGATGTGCATGAATCAAGGCACAGAACCTTGTCCATGACTCAGGCAATTTCTCTTCTTATCCCTGTTTAAAATAAAAAAAGTCTCTACAAAGCAGCATGTGTAGCACTGGGAGGAAAATATTTCTGGAAGAAAGAAGCAATCAAACAATCAGGGCTATCAATGGAACCAGGAGGTAATCTATTAAACCAAGCCCTGGCTTCTCCTTTTAGTGAAAAAGGGAAGATCTTAGTAACAAAGTACTTGTGCATCTTAAAATCATCAGAGAATAAAGAACTCATGGTAGAAAGATCATTCATATGAGCCACAGCACTCTCATTTTCAGTCCCACAGAAAGGTTCTTTATCAACAATATCTAAATAAGATAAATCAAGAGATAAATCATAATATTTATCTTTAATATCTATGGGAGAAGTGGCAAACTTAGGATCAGAGGACAACTTAGGCATAATAGTACGTCTAGCAAGGAGACTCTTAATAGCAATAGTACCATGTGTGTTTCGGCACTCTTCAACAAAAGCATCAGTGAACTCAGTGTAGCCATCATTAATATCATAACTCTCACTAGACTCAGGTGAGCTAACAGGTGTAACAGTGCCTTCACTAGGAGTTTTGGTATTTCCTAGACTAGCCATAGTAGCATCTAGAAAAGGACCTAATGAACCACTCGCATCAAGCTCAGTAGAAGTAACATCATGAGCATCAAAAACAGTTTCAGATTCAGCAGTAGTAGCAGTGTGTGTAGCATGAGTATGTGGTGGTGTGTAACAAGCTTACTTATAACAGACGGTGAATCAAGAGCAGCAGAGGTGTTTAGGACTGTACCTCTTCCTGTAGTGGATGGTAAAATAGGGAACTTTCCATCACGAGACTTCCCCATGATGAAAGGAGTAGCAGTGAACAATAATAGATCCAAGTGAACTTAGAAATAAAGCTATGCTCCCCGGCAACGGCGCCAGAAAATAGTCTTGATGACCCCACAAGTATAGGGGATCGCAACAGTCTTCACGGGTAGTATTACCCAATTTATTGATTCAACACAAGGGGAGCCAAATAATACTTGCAAGCCTTAACAACTGAGTTGTCAGTTCAGCTGCACCTAGAAATAGTTCTTGCTCATAGAAGTTTATCACTAGCAACAGTTTGCTAGTAACAACAACAAAGAAACAACAACAGTGAAATAGGAGCAATAGTAACAACAATGGTAACAGTAGGATTCGAGTGCGGTCGGCATAGGGATGGATGGACGGGCGTTGCATGGATGAGTCTAAACATGTAACTTCAAGATCTAGGGCATTATAGATAAGTAATAACAAGCATACAAGTACTAAACAATCCTAGGCATGTGCTCCAAATATAGTCATACGTGCTCGGAATGAGAACTTGCACAACATATTCTGTTCAGCCCGTGGCAGCGGGGCCTCTAGGGAACTACTGGCAATTAAGGTGATCCTTTTAATAGAGAACTGAAGCAAAGCATTAGCACTCCATGAACACATGTGATCCTCACACCGCAGCCATCCCCTTCTGTTGTCCCAATTATTGTCACTTTGGGGCCTTTGGATCCGGACAATGATATGTGTACACAACTTGCAGATAAGATCACAAACAATACTATCATAATGATTCAATAATAAGTTCAGTTCTAAGATCATGGCACTCGGGCCCTAGTGACAAGCATTAAGCACAACAAGTTGCAACAAAGTCAAATAGCACTAATAGATATACTAGGCACTATGCCCTAACAAATCATATTCGATTACATGATAGAACTCATCCAATCCCTACCATCCCCAAGCCTACATCGGGGGATTACTCACTCATGCATGAGGGAAACATCAGTGGTTGCTGGAGATGCGTTGGTGATGATGATGGCGATGATCCTCTCCAAATTCCCCGTCCCGGCAGGGTGCCAGAACGGAGTTTCAGGATCCGAATCTTGGTTTCTGGTGGCGGAGGCAGAGCGGAACTCTTTCTGCAAAACTATCGAACCCCCCTCGGTTTTTAGGTCGAAAGGCAACTTATAGGCGCAGAGGGAGGCCGAGGGGGTGCCTGGGGTGGATGCACCCCCCAGGCGCGGCCAGTGGTGGGCCCGCGCCTGGCATGGGTGTGGGCCCCCCAGGCTCCTTCTCCGTCTCGTCTTCTGGTTTCGTGGATCTTCTGGTGAAATATAATTTTTGGCATATTTTCCTGGATTTTTCCTGATAGTTGATTTTCTGCACAAAAACAAGACACCAAAGTAATTCTGCTGAAAACAGCGTCAGTCCATGTTAGTTGTATCCAAATCACACAAGTTTAGAGGAGAAACAATAGAAAAGTGTTCGAGAAAGTAGATACGTTTTGGACGTATCAGGCTCCGCACTAAGTGCGAGAAGAAGGGCCTCGCCCACGCTGTTGCCGTCAACCCGGTGTCCCAGGTCGACGTCCCATGCTTCCTCAACTAGTCCGAGCAGCGCATCACATGGAGTCGCGAGGACCACTCGCCACAGATCGAATACCCAGGGCGAGTCGCCCTGGTAGTTAAGCCCAAAGTAGGCGACTACTGGCTCCCCAAGACATTGATGGACGGCAGGAGATCCATCAACATCCTCTACCTGGACACATTCAGGAGACTGTGGCTCCCGCGGTCAATGGTCGAAATGACCCTCAGCACCTTCCATGGCATTGTCCCTGGTCGGAAGGCGTACCCGATCGGCAAGGTGACGCTGCCAGTCACCTTGGGCATACCAGCCAACTTTCGCACCGAGTGGATCATCTTCGAGCTGGTGAACTTCACCATCCCCTACCACTGCATCCTGGGGCGACAAACGTTCGCCAAGTTCATGGCGGCACCGCATTACGCGTACAACATGATGAATCTCCCAGGGACATGCGGCATCATCACCATCCATGGCGACGCCGACATGGACACCGACTACGAGGAAAAAGGCGTAGAGCTCACGGACGCCATCATCACCGCGGAGGCAAACCATGTAGAAGAGCTCGCTAGATACGCGAGTGGGGTTGACAAATATGACCCCACAATCCTGAAGAAGCCCAACGCGGAAAACGCCGGGTCGACCGCGTTCGAGGCCACCATGCACACCCGTACCGTTGAGCTGGTCCTAGGCAACTCTAGCCCAACGGTCACGATCGGGACAGGCATGAGCCCCTCATAGGAAGGCTCGCTCATCGAGTTCCTCCATGAGAATCGAGACATCTTCGAATGGAAGCCATCCGACATGCCAGGTGTCCCGAGGGAACTCGCTGAGCACAATCTCAACGACGACCCCAAAGTGCGACCTGTCAAGCAGTCGTTGCGGCCCTTCAATGAAGAGCGCCACCCAGAGATCACCGAGGAGGTGCAGCATCTACTCGCTGCAGGCTTCATCCATCCCATCAAATACTCCAAGTGTCTAGCAAACCCGGTCCTGGTCGAAAAGAAGAACAAGTCCTGGAGAATGTGTATCGAATACACCAACCTCAACAGCGCATGCCCAAAGGAGCAGTTCATCCTCCCGCGCATCGATCAGATCATCAATTCGACCGTGGGCTCGGAGTCGCTATGCTTCCTTGACGCGTACTCTAGTTACAACCATATCAAGATGGCGGTCAAGGACGAGGAGAATACGACATTCATCACACCATTTGGCGCCTTCTGCTACACCGACATGAAGTTCGGCCTCAAGAACGCCGGCGCGACCTACCAGCGGTGCATGCAGGAGTGCCTTGCGAGCCAAATTGGCCGCAACATCCACGTCTACATCAACGACGTGGTGGTCAAGTCCAATCGCCAGGACGATCTACTCGCCGACCTGGCCGAAACCTTCGCAAACCTGCAGAGGTACAAGATCATGCTCAACCCAGGGAAGTGCACCTTCGGAGTGCCCACTGGATAGCTACTAGGGTACGTAGTCTCCAAGCGAGGCATCGAGGTGAACCCCACCAAGATCGACACGACCTCCCAGCTCGGTAAACCCGAGTGCCTCCGCGACGTCCAGAAGCTGGTCAGGCGAGTCGCGGCTCTCAGTCGCTTCATCCCTCGGCTAGGCGAGAAGGCAATGTCTCTCTATCGCCTGATGCGCAAGAACCCCATGTTCCAATGGGACAAGGAGGCAGATGACGCACTCAACACACTCAAAGAAGTGCTACTCGCGGCACCGCTACTCGCCGCCCCCGTCAACAAGGAGCTGATGGTTGCCTATGTTGTGACGTCTGAGCGATTCGTCAGCGCCATCATGGTCGTCGAGCGACCAGAGGAAGGCAAGGAGCGCCTTGTACAGCGCCCGGTCTACTACATCAGCTAAGTCCTCACGGACTCGCGACAGTGCTACCCGCAATACTAGAAACTGGTGTACGCGGTCTTCCGAGCCCAGCGATGGCTACCGCAGTACTTCTAGGAACACACAATCACGGTCGTCTCCTTCGCGCCGCTACAGGAAATCATCCGCAACCGCGAGGCGACCGGACGGGTCACCAAGTGGGCCGTCGATATCAGCGTCCACAACATCAAGTACAATCCACGCAAAGCGATCAAGTCGAAGGCCCTAGCGGACTTCCTCGCCGATTGAAAAGAGGCGTAGCAGCCAGAGAAGCTGCCATACATCCACTACTGGTCGCTCCACTTCGAGGGGTCCAAGAATGCGGACGGCGCAGAGGCTGGAATCATACTCACCTCTCCTAAGGGCGATAAGCTCCTCTACGTGTTGTACCTCGACTTCACCCCCTGCACCAACAACATGGCCGAGTACGAGGCCCTCCTTCACAGCATGCGGGCTGCCAAGGAGATGAACGTCAATCGCCTATGTTGCTACGGCGACACCGGAACCTGCGACGCCGTCTCCCCCACCATGGCGGCATACCGCCAAGCAGTGGACCAGCTAGGAGGCCACTTTGCGGCTACTCTGTCGAGTGGATCGACCGGCAAAAGTATGAGGAGGCCGACGCCCTCTCTCGCATCACGTCGGCTCGTCAAATGCCACCCGTCGGCGTCTTCCTCGACACTATCCAGTAACCCTCGGTCTCTCCTCCGAAGATCGACCTTGGGATCCCCCTGCAACCAGAGCCAGCCCTGGTCACCATGGTCATAGAACCAAGTGTCTGGACCTCGCCATACCTCTCGTACCTCGAGGCATGCTACCTCTGGACGAAACGGAGGCACGCATGATCGTGCGCCGCTGCAAATCCTTTGTCATCATCAACGACGAGCTCCACAAGCGCAGCGTAACAGGCGTGTTGCAATGTTGCGTACAGCCTGGGGAAGGACGCAAGATCCTCCAAGACATCCACGCCGGTGACTGCGGCCATGACGTCGGCGCCCGGTCCCTGGTCGTCAAGGCCATGCGACACGACTTCTACTGGCTCACCGTGCACGTCGATGCGGTCGACATTGTCCAACGCTTCGTCGGGTGCCGGAAGTACGCCAACCAGACACACGTGCCCAGCTCGACGCTCAAGACCATCCCCATCACCTGGACATTCGCCGTATGGGGCATGGACATGGTGGTACCCTTCAAGAATGCCCCCTCCGGCTACACTCACCTCCTAGTAGCAGTCGACAAATTCACCAAGTGGGTGGAGGCCAAGCCAGTCCGGAAGTGCGACAGGAAGACTGCGACCAAATTCCTTCGCGAGCTCATTTACTGCTATGGATTCCCTCACAGCATCATCATGGACAACAGCACCAACTCCGCCAAGGGCGCCATGGACGAATACTGCGAGGAGCACAACATAAAGCTCGACCTCTCCTCAGTCGCCCACCCGGAGTCCAACGGCCCGGTGGAACGCGCCAACCAGAGCATCCTCCATGGCCTCAAGCCATGACTGCAAGTTCCCCTCGAGAAAACTCGAGGATGCTGGGTCGAAGAGCTCCCCTCTATCATATGGGGCATCTGCACCTCCATCAATCGGTCAATGGGGTTCACGCCCTTCTTCATGGTACACGGCGCCGAGGCCGTGATGCCGACTGACCTGGAGCATGACTTGCCCCGGGTCATCAACTACACGGAGGCCGACAACGAGCTTGCATGCCAAGACAGGGTCGACCAGCTCGACGAAGCACACGACCTGGCTCACTTCCGCACCACCATCTACCAGCAGGGACTCCGTCGCTACCACAACCATCGAGTCTGTACTCTCACCTTTTAGGAAGGCGACCTATTCCTGCGATATATCCATGACAAGAAGGGCATGCACAAGCTCTCCCCCCCATGGGAGGGACCATTCGCCATAGGGCGAGTCCTCAACAATGATGCCTACTACCTCATCGACATTCGAGGCGACGGACAACTCGATGTCAAGCGGCCGTGGAATGTAAACATCCTAACGAAGCTATACACCTAGAACTACAACCTGTACTCCCCCTCCATGCAATAAAATATATTCGACTCGCACAAATTGTGTCTACTCTCCAAATCTTGTGCCAATCGCACTCATAACTATAGAAAGATGCTACTCACGGAAGTCAATCCATGGCTGCGCGACCGGCACGGCTAAGTAGTGCGACGCAAGGGCATCGAAGAAATTCGGGCCTTGCGTCATCCACGAAAACGCCAAACCGGAGCCCCCATCGGAGTCGCAACACTCGATTGGCCTGTCGGGCCAAGACAACCGCACACGCTTCATACAGCGACCTGGTCCTCCGCATCCTTGGCGCAGCGACTCGAACGGTTAAGTACCATGCTCGGGGACTCGCTTCAGTCTACACCCGCGCGGCTCGGGAACACACCAAGTACGAGAGCGCACCCTGGACTCGCCATACGACTGGCTCCTTGAGTCAGGCGGAGTGACGCGCCATGTACAACGCGCTTCGTCCTCACATACCTTGGGCATGCGACTAGAACGGCTAAGTACCACGCTCGGGGACTCGCTCAACCGACCCCGTTCGTGTATGGGAAAACGACTAAGTATAGAGCACCCCTTGGGGTCGCCAAGCGACTGGCTTTCCAAGCCATGGTGAGTCGAACTCAACTAACTAACAGACAAAAAACAAATAAGCATACAAAAACACGAATTAAACCCCATTAAAGGGCAGACGCGCTCGGGGACTCACACAACAAACCAACCAAAATCAAAACAAACTAACTCAATATGCCATCATTCCTTACATCAACAAAATATTGTTCGCTTACAAGGGCTCAGACTTATCTATTTCTACTAATACAAATGCCAGTCGACAAACTGTCTACTCCGCAGGCTTTGAGGATGACGCGCTGCCACCACCATGAACGCGAATGAAGGGCACTCACGAATTTGAGGGGTACGTCGTCAGGCTGCCCGCCATCACCGACCAGAACAGTTTCTCCATCTTGAGGTCACAGTGCTTTGGCTCAGTGTCATTTGGAGCCACAATCGTCTCCTGGTACGGCAGAAGGTCGCCCATCGCTAGCACCCGCTCAGAGTACGCAACCGCCTTCGCGATCAACTTCAGGACGTCGACGATCTCCACCGAGACGGTCACTGATGGTTACCCACTGGTAACATCGTTGAGGTCGAAGTCATCGGGGAAGTGCGTGAGCCCAAGTCTCATCGCAGTCGTGGCTCCGCGGCAAAAAGCCGACCGTGACATATAGTCGACCACCATCGACACTCTTTCAAGGTAGCGCCACACCTCCGTGAGCTCGCTAGGAATCACTTCCATGGGCGAGATCTCCTAGAGAACGGCGCGAATGCACGTCGCGGAGAGGGCGGCAAAGTCCACCAGCATGGTTACCCACTGCTTGGCGTCATACGTCTACGCCTCAGGCTCGTCGTCAAGTACTTTCCCTGCAATCAACACCAATTCAGCATTAGAAGGACACACAACTTCGGCATAAGCGACCCATCCTCTCGGGGACTCGCTAACATAACAACAAATCTAAGAAGCTCACCAAGGAGTGGACGACAGAGCCCAGTGGTGAAGTCTTGAAGACCTAACAACTCGTCCTGCAATCCGGTGACAAGAGCATCGGAGACCTTCGGCTCGTCCGCCGCTGCAGCGACAGTAGCCTTGGCCCTCTCCTCCGACGAGCTCTCTTCCACATTGGCGGACTTGAGGTCCCTCTCTAGCTCGGAAACCCGCCTCTCCATGGCGGTCAATGACGACTGGGCAGCTTCTAACTCGCTGGCCGGGACAAGACCCTCACGGGGCTTGGCAACCGTGGAGGAACGCTCCTTTGCAGCAAAACGAGAGTGAGACTCCAACCAAGGACAAGCAAAGGAATTGAGAAGGTAACCCGAACACCTACCTGCGGTCGTCTGAAGTTGTTTATTCACCTCTTGTACTGATCGGAGGTCGCGCTCCAAGCGCTCCTTTGGAACAGGGCAGGAGCCCATGACACTGAAGGCTTCTTTGTCGACGAAGCCGCGGCCGCAGGAAGCTCCACTCCGGTCGATGCGGGTGCCTCCTTCGACATGGAGGCTTCTGCGTTTGAAGCAGCCCCATGCCTCACGATTGTCGAGAACGGAGGAGGAATCGATGCCAGAGGCATCTCATTCTCCACCACGGTCGGATCCGTCGCTTCCGGCACTTTCGTCGACGCCTCGGTCTCTGCATCGTCGTCTTCACTGGTCGCCTCAGAGCTAGTCGCCGACTGGGGCGGAGATGCCACTTTAGGCGCATTCTTCTTCTTAGGTGATTTCTTCTTCGATGTCGTGGCCACGTGTCGCGACTGTGTTCTTCGGTGTTTCCTTTGCCCCCGTCATGTCCCTCTAGGATCCGGCTAGCCTCGATCTCACATTGCTGTTGCCACAGGGTCTTCCGATCCGCGGGCGTGGCGACCTCCATCGCCTCATCATCGTCCTCGTCAGAGGAGGACTCGCTTAGGTCCTCCTCAACCTCTTAGGAGCTCTCGTCATCGACGGGAGGGAGCCAGCCCTCCACGACTTGGAACAACTAAAAAGACAAGTGCATGTTAATAAACCGCCACTGCACTCCTGCGACTGCGAAGACAGACAAAGATTAAATGACTCACCATTGGTGCGTTGCGCTTCGTGGTGTATGGGGATCCCGTCCTTCGGATCGCTATACTCCGTGTCGGTTATTTTATTCAATGCGGCGGACTAATGATCGGCCTTCCACTCAATGGTACATGCCTTGGTTCCGTCATCCCTACCGGTGTACATCCAGTGGGAACGACTGGCCAGCAGCACCAATCGGCGCCCGAGCGAACAATTGTACAAATTGCTAGTCTCGAGCCCGTCCTTCTTGAGCTGACGAATTGTCATCAACATCTCATCCACGACCATCCTCTGTTCGTGTGGGAGCTTGGCCACCTGCAGCCGGCATGGCTCGCTCCACTCGGTGGTGTACGCTGGGATCGGCACCTCGTCGTATGAGGTCGACTCGCTGACATAGAACCAGTGTTTCTTCCACTTGCTGGCCGCATGAGGTCAAGGAAGGGGGCCTTGTTCTTCAATTGGAACGTGAGGCCTCCCGCTGGTAGCATCGGGCCGCCGGCTCCTTCGCGGCCGACGCGACCATGGAACAGCTCTTGCCATAATAGAAAGTAGGGGCGGCACCCTAGTAGCATTCGTAGAACGCCACGAAAATGGCGACTTGCTCGATGCTGTGAGGCCCCAGATCGGAGGGCCTGATGGCGTAGTAGGAACAGAACTGCCAGAAAAAGATTGACATGGGGAATCCCAGTCCCCTCTCTAGGTGGCTGGTGAAGCAGATGAACTCACCGGCGCGCGGATCCAGTTCCACCTCTCCGACCGAGGGGATTCGCCATCTTTCAGCGTAGAGGATCCCTGCGTCTTCGAAAGATTTCAGCGTCGTCCTGGTGCACTTGGATTTTCCACATAGTTCCTTTGGGGGCTCCATCGGATCAAAGATATGGGCTCGCTAACGCCGCTCTGGAGATTCTGGATCAAGAGGAAATGGGAGACTGAAGGGCACGCGGAATTGGAGGAAATGTGAGGAATACTCGCAACTCACCCATCACTCTCCTTATATAGCGATTGTATCCCACCAATTTCGGGGTAGCCGTTACCGCGCGGTGATTACGCCGATATTACCATTGGATTAACCAACGGCTAGTTTAACCAAAAATTATGGTCCAACTTCGTCGACTCGACTCGCCGACCCATTCGCCAATGTTGTGATTCAACTACTTGCCAAATTGGCGATTCGACTGATCGCCAATATTGCGACTGAAGGAACATGTTGAGGATTCTTTCTTTCATTAAAGGAGTCCACCGCTGATTCGGCTGGGCGTCCAAATTGGACCCGAATACTCCGGCTGCCAAAGAAAACCTGTGATGAATCAACAATGGCCTCAGGGACTACTAATGGGGATATGTCGAGTGGGGTATACCCAGCAGGATGTTCCCTACTAGATCATACTCTCAACGAGTGGGCCTGCAGGACGACAACTGGATCACGGCCCAAGAAGGAGCCATGCGACTAGAAGATGAAGGCCTAGAAGCATAGCTAGGCCCAGTCGGATTAGATCAAAACCCTCCGAGTCCTTATCCAAATCGGTTGAAGATCTGTAAACCCTAGCGAGGTACCCCCATATAAGCCTCCATAGGGTACGCATAGCACTTACGTTCCATCATACTCCCCATTGACTCGCCGCCTAGCCACCAAGCTCGCCCACTATAATCTCTCAACAATACAATCTAGCAGGAGTAGGTATTTACCCTCCGGGGGCCGAACCTGGGTAAAACCTTGTGTCTCTGCCCTCATCTTGCACCGCAGATGGCTGGCCGCCCTTGCCCCTCGTTCTACTATTCGCTGCCACTCGCAGCATCTGCCATGGACATTCCCATGACAATGCAGGATCCTGAACTCCCTGCGATGAAGGAAGAGTACTATGCTCCTACACTGGTAACCAAGGTAAAGATTTAAGAATTTTATATGAATCTCAAATCCTCTCATTGTAGCTATACACGAAGGCATGTTCACCAAGCTGTAGGTGTTCGTAGCATGGAAAACAAAAAATTTCTACCGCATGCACACATACAAGCCAAGATCTATCTACTAGATTGTAGCAACGAGTCGATTAGAGTACTCACCCTCGAAGATTCCAAAGCGGTTAATGAGAGCAGATTCTCATGGGTGATGTAGTCGTACACTTGTCGATCTCAACATCGCGAAGACAATCCTTCTGGCGCTGTGTTCCAGCAGCTCTTCCGCAGTTGGTCACACGTTCGATACTCGATGAAGACCTTCCTCTCCCTTGTTCCAGCAGGCAGCATAGGTTGTAGTTCTCCCCTCGCGATTCCGGCAGCACGATGGCGTGGTGTCGAAAGTAGAGGGAAAATGCTGCAGGGCTTCGCCTAAGCTGGAGCAGGTTATGGTGGATCTAGGGATTAGAAGGCCGGAGAGGAGGAGCAGTGGCCGGCGGCGTCTAGGGCAGTGATGGCGATCGGCGGCGGCGGCGCTGGGGGGCGGCGGCGGTGCGACGGCTAGGTGGGGAGGGGCTGGTGTTGTGTGGCCTTGGGGCACCCCTCCCCTCTATTTATGAGAGGGAGGGAATCTTGGGAGAGGGGAGTTTGAATCCTTCCCCAACTCCCTCTCCTTGTTGCCTTGTGGTGGAGGGAAAGAAGGATTCTTTCCTTCCTCCACCAGGACACATTGTCCCAATTTGACTTCTCAAACTTGCCTTTTGACTTTCAATTTGGAGCTTGATTTCTTTCTTGCTAATGCCCAACCAAGTAACCTAGGACATGATTCAATCATTCCACTTATCCATGAACATTCATGTACCCTTACCCTTTCGTTCCGGTGAACCTTATAGAAACTTCTAGAACATCTCCGATGAAATCATCGGAATCATTCCCTAACTCCGGAATTGGAATTTCCTTATATGAATCTTATTCTCTGGACCATTCTGGATCTCCTCGTGATATCCCAGATCCCATCCGAGACTCCGAACATCATTCGGTATCCCTAATTACATTCTATATCTACTAAACAACATCGAATCCCTAAGTGTGTCTCCCTACGGTTAGTGAATTACGTGGACATGACCGAGACACTTCTCCGATCAATAACCAATAGATGCATCTGGAAATTCATATCGCTCCCACGTATTTCTACGATTACTTTGCGATGGAATGAACCACTTACATACGATACCAATTTCCCTTTGTCTCGCGATAGTTTACTTATTCGAGGTATGCTCGTCGGTATCTATGCATACCTAGGTCAACCTCGTTACCGATAAGTAATCTTTTCTCATTCTCGTGATATATGATCCCTTGTGAGCCAGTCACATGCTTGCAATCTAGTTGGATGACATTCCACCGAGAGGGCCTAGAGTATATCTACCCGTCATATGGATGGACAAATCCCACTCTTGATCCATGTGCCTCAACACATACTTTCCGAACACTCAATGCCACCTTTATAGCCACCCAGTTACGGTGTGGTGTTTGATGTTATCAAAGCATCCATTTGGTGATGGTGATTAGCATGATCTCATGGTCGAAGGAATTAGGTTACTATGTATCAGAAAGCTTATAGCAAATGAACTATTGAAATGACTTGATATTTATGCTATGCTTATCTATAGGAGTATGTCCATCACACCATTCTCCTAATTATATGATCTTGTTGTTAACAACATCTCAATGTTCATGATCAGGAAACCATGATCATATATCAACCAACAAGCTAGTTTAACAAGAGGCTTTACTAGGGACTCTTTTATGTTTACAAATCACACAAGTATTAATGTTTCTGGTTAATAAAATTATAGCATGGTATGTAAACATTTATCATAAGCATGAAGATATGATAATAACCTCTTTATTGTTGCCTCTTGGGCATATCTCCAATAGTATCCCACTTGCACTAGAGACACTAATCTAGTTTCAAATCTTTGTGTATTCAACACCTATGGCTTTCCGTTGTTGCATGTACATGATTACTAATGTTCAACTGATCTTCGGATCCGACACTTACAGGTACGTGTGTAATTGCATGTCTTTGCGTCTCCACGCATCACTCATTCTCTAATGAGATGGCTCTGTATAATTTTGGTCCTTTGGTGAGACCTTTAGTTCCTTGGGGTTAAAACATGTTGACAATATTGTCGTACAATATATCTTCATAGTATTATCCCACTGTGAACTACACCTAGTTTGATAACAAACTACTTGACACAAATGCCCTCTTTTGCTGCTATAATAGTAGTCGTATACTTAGCCTTTTGTTGTAGTATCTGTCACAATGTCTTAACTTTGGAACTCATCCATTATGGAACTTAGTTTCCATTATATTGTGCCACCCTTAGTTTAGATTTAGATAAACTTAATTTGTACATTGTGACAAAACTAGTATCAATGTAGTACTTTTACAATGAACTAACCATCTATTTGTCATCTCTACAAAAATAATATATTCTTAGTTCTTCCAAAAGATCATAAGAATATCCTTACTATCGTCCAATGATCATCTTATGAATCATTCTGGTATATGCTTATAACATTTAGAGCACAAGACATATCTGGATTTGTACATATCACAATATGATTGATATAAATACTCTTTGTGATTTCATACACCAAGTATCAATCTATACTTGAATATTTGTTTCACTTATCAAGTGTCAATACACTTGAATTTCGATCCAATCCTTTATGTGCGACAAGAACATTTCTTGTCATTTCCATATTGAACTCATTCAATATCTCATCTATGTACATTTGGCACAACCATATTAGTGTCTCAATCTATCTATATAGATATTGATGCCAAATATTCGGGTTTTGCCTAAGTCTTTCATCGAGATGAAATTCTTAACATGTGTTAATAAAAGATACATCATTTCCAATCAACAATATGTCTTCCACGTAATGTATTAGCGCTTCCACTTAATTTCTTGCAAATGCAAGCATCTTCATCATCTGCGATGAATTAAACTCTTTTAATAGTTTCATCGTGGTGAATATTCCAACTCCTCAATGCTTACTTCAACCATTGAGGCTTGCATATGCTTTTAGCATCACTTGAATTAACAAAAACCTTTAGAATGTGTTATGCACATGTCCTAGGTAACAATTCTATTAGAAGAACTTGTTTTGTTTATTCAACTACCACATAACAAAATTATATGTAGTGGTTGCTACATTAATCTGTCTAGACTAAATATCGCTATGAAAGATCAAATCTTGTCATAGTCAATCTTTGAACATTATTGTGAACTCTTTCCCAACATGTCTACTATTTCATAGATGTGAAACATCCATGTCTATTTCTTTATAGATCCAAACACGACTGTAAGGTCTTACACCTTTCTCGTGGGTCTTTCAAGTTCACAGCTTGATTTCTCGTGTATGGAACTATCACGGATTCTATGGCTTATAGCCATATGACGGAGTCAGGAACCATCATCGCTTATTTGCATATAGTCGGTTCATCATTGTCAAACAACAATGATCTACTTTCAAACCCTAGTATTTGATTTTTTACCCGACCTACTAGGTTCAATAGGAACTTAGACCTCCTTGACCACAACCTTTGAGGCACGTGAGCCATGAGCATTGTTGCTGCCTCCGAAACGCTTTCTGGTGATGTGCAACTCAGCACATATAGCTAAGGTTCTTTTAACCTTATCAAAGTTCTATTGTCCTCCCACTTAACTTTTCACAAAAAAATTCTTCTCAAGAAACTTGACGTTCTAAGCGACAAATACTTTTGTCTTCGGTGTTATGGAGGAATACTCAATGATTATTCGAAATAACATACAAAGACATGTTCATACGCCTTTGGTAGTAAACATCTCACTTATGCATAGCATACCAATGTTTAAGAAAGGACAACTTGGGTTTTATCCCAAACCATAACTTTATATGGTATCATTTCAAAGGATCATGATGGAGCTCTTTTTAGTGAAAAGCGATAGTCTCTAAAGCTTTTAATCTTTAAAATATAATGGCAGTTTTATGAATTACACCTTTGATCTTACCATGTAAAACAAGTTTTTATTGCATATCTCGATTATTCTATACTTGTATGGTGTTTCGGGAAACGCAAATCCATGGAACGATTCCTCAAATCTTAGGTGTTATGCTAAACTTGTAACTCAAATATATTCCTTGATGATCCTATCATAAATTCTTTATTTTCTTTGTTACATTGATTTCACACTTCATCTTGAAAGTCTTTGAACTTTTCAAACGTTTCAAACTTCATCCTCATTAAGTAAAATATTCATATATTCACTCAAATTTTTGGAGAAAGCATATGAAGTTGAAATCCATCGCTCTCGACTACACATAATGGACCTCATATAACAATATTTACAAGTTCCAATAAGCTAGTCATCCGTTCTCTTTGGCCTATGAACGGAGTTTTAATTATATCTAGGAAAGTTCCACAAGCATCATTTGATAAAAAATCAAAAGACTCCAAAATTCCATCCACATGGAGTTTCTTCATGTTTTCTTTCCATTATAATTTAAACGGCGATGTCACTTCCTAAGTGATCTTTCAATCAATTTGTCTTTCGACATTTTTAGCATTAGTTTTATGGATGTGATTTCTCCAACGAGATTTGTAAATCATCCATATTTTATGGATTATGGCAATTATTTGAACAACCCTTTTGTTCTCATAATACCTGACTGAAATAACAATTATTGAAACAAATCTTGAAGGTTAGTTTTGATTTCAACGAGCAACACAACAACCCTTTATTTGTTCTCGATGAACATCATCACATATTCTTTTGCTAGTTACTTAGACCATTGTTGTTAGACCCCTCCTTTATAAAAGAAAGGATCCCTGTGATTGCAATGCTAGTCCCTGGATCAATGCTAGCATCCACAGTTTAAGATGAAGTACACAGATACAAAGGTCGTTTATTACATTCATTCCAGAGATAAAACATAGTCTTTTACAACTCAGGGCCAAAGGCCTAATACAAGAGTTTATGGAATAAGTAAATAAACACAAGTCTTCATCTTCATGTGCCACAGGCAAGCATGTTGAGTGTAGACTCATGCCTCCTATTCATCATCGGAGTAACCTGCAACATCACAAGTTACAGCCACAGAGGGTCAATACTTTGGAATAGTATTGGCAAGTGATACCTTAGTATATTTTTAAGTGGACTATATTACTATATGCATTTTGGCTAAGTGTAGCTTGGCTTGCTTTGCTTAAAAATAGATTTTTCCTATTAGTTGAAAACACTAAGTTTTTCTTTGTCAAAATCATTCCCAAGGAACCACCAATAGACATTGAGGTCCTTCACCCTTGTTCACCCATAAATTTTACTTAGAAGTTGGAGTGATGAGATTCTTGTAGCTTCCATGTCTTGATGCTCAAAAGTGTCCATTTCCTTGGACTAGGCTAAGTACTTAGGTTTTCCTTCTGCAGAGGTTGTGCACTTTCCCCACCAGACTTGGTTTCCCAAGACAGGACCTTTCAGAAGCTTTTCCTTAGTCAAATGGACGCGTTCCAACCTATCATCCCATCTACCACCAACTGTCCAAAAGACTAAGTTCTAGCAACCTATATGATCAAGGCAGAGCCCATATTGCCAAGTGGTTGCACTGTAAGCTTTCTCAACACTTGGCCTCCAAATCCCTCTGTGCCTGGGTGGCATACCACAAGTGAGATACACAACCCAAGTCCATGGCCTTGTGTAACCACTCAACATAACCCAATCATTCCATTCCACCCAGGAGGTTCATTTGACTTAGTTATTTTATTAAGAAAACATAAGTCTCTTGACTTAGAATATTTTCATCATAAGATATATAGATGTTCACCACCCTTGTTTGCTAAGTAGCTAGACTAAGCACAATATGATAACCTAACTTAGGATATTTTCCTTAGCAATTCTACTTATGATTTCCCATCTTAGCACTAGGCTAAATATCATGCAATATTTTAGCAAAATATCTAATGCTAATACAAAACATAGGACAGAAATATTCATGAAAATATCACTTGCCTTGGTAGTGGGGAGAGTAGCACTCTTCACAATCACAATCACTAGCAAAATCTACACAAGAAATAATAGCATATAATTACACACAATTATATACAATCAAAAATAATATGAATGCATGCATGCAAGAATCTACTAAGTGATGATTTTTGAAAATCCTACCAAGTATGCTCATGTCTACAGAAACTTAACTTGTCACAAGTTTGCCAACTAAACTTATTTGGCCCCAATATAATTTACCAAATTAAATCTATATCTAAAATGGTCTTAAACTTGTTCTATAAATAAAATCATTTTTAACTGTTACTATATGCTAAATAAATTGGATAATCAGAAAGGCCTTGTTTCACTGAATCCAACGATATAAAGTTTGCAAAAATCTAACGTGGCATTCAAAAGTTATAAGCATTTGAAGTTTGAATCTAAATCAGGTTTTAAATTCTGTTTTTAGTTTAAACCTTGCCACGCGTCGCATCCTTACTGGTGCGTACCGCTTCGCGCGGATCGCGCTCCTGTGCCGTTGGATCTAACTAACGCTGCACGGCTCAGATCTGTCCATACCCCTTCGTTTAAGTGAAGTGTTTCTACGCGTAGGATTCAGATCTGACGGCTAAAAATCATCTAACCAAAAACGAGCGGCGCTACCGGCGGCAGCAGGCGGCAGCGCGTCAGTCAGCGGCGGTGCCGGCGTTCTAGGTCGCCCGGGGAAGGAAGGAGATGCTTACCAGAACCGCAGGAGGCTGCTGATGCTCAAGGTGGCAATGGCTTGGGAAGGGGCGCTCGGGCACGGCTGCGATTGCTCACCGGAGTTTGTGGCGGCGTCGGGTGCGTCAGGTGGTCGTCGTGGACGTCGCTGTGAACCACCCCAAGGCAAGACGAGGACACGGTTAGGTTCACAGAGTCAAGGCAGAGTCGTGTGTTTGAACTAGAAGACGCGGGGCGGTCGGGGCTTACCACTAGAACTCGCCGGAGTTTGTGCAGAAGACGGTGGCGGTCCAGTCATCGACGTTGCCGAAGCTATGGGTCATGCGAAGGCAAACGGAAAGTGTCAGAAGATGCACAGAGGTTCACTGAACAAGATAGCGTGGACGCGAGACCGAGGGGAACTCGAGACTCACCGGAATTCGCCGGCGCAGTCGTCGGAGACGGCGGGGTTGCAGAGAGAAATGCGCGCAGCCTGGGGGCGTTCTGTGCTTGGGGTTTGGGGGAAAAGAGAGAGGGGACAGAGGGGGTTTATATAGCCTGGTCAAGCGCGAGGATCACTCGGCCATTGATTCGAATTGACGCCGCGATTAACACACAGGAAACGGCCGCGTTGATTGGGGACGAACGGGTCGTGCGGGTGGAGACGACGCTGGCGTGGAGATGGCCCGCTTGTCAGCGAGGTGCGCGGAGTGCAGGTGGGGTCTGCTTGTCAGTGGCTCAGCGCGTGCGCTCGCGCGTGAGAGAAGAAATGAAAGATCCCGGGTGGGCTTGCTGGGTTTGATTTGTTGTTGGGCCAGATTCTGGCCGCGCGGCCTTTTCCTTTTGTTTAAGTCTTTTCTTTTTCTATTTCTATTTTCTGGAATGATTTTTGATATGAATTCAAATCCTTTTGAATCCAAACTGTTTTGGGAATTTTTGCAGGGTTTTGTGGATTCAAAAACAGTCATTTTAACTAAGTAGTTTACCTTGTAAGGTCCTGGTCAAGCTTGGGTGTTAAACAAAGCAAGTTTTTGTCTTTAATTTGTGAATATTTGAAAGGGATTTTGAAACTATTTCTAAATTTGAAATCTTGGGTTTTAAAAGCTTCACCTAAACTTTCCATCAATGGAGGCAAGCATACAAGTACTTAAACATTCAAATTTCCAAGGGGAATGGCCATTTGGGATAATTTGATCACATGAAATCATAGCTCAAATTCTATCTCTAAGTGATTTTTGAGAAAACCCTAAATGGATGAATGATGCAAAGATGATATGCATGAGTTTTGAAACTATGATTTTTGGGATGTTACAAATCTAACCCCCTTAAGATGAATCTCGCCCTCGAGATTCGGGTTGGCTAGCAAATAGGTGAGGGTGGTCTTTCCGAAGATCATCTTCTCTTTCCCATGTTGCTTCCTCTTCGGAGTGATGGTTCCATTGCACTTTACAAAACTTGATAGTCTTGGTCCTGGTGACTCTTTCTGCTGTCTCTAAAATCTTGACAGGCTTTTCTTCATAAGTGAGATCACTTTCTAGTTGAACTTCTTCCAAAGGTATGGTATCTTTCAAAGAAGACTCTTCCATTTCTGGGTGACATTTCTTAAGCTGACTCACATGAAATACGTTATGGACTACTGATAGAGATTCTGGCAATTCAACTTCATATGCTACTTCTCCTTTGCGACTTAGTATCTTGAATGGCCCAACATATCTTGGTGCCAACTTTCCTTTGACTCCAAATCTTTTCACTCCACGAAGTGGTGATACTCTGAGGTAAGCTCTATCCCCAACTTCGTAGGTGACTTCTCTACGCTTAGAATTCGCGTAGCTTTTCTGTCGGGACTGTGCTATCTTTAATCTGTCCTTAACCAATTTGACTTTCTCTTCGGCGTCTTTGATAAGATCAGGTCCAAATAAGCTTCTTTCTCCCACACCATTCCATAATAATGGGGTGGTACACTTCCTTCCGTAGAGTAACTCAAACGGTGCCATTCCAATACTAGATTGATGACTATTGTTGTAAGAGAATTCTGCGTAAGGCAAACTTTCATCCCAACTTGCTCCATAGTCTAGGGCACATGCCCTCAACATGTCCTCAAGAATTTGGTTGGTCCTTTCTGTTTGTCCATCCGTTTGAGGATAAAAAGCAGTGCTAAACTCCAGTCTCGTTCCTAAGGATTCATGAAGTTGTCTCCAGAAGTGAGATGTGAACTGGGTTCCTCTATCTGATACAATACTCTTAGGCACACCGTGAAGGCATACAATTCTGCTCATGTAGATTTTAGCTAACT
The DNA here is from genome assembly GCA_910589765.1 of Avena atlantica. Classification (NCBI taxonomy): domain Eukaryota; kingdom Viridiplantae; phylum Streptophyta; class Magnoliopsida; order Poales; family Poaceae; genus Avena; species Avena atlantica. The sequence continues at coordinate 164,293,608 of OU342737.1, forward strand.
TGGCACTTGTATAGGTTGTCTTCACGGGTATAAAATGAGCCACTTTAGTTAGGCGATCCACTACTACCCATATGGAATCATACCCTGACCTGGTCCTTGGTAAACCGGTAATGAAATCCATACCAATATTTTCCCACTTCCATTCAGGAATAGGCAGTGGTTGAAGCAAACCTGCTGGTTTTTGGTGTTCCGCTTTGACTCTGCTACACACATCACACAAAGCAATATGTTCGGCGATGTCCCTTTTGAGATTGTTCCACCAAAATCTTTCTTTCATGTCCATGTACATCTTGGTGTTTCCTGGGTGAATGGAATACGGAGAGTTGTGACCTTCTTGTAAGATCAGTTTCCGCAATTCTGGGTCTTGTGGAACACATATACGTTTCCCGTGCCATAAAGTACCTTGTTCGTCAACGTGGAAACTCTTAGCCTTCCCTAGACTAATATTTTCCTTAATCTTTCCAATTTCCTCATCAGTCTTCTGAACTTCTCGGATTTTGTCCAATAGAGTGGGTTGAACATCTAAGGATATGAGATGTCCTTCTGGTACAATCTCCAATCTGAGTTCTTTGAATTGCTTACACAAGTCATCTGGCAATTCCCTTTTGGTAAGGCCATTTACAAATGTCTTACGACTTAGAGCATCCGCTACTACATTTGCTTTACCGGGATGGTATTGCAAACTTAAGTCATAATCCTTGATAAGTTCTAGCCATCTTCTTTGTCTTATGTTGATTTTCTTCTGGGTGAAGATATACTTCAAACTCTTATGATCGGTGAACACTTCACAACGCTTTCCCAAAAGGTAATGTCTCCATGTTTTGAGTGCATGAACGACAGAGGCTAACTCCAAATCATGAGTAGGATAGTTTACTTCATGAGTTTTGAGTTATCTCGAAGCATAGGCTACGACTTTACCATCTTGCATAAGTACGGCACCCAAACCTTGATGAGAAGCATCACAATACACTTGGAAATCCTTTTCCAAATCTGGCAGACATAGAACTGGTGCTGTTACAAGTCTCTTCTTCAATTCTTGAAAACTGACTTCGCAACCTTCAGACCAAGCAAACTTCTTGTCCTTCTTTAGCAATTCTGTCATAGGCTTAGCAACTTTCGAGAAATTTTCAATGAACCTTCTGTAGTAACCTGCTAAGCCGAGGAAACTACGAACTTCTTTCACATTCTTGGGTGATTCCCATTCTGTCACCGCTGAAACCTTAGCAGGATCAACTGCAACACCATCTTTTGTCATCACATGACCAAGAAAACCAACTTTCTCTAACCAGAATTCACACTTGCTGAATTTGGCATATAGTTTATGTTCCCTCAGTTTCTCAAGTATCAAGCGTAAGTGTCTTTCATGTTCTTCCTTGCTTTTGGAGTAGACCAAGATATCATCGATGAAAACGACAACAAACTTGTCAAGAAATTCCATGAATACCTTGTTCATCATATTCATGAAGTATGCCGGAGCGTTGGTTAAACCAAAAGGCATCATAGTATACTCATACAATCCATACCTTGTGGTGAATGCTGTTTTTGGTATGTCTTGCTCCCTTATCTTGAGTTGAAAATAACCTGACCGGAGATCAATCTTCGAGAATACACATGCTCCTTCTAGCTGATCAAATAAGTCGTTGATCCTTGGCAAAGGATATTTGTTCTTGATGGTTACTTCGTTGAGAGAACGGTAGTCAATACATAACCTTTGTGTTCTATCTTTCTTCTCCACGAACAATACTGTGGCTCCCCAAGATGAAGAACTTGGTTGAATAAACCCTTTCTGCAACTGTTCTCCTAGCTGTTTCTTGAGTTCTTTCAGTTCATCAACTGACATTTTGTACGGTCTCTTAGCTATTGGTCCAGATCCTGGTACCAAATCTATCAGAAACTCCACATCTCTATCCGGAGGCATTCCTGGTAGCTCTTCCGGAAACACATCCGGATACTCACAAACTATTGGCACACTGTCCATGCTAACCCCCTTAAGAGAATTCAACTTACTTCCTTTGGGTTCAAAGTTTGACTTAAATTTTATTCTTTTTCCTTCGGGGGTTGTGAGTGTAACCGAACGGTTGGCACAATCCAATACTCCTTCATACTTAGCCATCCAATCCATTCCCAAAATTACATCCAGTCCTTGGGAATCCAAAATTATTAGGTTTACTGGAAACTTATATTTTCCAAACTCTATGACTAAGTCATGACATCCTGAGTTTACTATCATTTCTCCCCCTGGAGAACTTACTCTTATAGGACACCCAATGGTTTCTACCGGTAGTTCATTTCTTTCAACAAATGATTTTGATATGAATGAATGAGATGCACCGGTATCAAAGAGTACAAATGCCAAAATTGAATTGAGTCTGAACTTACCAGCCACGGCATCAGGCTCCTCATAGACCTCCTCCACATTGATGTGGTTAACCTGTCCTTTCTGAAAAGGATTTGGCTTGTTAGGTCCTTCAACTTTCTTCTCAGGGCACTCATTAGCATAATGCCCCAGCTTTTTGCATTTGAAGCACTCAACCTGACTGATGTCCTTTTTAGGAGGTTGGCCTCCACTTCCACTACCATTTCCACTATAGTGGCTCTTATGTCCACCCTTGTGGTTCTTATACTTGTCCTTGTCATGGATGCGATGATGCTTGTTGTCATGACGGTTGTGGTTGTGCTTGCTGAATTTCCCATGTTTATGGGATCCTGAGCTGCCACTGTCATCATAGTGAGATCGTTTGTGAGACGATCCCGAGCTGTGCTTGTCGGAGTGTTTCCTCTTTCTACTCTCGACTTGCTTTATTTTACTCTCCAAAATAGCAGCCTTGTCACACAAAGATCGATAAGTTGGAACATATGCCACAGCCAACTGTAGATTCAGTTCATCATTTAAGCCTTCCAGAAATTTTTCCTTTCTTTTTGCATCTGTGTCGACCTCATCTGGTGCATAGCGCGCCAGATTGTTGAATTCTTCTATGTATTCCGCCACGTTGCGGTGGCGCTGTTTCAGGTTGTGAAACTCCTTCTTTTTCAGACTCATCATTCCTGATGAGATATGAGCAGTGCGAAAGCCATCTTCAAAGATAGCCCAAGTCACCTCATCAATAGGAGTGGTGATTTGGAAGTTGTCCCACCATGTAGCGGCTGGTCCTTCCAACAGATGTGCTGCGAACCTGACTTTTTCAGCATCCGTGCAGCCCACGGTTACTAAGTCCTTGTTCACGGAACGTAGCCAGTCATTGGCCACCATGGGATCAGTTGTTCCCGAAAACTTTGCTGGCCTCAAACGTAGAAATCTGGTGAGCATATCGAAACCCGGTGGGTTGTTGTTGTTGTTGTTGTTGTTGTTGTTGTTGTTGTTGTTGGGGTTGTTGTTGTTATTATTCTGGTTTTGGATGAATGTTGTCATCATTTTCATAAGCTGTGTTTGCGCATTCATCATTTGTTGCATTTCCGGGGTGATGTTGTTGGGGTTGGGGTTTGCGCGACGTGGAGGCATCTGTGGTTTGTTCAAATAGATAAGAATGAGATACCCATAGATGTTTCATGCACAATACATCATAAGCAAACACATAATAAACATCATAAGAATAAAAGTTCAACAACCACATAATAAGCTCATGAAGTAAAACACACAAGTGGCAAGCCATCCACATGTCGGATGGTCCAATAATAAGTTCACAATAACAAGCATGAATAAGAAAGGTAAACGAGTAGCCTAGTCTACTCATCAGTGTCAATCTCCTCCTCGACGAAGGTAAGACCTGCGTTCTCCATCGCGGTCTTGTTCTCCTCAATCGTAGTGGTCAAGGAATCGACTTTGGCCTTGAGAGCCCTCTTCTGGGAGCGAAGCCTCTCAATAACCATCTGCTGCTGCTCAAGCTCGAAGTCCTTGGACTTAAGTTCCTCGGTCATGTCTCGGATCTTCTTGTTCCTATCCTGGACGCGTTTCTCTTGACTCTTGAACTTGCGGTCCTGGGCCTCGAACTTTGTCTCCATTTCCTTGATCATCTCATCCTGCTGCGCAAAAAGCTTGTCCTTTTCGCGAAGCTGCACCTGAAGCTCATCATTACCTAGCATGACGTTCGTCCTGTCCGTATCTACGTGCCTGAGAAGAGTCTCTAAGTCCTGAAGATAAAGACGTATCGGCTCCGCAGTGCTCCTCGAGTCGTCCTCAAAGTCGATGGACTCTCCGTCAACATCACGTCTTCCAAAGACGTGGAAGTGAGTGCCTCTAACCTGACGGGAGTGACGGCCTAACAGTCGTCCTATCAAATCCTGCATGACTACCTCCATGCCTCTCTCCCTGTCATCGTGCATCAGCTTGAAGATGATGGCCTCTGTAGTAGGCTCAGTCTGGCGTCCTGGCTGGGTCACCTTGAAGCCCCAGAGGTCCTTCCTCTCGAACTTGGTGAGTGGGTACACCGTGATGGTAGGAAGAGGGAGATCAAGCAGAGTGGTAAGCTCAATGATACGGGGACCAAAACGAGTAACCCGAAACTCCTCAATGGTGCTGATGGCAATATGCATCTATTTATAAGATTGAAAAAGTTAGAACAACATAAATCAAGGTAAATCAAGACAAACATTCATACATATCCATGAAAGCATATTTGTCACCCAAGTCACGCATACATAAAACCATTACATCAATCAAGGTCCTTACTTATTTAAAATATCTTTTGGAAATAAGGTGATAAGTGGTGGTCCAACTAACGAAGTGTCCTTACAATCCAATCTCACGGGATCTATTATTAAACACAATGTTCCTAGAGGCAATCCACCAATCTTGCTCTCTTGACTCTATCACTAAGTCTATAACATCTCCCCTTATCTCTTGGTTGGTGTCTTCCAACTCTTGAGTAAACTCCTTCTCTTTCTCTAAGTCCTTTTGGAGGTTGAGCATTCTGCACTTGACTCTAGCACTTAGTTCCTTGATGGTCCTCCAAGCTGCATCCCTGGCTGACTCAAAGAATGTGGTGTGCATTGTTGAGTTAGTGTACATGCAGAATCCCCTTTCTTTGTGGTTGTCTTCCTTGTTTTTGTACAAGTGAAGTTGCACCCACCAATACTCCACTCCTTCATCCATCACTGGAAAGCCCTTGTACACGGCTTCACCATGTGCATCCATTGCCTCCATGAGGTCCTTGAGAATATTTGGAAACTCAGTTTCACACTCCAAGGTCATGGTCATGAGTGGTCCCTTCTTCACGGCTTCGTTGATGGAGTTCATCTACAAAGGAGGTTGAAAGAGATTAGAAAAGTTTTACGAGAAGAATAGACAAGTGTAGAAGTAGTTTGAAAAACTTTTTCCTTAGTGGTTTTCCAATCCTAGGGTCATAATCCTACAGGCAACACAGTGCTCTGATACCATCTGTTAGACCCCTCCTTTATAAAAGAAAGGATCCCTGTGATTGCAATGCTAGTCCCTGGATCAATGCTAGCATCCACAGTTTAAGATGAAGTACACAGATACAAAGGTCGTTTATTACATTCATTCCAGAGATAGAACATAGTCTTTTACAACTCAGGGCCAAAGGCCTAATACAAGAGTTTATGGAATAAGTAAATAAACACAAGTCTTCATCTTCATGTGCCACAGGCAAGCATGTTGAGTGTAGACTCATGACTCCTATTCATCATCGGAGTAACCTGCAACATCACAAGTTACAGCCACAGAGGGTCAATACTTTGGAATAGTATTGGCAAGTGATACCTTAGTATATTTTTAAGTGGACTATATTACTATATGCATTTTGGCTAAGTGTAGCTTGGCTTGCTTTGCTTAAAAATAGATTTTTCCTATTAGTTGAAAACACTAAGTTTTTCTTTGTCAAAATCATTCCCAAGGAACCACCAATAGACATTGAGGTCCTTCACCCTTGTTCACCCATAAATTTTACTTAGAAGTTGGAGTGATGAGATTCTTGTAGCTTCCATGTCTTGATGCTCAAAAGTGTCCATTTCCTTGGACTAGGCTAAGTACTTAGGTTTTCCTTCTGCAGAGGTTGTGCACTTTCCCCACCAGACTTGGTTTCCCAAGACAGGACCTTTCAGAAGCTTTTCCTTAGTCAAATGGACGCGTTCCAACCTATCATCCCATCTACCACCAACTGTCCAAAAGACTAAGTTCTAGCAACCTATATGATCAAGGCAGAGCCCATATTGCCAAGTGGTTGCACTGTAAGCTTTCTCAACACTTGGCCTCCAAATCCCTCTGTGCCTGGGTGGCATACCACAAGTGAGATACACAACCCAAGTCCATGGCCTTGTGTAACCACTCAACATAACCCAATCATTCCATTCCACCCAGGAGGTTCATTTGACTTAGTTATTTTATTAAGAAAACATAAGTCTCTTGACTTAGAATATTTTCATCATAAGATATATAGATGTTCACCACCCTTGTTTGCTAAGTAGCTAGACTAAGCACAATATGATAACCTAACTTAGGATATTTTCCTTAGCAATTCTACTTAGGATTTCCCATCTTAGCACTAGGCTAAATATCATGCAATATTTTAGCAAAATATCTAATGCTAATACAAAACATAGGACAGAAATATTCATGAAAATATCACTTGCCTTGGTAGTGGGGAGAGTAGCACTCTTCACAATCACAATCACTAGCAAAATCTACACAAGAAATAATAGCATACAATTACACACAATTATATACAATCAAAAATAATATGAATGCATGCATGCAAGAATCTACTAAGTGATGATTTTTGAAAATCCTACCAAGTATGCTCATGTCTACAGAAACTTAACTTGTCACAAGTTTGCCAACTAAACTTATTTGGCCCCAATATAATTTACCAAATTAAATCTATATCTAAAATGGTCTTAAACTTGTTCTACAAATAAAATCATTTTTAACTGTTACTATATGCTAAATAAATTGGATAATTAGAAAGGCCTTGTTTCACTGAATCCAACGATATAAAGTTTGCAAAAATCTAACGTGGCATTCAAAAGTTATAAGCATTTGAAGTTTGAATCTAAATCAGGTTTTAAATTCTGTTTTTAGTTTAAACCTTGCCACGCGTCGCATCCTTACTGGTGCGTACCGCTTCGTGCGGATCGCGCTCCTGTGCCGTTGGATCTAACTAACGCTGCACGGCTCAGATCTGTCCATACCCCTTCGTTTAAGTGAAGTGTTTCTACGCGTAGGATTCAGATCTGATGGCTAAAAATCATCTAACCAAAAACGAGCGGCGCTACCGGCGGCAGCAGGCGGCGGCGCGTCATTCAGCGGCGGTGCCGGCGTTCTAGGTCGCCCGGGGAAGGAAGGAGATGCTTACCAGAACCGCAGGAGGCTGCTGATGCTCAAGGTGGCAATGGCTTGGGAAGGGGCGCTCGGGCACGGCTGCGATTGCTCACCGGAGTTTGTGGCGGCGTCGGGTGCGTCAGGTGGTCGTCGTGGACGTCGCTGTGAACCACCCCAAGGCAAGACGAGGACACGGTTAGGTTCACAGAGTCAAGGCAGAGTCGTGTGTTTGAACTAGAAGACGCGGGGCGGTCGGGGCTTACCACTAGAACTCGCCGGAGTTTGTGCAGAAGACGGTGGCGGTCCAGTCGTCGACGTTGCCGAAGCTATGGGTCATGCGAAGGCAAACGGAAAGTGTCAGAAGATGCACAGAGGTTCACTGAACAAGATAGCGTGGACGCTAGACCGAGGGGAACTCGAGACTCACCGGAATTCGCCGGCGCAGTCGTCGGAGACGGCGGGGTTGCAGAGAGAAATGCGCGCAGCCTGGGGGCGTTCTGTGCTTGGGGTTTGGGGGAAAAGAGAGAGGGGACAGAGGGGGTTTATATAGCCTGGTCAAGCGCGAGGATCACTCGGCCATTGATTCGAATTGACGCCGCGATTAACACACAGGAAACGGCCGCGTTGATTGGGGACGAACATGTCGTGCGGGTGGAGACGACGCTGGCGTGGAGATGGCCCGCTTGTCAGCGAGGTGCGCGGAGTGCAGGTGGGGTCTGCTTGTCAGTGGCTCAGCGCGTGCGCTCGCGCGTGAGAGAAGAAATGAAAGATCCCGGGTGGGCTTGCTGGGTTTGATTTGTTGTTGGGCCAGATTCTGGCCGCGTGGCCTTTTCCTTTTGTTTAAGTCTTTTCTTTTTCTATTTCTATTTTCTGGAATGATTTTTGATATGAATTCAAATCCTTTTGAATCCAAACTGTTTTGGGAATTTTTGCAGGGTTTTGTGGATTCAAAAACAGTCATTTTAACTAAGTAGTTACCTTGTAAGGTCCTGGTCAAGCTTGGGTGTTGAACAAAGCAAGTTTTTGTCTTTAATTTGTGAATATTTGAAAGGGATTTTGAAACTATTTCTAAATTTGAAATCTTGGGTTTTAAAAGCTTCACCTAAACTTTCCATCAATGGAGGCAAGCATACAAGTACTTAAACATTCAAATTTCCAAGGGGAATGGCCATTTGGGATAATTTGATCACATGAAATCATAGCTCAAATTCTATCTCTAAGTGATTTTTGAGAAAACCCTAAATGGATGAATGATGCAAAGATGATATGAATGAGTTTTGAAACTATGATTTTTGGGATGTTACAATTGTATTTCATGAATTGTGTTGTTTCGTATGACGATTCACACCAAAAATTCAGTATCCAATACTCAAGAACTACATTGTTTAACAAGCAAAGAATATAGCCATAACATGTATATCCTCTATATACCTAAGCACAATTCTTAGTCTTTTCTCTTCTGCCATATATTTCTGAGATTTCTCTTTCAGTATTTCTTTATCCTGTCAAAAGAATCAACATCAATAGTGGCGCCATACTTATGACACATAGTCCAAAACATGTATAGCTTAATACCAATGTCTTTGGACTTGCGCTTTGAAGTAAATCACCATCATCAATTATTTGGTGTTCTTTCAAATTCCATTCTTTAGTAATCATTTAGTGTAGTAAACATTTAATCTACATCAAATATTCATCCTTATCATGGAATTATTCATGATCAAGCTACTTTAGCTTATTACGGTGAATCACGAGTCTAATGTTTCTCTCCAATACCTTTTGGATGATTAGGACAACTAGTGTCTCCAACCTTTTGTAAATTCTCATCAAATATGAGAACAAAAACTTTACCATATTAATACTCTATCATGTTGTAACCAAAACATCATTTCAGATATCGCAATATCTTCCACATATGATGTTCCTAGATAACCTTGATATTAAAACAATCTTTTAAATATCAAGAATCATGGAGACAAACATGATATTTATATACTAACACTGGAGTTGTTACTCTTGATTTAATACAAATTATTAAACTTCACGGAGTAACCGGAACTTACTGAAAGTTTACAATAGGACTTTTAAACTTTAGATTAACACTTCAAAACAATACGATACCAGTTCGTAAAGTAACTAACCAGAATTCTATAGTTCTATTATCACAATTATAACTAAGCGCAAGGTGGTAACGGATGCCAATGACTACAAAAACTATGAAAATTCACCTTGATTTAATTTATGATAAATAGTGTTCAACTTTTAATCATATTGCTGTTGAACTCCTACTCAAAACAATATCCCTCACATTGTTTTAGTGATTACATGAACCAAATCCACTATACCAAGTCCGATCATCACGTGACATGATGTAGTTTCAAAGGCGAACAATCATCATGTTCATCATATCATCTATACGACTCATGCTTTACCTTTCGATATTCCGTGTTCCGAGACCATGTTTGTACATGCTAGGTTCGTCAAGATCAACCCTTAGCTTCCACATGAGAAAATCTGGCTTGCTCCCGTTGTATACACTCGTAGAATCTAACACACCCGATCATCATGTGGTGCTTCGAAACAACGAGCTTTAGCAACGGTGCCTACTAAGGACAAACACTTTATAACTTGATATTTTGTGAGAGGGATCATCTTATAATGCTACTGTCACGAACTAAGCAATACAAGATGCATAAAAGGATTAACATCACATGCAATTCATAATATGTGATATCATATGGCCTTTCTTCTTGTGCTTCTGATCTCCATCTTCAAGCACGAACATGATCTCCATCATCACCGGCATTGCGTCAAGGTAAATGGCGCTGCTCCATGGTTGTCGTCCACCAGCATCAACTATTACAACTACTTTGAATAATAGACACGCAGGTCTTAAACAAAATTAAAAGACAACCATATGGCTCTTGCCGGTTGCCGACTTACAATAAGGAACATTGCATACATCATATATAATCACAATCATGGCCATATCACATCACAGCACACCCCTGCAAAACAAAGTTAGACGCCTCTAATTTTCTTTGCATGTTTTACGTTGTTTTGGGCTTTCAATAAGTGTCGTTCTAACTTACGAACATGAACCACAACGTTGATACTAGTATTTCAATCACCCGTTGTAAATTGAATCTTCACTATGTTGGGAGAAACAGGCACCCACAAATCCACTTATGCAATACGAGTTGCATGTCAAGCGTGGAGCAAGTCTCATGAACGATGTCATGTAAGGTTAACCCAGGCCACTTCATCCCACCATCCTGCAAGATGCAAAGTACACAAGAACCAATCGACAACAAGAGAATCAATGCCCATAATGACCATTGTGTTCTACTCGTGCAACAGATCTACATATAGACACGGCTATGATACCATTGTAGGGGTTCGTAGCATGGAAAACAAAAAATTCTACCGCATGCACACAAACAAGCCAAGATCTATCTACTAGATTGTAGCAACGAGTCGATTAGAGTACTCACCCTCGAAGATTCCAAAGCGGTTAATGAGAGCAGATTCTTGCGGGTGATGTAGTCATACGCTTGATGATCTCAAGATCGCGAAGACGATCCTTCCAGCGCTGCGTTCCGGCAGCACTTCCATAGTCGGTCACACGTTCGGTACTCAATGAAGACCTTCCTCTCCCTTGTTCTAGCAGGCAGCGGAGGTTGTAGTTCTCCCCTCGCAATTCCGGCAGCACGACGGCATGGTGTCAGAAGTAGAGGGAAAATCCTACAGGGATTCGCCTAAGGCGGAGCAGGTTATGGTGGATCTAGGGTTTCCTGCGATCTAGGGATTAGAAGTCTGGAGAGGAGGAGGCGTGGCCGGTGGCGGCTAGGGCGGCGACGGCGAGCGGCGGCGCAGCGGCTAGGTGGGGAGGGGCAGGTGTTTTGTGGCCTTGGGGCACCCCTCCCCTCTATTTATGTTAGGGAGCGCAACTTGGGAGAGGGGATTTTGAATCCTTCCCCAACTCCCTCTCCTTGTTGCCTTGTGGTGGAGGGAAAGAAGGATTCTTTCCTTCCTCCACCAGGACACATTGTCCCAGTTTGACTTTTCAAAATTGCCTTTTGCCTTTCAATTTGGAGCTTGATTTCTTTCTTGATAATGCTCAACCAAGTAACCTAGGACATGATTCAATCATTCCACTTATACATGACACATTCATCTACCCTTACCCTTCCAGTCCGGTGAACCTTCTAGACCCTTATAGAACCTCTCCGATGAAATCATCGGAATCATTCCTGAACTCCGGAATTGGACTTTCCTTATATGAATCTTATTCTCTAGACCATTGCGGATATCCTCGTGATATCCCAGATCCCATCCAAGACTCCGAACATCATTTGGTATCCCTACTTACATTCCATATCTACTAGACAACACCGAATCCTTAAGTGTGTCTCCCTACGGTTCGTGAATTACGCGGACATGACCGAGACACTTCTCTAATCAATAACCAATAGAGGAATATAGAAATTCATATGGCTCCCACATATTTCTATGATTACTTTGTGATTGAATGAACCACTTACATACAATACCAATTTCCCTTTGTCTCGCAATAGTTTAGTTATACGAGGTCTGGTCGTCGGTATCTATGCATACCTAATTCAACCTCGTTACCGATAAGTACTCTTTTCTCGTTCCCGTGATATGTGATCCCTTGTGATCCATTCACATGCTTGCAAGCTAATTGGATGAGATTCCACCGAGAGGGCCTAGAGTATATCTATCTGTCATATGGATGGACAAATCCCACTCTTGATCCATGTGCCTCAACACATACTTTCCAAACACTCAATGCCACCTTTATAGCCACCTAGTTACGGTGTGGTGTTTGATGTCATCAAAGCATCCATATGGTGATGGTGATTAGCATGATCTCATGGTCAAAGGAATTAGGTTACTATGTATCAGAAAGCTTATAGCAAACAAACTATTGAAATGACTTGATCTTTATGCTACGCTTATCTATAGGAGTATGTCCATCACACCATTCTCCTAATGATATTATCTTGTTGTTAACAACATATCAATGTTCATGATCAGCAAACCATGATCATATATCAACCAACAAGCTAGTTTAACAAGAGGCTTTAACAGGGACTCTTTTATGTTTACAAATCACACAAGTATTAATGTTTCCGGTTAATACAATTATAGCATGATATGTAAACATTTATCATAAGCATGAAGATATGATAATAACCTCTTTATTATTGCCTCTTGGGCATATCTCCAACACAAGCTTGGTGCATCAACACTCGCTTGAAAGCAAGAACTTGTTCATCTACACGATCTCGATGCACTGTAAGGGAGTATGACTCTGACCGAACTCTAATCCAAGATGCTCCAAACTGGTATGTACAGCCTCACCTCGAGTCGATATCCCTTGGGATCTTGGTGGGTAATGTATGGAGCATCCTAGCCTAGATTTATGTCTTTAAAGAGAGTGCTTCCTAGGAGGCAACCGGAAGTGATTAGGCGTCTTTCTTAGTTTTGTGTCTTGAGTCTAGTTGCATTGGCACTTCTACTCTTTGCATGTATTGCTATTTCACTACTAGGAAAAGGGCTATAGGTAATCCGCACATCCGTGGCTCACATGGTTGAAGTTCCCCATGGGTAAAATAGGCGTGGCTCACCTGTGGGTAGTGCCCTACTAGTAACTAGAACAACCGTGGCGCACATGGGGTTTGTGCGCCACAGATATGTATGGGCCAGGGGCCTACCAGCCGCATGCCACGTACCCGTAGCGCACATGGGATAGGTGCGCTACGGTTGTGGCAAGTTCTGTGGCGCACTATGCCATGTGCGCCACGGATGTATAAACTTAGTAGTAGGGCACCTTGCCCTAGTGCTCTACGCCTAACTATCCTGCACCAACTCCACACCCCCCCCGTGGATCGCCTTTTTAGGCTTTGCAAAAAATAAAAGAAAATGATAAACACTTTAAAAAATTAAATCCTTTCATATTTAGGTAGGTAATGTGGTATATCTTCTAGTAAAATTAACAAACATGAGTTTCGACTTTATTTGTAAAAAAAAGTCATGCCACGGTAAAAAGGCCATAACTTTTGCATACGATATCGAAAAAAATCGTATAATATACCAAAATGACGAGAACGAGATTTCGCATCTGCTTGCAATCGTTTAGTGATTTTTTAGATTTTAAAAATTCGAAAAGAGTAAAAAGTTACGGTCAAAAGACCATTTTTTCCTGCAGAAAAAAATAGAGGGCGACTTACCCGTAGCGCACCACCACCTAGTGCGCCACGGATAAGCTTGGGCGGGATTCAAATTTCGAATCCTCACCCCGCCCACCTACCTTTCCTGCCCCTTTTCCCTCTTCCTTTTCCTTTCCCTTCTTCCTTCTCCTTCTCCTTCTTCCTTCTTCTTCTCCTTCTTCCTTCTTCCTTCTCCTCCTTCCCCTTCTCATCTCCTTGCAGTGACGGCGCGACGACGGCCTCCTCCTCTCCTTGCAGTGACGGTGGCGCGGCGGCCTCCTCCTCTCCTTGCAGTGACGGCGGCGTCCAACCTCCCTTCCTCCCTCTCTTCCTCCATCTCTTCCTTCCTCCATCTCTTCCTCCCTCTCTTCCTCCATCTCTTCCTTCCTCCCTCTCTTCCTCCATCTCTTCCTTCCTCCCTCTCTTCCTACCTTCCTTTCTCCAACCACACCCTTCCTACCACCTCGACACCGACAAGGACTAGAGCGGCCACGACCCCTCCCGCACCTCCCTGCCACGGCCATGCTCCGGCGAGGTGACACGACTGCTGCGGTGATGCACGGACCCGATTGCTTTTGCAATTCAAAACGAGGGTGTTTTTTGCATTTTTTTGTTTTTTGAAAAACACATCCGTGGCGCACCCTGTACCCCTAGCCGTGGCGCACATGGTAGTGCGCCACGCCTATCTCGACACAACTGTGGCGCACCATGCAGTGCGCCACGGCTACGAGATAGCCGTAGCGCGAGGCCCGTGGCACAGTGCTAGTGCGCCATGGAAGGCCTTTTTAGGTGCGCCACGAACAGGCGTTTTCCTAGTAGTGTTTGAGTAATCTTGTGGTAGTTTTCAAAAGGTAGAATTTATTTTTACTATATTATGTGTTGCATAAACTCGGTAAAAAGGAAGAGAAAATCAGTTTCAGGTGAATCGCTAAGTTCAGGTTAAGAAAGAATTTTTGAAGAAACAGGTAAATTTTGGCGACTCCAGAAGGTTTAACGACCAACTATACGAAGAGAATAAAATTCTGTCCATATAGTTGCGGTCGTATAGTTATCGATGCCTTCGTCAAATTTCTTTCAAAGTATATAGAAGGTTTAATGACTAACTATACAACGGAAATAAAAATTCTGCCGTATAGTTGCCTCCGTATAGATATCGACACCTTCCTCGAATTCTTATTTCAAGGTACAGTAAGTTTAATGACCAACTATACGGCGGGAGCAAAAACTCTGGCCGTATAGTTGCGCCCGTATAGTTGGAGAAACTCCTCAAACGCCAACTAGAAGGTAGCCATTGCTCAAAATTTTATTCTTTCTTCTTCATTCTTCCAAAAACCTCGAAACTCCATATGGGATCTTCTCCCTTGATCAAGGGGGGCGAATATCTATAAGCAATAAAAGTTCTACCTTAGAAACTTTCTAGACTGTAATTCTCTATAGAAGTTCATGTTTTATTTTTTACTTTCCTTTTATCGGTGGGGTAAACAAACTATATTTGTATACCAAACCGATGAATTTTATTTTGTGTGCTATTTTCGCAGGGACTTGAACCTTGTGTGATGACGTGTACAGTAGTGCCAACCGTGCAAACATTCGCATGAGCCACTTGGTTGGTTCAATTCACCTATTCATGTCTAGTAAAACTTTCCAACTCGAACCTATTTTAATAAGCACATAGGGGCTACACACTCGTGTCTCGTATCCTGTTTCACCTGCACATCATCACAATCTAGGAGATGTATCTTCTAGACTAGTTTGTTGACTTAAGCATGGTGCTTAGGTTGATAAACCGACTCAGTGGTACTTGTATTTTTATCATTTGTGAGCTAAACTCGTGTCTTCAAAAAACACTAAAATATTTTGTTTTCTTTTTAGTTTCTAAGCAGGTTCTCAAGGAAGGCACATCGGGCCATATCAAGAAACACATGTTGAAGAAAAGGTTCTTTGTCCATCGAAAGAGAGGTTACTAGTATGTCAGCGGTAAAATGTGTCACCCTTGCTTTAACTTAAGCTTGGGTAGGTAACCACTTCTTATACCCTCTTTTGATAACTGCATTTTCTCTTTTGTTTTCATGATCTTCTCAAGATGGTATTTGAAAAGTTCTTTGCTTGGGGAGATTATTTTTCATGCGTAGAGTCTTGTGGAATGTTCTTTATCTTAAAAAGTTTTCATGCTATTGTGTATCCCTCTGTTTTTGAATGCTTTCTTAGGTGATTTTTTGTTCATCTTTATATAAGGTATATACTGCTCATTTCAGGCCCCATAGGAGACAAACCATAGCTTTGATGCACCTTGTTAAACTTTTACCTAGCTTGTGAAAAATATTGTGATCCTCTAAATATATATTGCCATGTTCTCTACATTTTGAAAAGAAAAAAATATATAATAAAGAAGTACTTTGAAACTTGCTAGTTGTCACTATTTAGAATTGTCTTAAGTGAATGGTTATGGAGTAGCATGACCCCATGGTGTTGGAAATGATGGTCTTAATAGATGCTTACTAAGTGAGTTGTCAAATAAGAAATGATGTTTCAAAGTTTCTAGATTACATATGCCAAAATTTTGTCTTGGAAATCAAAGTGAGATATTTCTTTATGCGTGTCTTGCACCACTGTCGCACTCCATGGGGGGCTAACAACTCCGCTGGCCTATAAATGATCTACCGAGATAGAAATCTCAGGTTTTGGCTATGAGTTGATTAAACATCTATAACAACAATGTTATGATGGGTAAGAGTTTTGGCTCCCTCGTGGGTCTGCGTTGCAAGCGAAAGTTGGAATACTCCTTTGACCGTTATGAGAAATCATTATACCAAAAAGGGAAACCTTGGTAATGGTCACGAGTGTCCTTCCTAGCCTACACAGTCTCGATTGAACATATACCACTCTTTGCATGGTCTCATTACTAACAAATATATTTTATATGAGTTCAACAATCAAAGTTTGCACTTGAGAGACTTTAGGCATGAGTGGGCAGCATTGGAAAACTCCATCTCTATTTATGATTGGCAACTTACCATGTTCATCTTTGCCTTATACAAATAAAAATACAAAAATATAATAAAGTGCGTATAGAAGGATCACAAGTTTACTTGCAAGCTAGATTTAACTTTGACATGGGGCATAAAAGTTTTTGACTAAATCTCTAGTGGTTTGGAATAATATAACTGAGCTTATATTGCCCTGTATGATTATGTGCACTCTTGCTTTGAGCTTGCAGGAAAAACAAGAATACGGTGCATTGATATTCAATGATAAGCAAGATCACATCCATTAAGTTATCGATCCCATTTGCTCGACGATGAGCAATATCTAGCTTGGGGAAGTTGATAGTTGTGACAATACAACACTTTTTAGCTATATAAGTTGTGTCATTTGCCTATCATATCATGTTCCATCTAACTATTGCTATGCTTGATATGCATGATTAAGTGTTTTCATTAAATTCAATATGAGCTATGCATATTTAGTAGTTTAGGTAGAATTTTATCCCTCTTCCTTGTCTTTGACATGTGTGTAGGTGTTGATGATGATTATGGACAAAACAAAGGCAAAAGGAACAAAGAGAGCATAGTATGGAGGAGTTGTAGGGACCAGACTTAGCCATTTGAGAGGTTGGAAAAGTGATTTTTTCCAACTTATCAAAATAAATATCCAAAACCATAGAGTTGTATCCCTCGATGATACGAATCCAACGAGACCAAGAACACCCAAAACAAAGTTCGTATGAAGAAATGGCAACCAAAATATGAAAGGAGAAAGATGGTTTGACGACCAACTATACGGACGGAGCCAAAATTTTGGCCATATAGCCACGGCCGGATAGTGGCCAAAAAAGGTCGGAAACGACGGATTTCACCCCAGAAAAGCTCCAGAACCTTTCCCAAGTCATATGACGGCATTGTGGGTACCCTAGGGAACTCCTAAGGACTATATAAAGAAGGGAGGAGCCAAAGGAAGCCACCACCAACCATATACAACTAGATCCCATCTACCGCCTCGACGGCGGCGCCCTGGCACCATGTCGCTTCCATAGCCTCTCAAACTGCACCAAGATCAAGATCTCCATCAACACCATCAAGCCATCCAAGCAAGAAGAGGAGGAGAAGGAGGACGCCGCCATCACCATGCTGATGCCACCATCACCATTGTCGTCATCACCATCTCCATCACCGCTACACCTTCATCCTTCCCCATAATGGTCTCCGTTATGGGTTGTAATATGGCTTGAACCCCCTTTTATTAATTTTATGATGATTTGAGTAATTGAAGTGTGGTGTGTTCTTGTTAATTAATATGTTTGTGCTTTCTCTTTACATTGTTCTATTCATGATATTATTCTAGTGATTGGAGACGTCCAATCCATTGTTGAGGAATTTACTAGGGATTCATGGTGTGTCACAAAACCTATCATTAGTCTCTACTCTTCCATGGAACCTGACAAGTCCATGGGTAGAACTAATAGGCTATTTTCTATAAGTGATTTGCGGAGGCAATAGCAGCTTAGGATGCAACCCCCAAAGTTTCCCAAGATCACTCATGATATATATAGGTATAGTGTTGCGAATTGCTTGACCCCAAAGTGGCATACGGGATATCTTGTAACTAGCACACTACTTTCTTAGGAGTACGGTTTTCCATAGAACTGTATGCCTTTGCTCTTGTTCACCTTCATTGGTCTTGTTACCTTAATACACTATTCTCGTACAGATGACCCATGTCCGAAGAGGGTGTGGACAATTGAGTTGTCTAGTTGCCACTTACCAACGGTGGGAGACAACGGTATATGAGGGACCGCCACAATTATAGTTAACTTCTATTCCATAAGAACTTATCATGCTCACCGGTATACACAACATTACTCAAGGAATCATAGCATTAATATTTCATCTCATTGCATTCACCTCTTTCCAGTTTTACTTTTGTTTTAGTTTTATTCCAATCCTAGTAGTAGTTGTTACAAATCATCTTAAATTCATTTATCCTAGCAACCTATAGAGTAGACTATTTCCAAACCACGGTTTGGGTGCGAACGTAGCCGTATTGACAACGTGGCTGCGGGGTCGTATTCGCCGAGCTCCCATCTTAAATATTTGCTTCTACAAGTACTCCAATAACCCTGTTTTGGTGCAGGTACTCAGTCATCAGGCGCCAGCCAGCGAAACTTCACTATATCGGGGAGTGTTTACAAACACCAGGATTTCACAGATGCAACACACCCCAACTGGAGGCTTACAAGGGGTTTATATATTGATGTAAACTTAGGTCTTCGATGATCTGTACCGTACCGCGGGGGGAGGGCCTAGATCCACTCGTTAGACGTTGGCCTATACTTTGTAGAATTTGGATCAACATATAACAAGATCCACAACTTAATTGGAGGCCACAAGTAATCGACAAATCTGCAGAACAACTAAACTATCTAGGGTTCCAAGAACCAAAGAGTAAAAATCTTCTCACATTTCACCCAATCGAATCCTCACTGAGAACTCGAACTGATGCACCAAATTCAATGGAAAGAACACAAGAAGTTCTCAAGTCCTTCTCTTCCAAATTCCACTAAAGCTACAAAAGCTATTGGGGGATAATAGAGGAAGAACACAAGAGAAAAATCTACAAAATAAACCTAATATGTTCCCCTCACATAGAGAAGAGATGGATTGGTAGAATTGTAGATCTAAATCTCCCCTTTAAAATCCCCAAAAAGATTCAAGAAATATGGGAGGGATTGAGAGTATTTGCAAGCTCTTGAAGATCAAAACAATGGAGGAGAGAGAATGCAAGCAACAAGCCCAAGGAGGAAGAAGGGGTCTATTTATACCCCTTCCCAGCGAAATATGACCGTTTGGGACCCCCTAGGACGGATAATCCGCCCCTTCCCCGGATATTTTGGGTTCCCCGAGGAGAGAGAATGCAAGAAACAAGCCCAAGGACTTCCCGGCGCGTCCCTCAGTATAGGGGCGGATATTTTGGCCAGATAATCTGCCCCTCCAAAAACTGACAGAAATAGCAAAACTGGAACCATCATAATTTTTGCATCCGGACTCCGATTTTTATGATCTTGGGTTTGTTTCAAAGATAATAACGAGCTCTAAAATATCATGCGGGGAAAAATCATAGTACAGCAAGGAATTATAGAACCAAATGATGAAAGGTTTAACCTATCTATAAAAGACAAATCGGTAAAACCTCCAATATCGAAAACACAATGGAGAATGCACATGAAATTCGTTTTCGATGAACTTGAGCTTGTAATGGAGATTGGCACAAGATCTAAATCCTCTCGTGGACAAGAAACAAATAAGAACCAAGAAATATGATGCCAAGTACGAAAATGTTTGAGCTTGCATAGATGGATATGGTCAAGTTACTCACTCGAGAGGCCCTCCTGATAATACGATTATCTATCCTATAAGCCGCTCCCCCCAACTAACACCATGAGACTGGTAAGAAAGAAACCCTCTGAAGATCATACAATTGCCTTGCGCACATTTCACATGATCTTGATGATGACGATCTTCTACACCTCAAGATGGATCACCTTTCTTGGTTGCACTAGCTTGATGAAGACTTGGAATTTTATCCCCATACTCCACTATTTAAGATCCTCTCTTTTAGGCATATCCTCACATATCCATGATCACCATAAGGATGGCTAACTTCAATCATATGATCTCTTAGAGATGGAACATCTTGAACTTGTACTTTATTTCTTGTTTCTTTATTATGTTGGTGTCTTGAAGGTACACATGAGATATCACACCATCTTGTTATTCAAGACACACTTGCCACAGGCTCAACTTCTACTTGACCAATCTTCAGATCATTCCTTTAAATCTTGATCAACACTTGATCTTCTTCACTTTCTTCTTATTCCAACCTTGAAGCCCACATATGGTTCAAGCATTGTCTATGGACAAATCCTACAAGTAAAACTCAATGCAAACATAAGTTCATAAAACATTGTCATTAATTACCAAAACCGCACATGGTGGCACACGTGTTCTTTCAGTAGTGTATTTGTTTACTGAACCTTTCACGTTTACTCTTGTGGTTTGTACCAATGGATGGAGATATTCTACGGCTAAGGATTCACCTGCAAATATACACATAAGTTAGGGATAAAGATAATATGCGTTCTGATTTATGTTGATTAAGAATGTGGGTGGTACGTCGGTAACTACTATAGTATTTTCTAGCCACATCTATTATAGATTTTTTTAGCCGCTACACCACCATCGCACAGGGTTACACGGTTATTAAGTAAAACAGATCAAAGCTGTATGATCAATAACGTTATCATTACTCCATTTGATGTCACTTGGTTTCACATATAGAAGTTGATCACCACTCATCTTACCTCATTACCTGTATATTTCCTTGTTTTCTTGGGTATCTGTCAATTCCTTGGATCGAGGCAATAGACAAGAATACAAATGATAAATATAACATTTCAATCACAACACAACATTGAACGGAGTTAGGAGATGCACATATAGCTGTGAGTGACATGGATATACCCTATGGGTGCAAAACATTGGTATACCCGGTATAGCCCAAGGAAGGCCCACATGAAGAATTGCAGCCTAGGAAGATTCTGGGTGGCCCAAGCCCATGTAGAGTTTGACTCCTTGGAGAACAAGTCTAGATTAGATAGAATTTCAAAAGGTTCAACCCTAATCTGTAACCAACTCGACCTATCCCAGGACCTGGCCTATCTATATAAAGGCTAGGAGGGTACATCGAGAAGTATCTCAACACCTCATACACACACCTCCACGCCAGATTGCATCTGCGCACCCCTGTAACCTTCGGTTCCGTCGTAATCAAGAACAAACAAGTAGGAGTAGGGTTTTCTCTCCGAGGGCCTGAACCTGGGTAAACCTCGTGTCCCCGTGTTGCTTGCCTGTTAACCGTCTCGCGACTTCCAGCATCCCCATCTTCTCGCAAGTCCATAACAATTGGCATTGACGAGTTGAACCCTCGTCAATTGGCACCGTCTGTGGGAAGCAGTGACGCTGATCGTGCGGTCGTGACGGCCCCATCTGGAGCGATCTACGGTTCCTCAGCGATGGAGAATCACGTCCTCTTCGGGGCTTTCAAATTCACTGCCCACTCACCGGCCACCCACAAAAACTTCAAGTCCGTAAGCGACGGAATCGAGATGCTATTCGGAAGCTTCTGCTTCCAGGTGGGGCAGACCGGCACCCTCCACCTCCCAGAGCGGGTGTCACTTCCATCAATTAGGACCGCTTCGTGGGTCCCACCCATCGACGCCCTGCGTACGTTAAGGCTAACGGGTGATTCGGATGATAGCAACAGCTGCAACTCCGATTTGTGTGATCCCCCTTCGCATGAAGGAACCTATGGTTCCGGATCTGAAAGCTACGGAAGCAGCGATACCCTCCGTGAATGATACCTGTGTGCCGTCATCCATGGCGGCAACGTCAACAATGGAGCCGGTCCACCACTGGGTGAAAATCCCAACCCCCTCCCAACCCTCAGGTTGAGAACACGGGAAACAAGGTGAACCCTCCTAACAGGGCGGCTCGAGCCACTGAGGGCGTCAATCGTTCCCACAACCAGATCAACCTCAACGAGAAAGGCTGGGAGATCGCACGCGAAGCCATGAGAGGCAACCACATGCTACTTGTGGATGCGTCTTGTGACTTGTCGATGGACTACCACTGGCTCATGATCGATGAGCACAATCGACAGGCCAAGCTACATGACGAGCTCGAAAAGCGCAAGCGGGCAGCCGACGAGTCAAGCATGCGGCGAGTTGTGCTCTCCGCTGGCGGATCCTCTTCACATAGCAACAATGCCAACAAGTACCGCTCATTCCTAGAGCGCATGGACCTTGCCGCATGACACGAGGTCACTAAGGCACTCGACACGTCCTTCATGATGATGGACTCGCAAGGCGACATCGTGTCGAAAACACCGCAGGCTGCGATCATGGTGGCCACCACCTATCTCGCGTCCAACCCGCCACCGGCGGGAGACCCAAAGAATGCGATCCACATGTCTGCGCTAGCAGGCCTCGGAATCGTTGGAGCTGCGCTCCACAATGAAACCCCCTGGAACCGAAGAAAAAGGCTGTGGTCAAGTTCACTAGAAGCTGCAGGCCCTCATCCAAGGAAGAGGAGCATGACCTGCCTCGACACCGTTGGAGCCCACGGTGCTGCAGCCGCAACTATGATGCTCGTAGCGAGCTCACACAGCGCAAGATCGACAAATCACATGCTAATCGCGCATTCTCAACTGAGTTCGAGGAGGAGGACGACGGAGAACTATGCGGAGCCAGATGCTTCAGTAGATCCGTTTGGCAATCGCAGATGCCGAGAAACTTCATGCTCCCTTCGGAAAACCCGAAGTTCGATGGCGCGCAGGAGCCAAAAACCTAGCTCAACGATCATCTGTCATCAGTCAAGCTCCACGGCAGGAACAAGAACACCTCCCTACAGTGCCTTCAGCTGCAGCTGATAGGCGTAGCCAGGGTCTGGCTCAGCAGCCTCCCCTCCGGCTCCATCCGAAGCTGGGAAGAACTGGCATACAGCTTCATCCGCAACTTCAAGGGCACCATCATGATGCCAGCCTCAATCGAAGAGCTGTGTGCCTGCACCCAACGGACTAACAAGTCCATCCGCTCGTACATACTATGCTGGTCTCATATCAAGAACTCTGCCGCAAACATCTCCGAAGAGAGGGAAATCGACGCCTTCAAGGACGGCGTCAAGCACCATGAATTCAAGGAGGAGATCGAGCGCGTCAAGCCCAAAACCCTTGATCACCTCATGGACATTGCCAACCGCTGGGCAGATGGCGAATATTCCATCAACCGAACACATTCGGATGACGAAGATGACTTTGGCCGTAGGCGCGATCGCCACAGCAAGAGAAGATCACGCATCTACGACGATCGCGAGGAAGTGGACATGGCTGCGGCTAGATACGCCGATCGCCGCGACGATGGAAACCACAACAGCGGACACCGCAGCAGCAACTACCGCGACGGTGGACGGCCCACATAAACATGGCATCGTCACAACCGCGACGACGAGCCTTCGTCATATGACAAGCTATCTGGTCCCTGCATCATCCACTTCTACTGTCGGGAGTTCCAGAAGCTCTGCGAGGGCCTCACCCAGATGTGATGCCAGGCGGTGAATCCAGGATTCGCACCTTCCCCAGGTGCCGTCGCCCACGCGCGGAGCTCCTCCACCACCACCTGGAGGACCCTCGCAGCCCCCGGTTGCACCAGCACCAAATAACGGTGCAGATGGGTACTCGCCACCGATAGGGTCCATGATGATCTAGAAGGGGTGCCCAACCAACAGGGTGCATAAGAAGATCACCCGCCAAGTCAACTTGGTCGTGACCTTCCCACCAGCCATACCTGAGTACCTCAGTGGCTTGGAGTCCTGCATCACGTTTGACCGTTCGGATCACCCACGCCAGATACCTCGCCCAGGTCACTTTTCCCTAGAGCCCGAGGCCCAGATTGAAGGATTCGAGATGAGCCGTGTCTTCATGGACGGCGGTAGCGGCATCAACCTGATGTTCGTCAGCACACTCGCAGCCATGCGGATCCCGCTATGCAGCCTGGAGTAATCGGACACGACGTTCCACGACATAGTCCGAGGGAAGGGCATATACCACTTGGGCAAGATATGGCTCGACATCATCTTCAGCAAGCCCGAAAACTTCAGGCGTGAGCGTCTAGAGTTCGAAGTGGTGGATTGGCCATCATAATACCATGCCATCCTCGGGCGTGTGCCATTCGCAAGATTTCTGGCAGTACCGCACTACACGTACCTTCTACTGAAGATGCCAGGACCCAGGAGCGTCATCATCGTCCGAGGAAGCTTCACCAGGTCGGACAGCTGCGACAGAGACTTAAATAGAATCTCCCAGTCGCTCGGCATGCAGGAGGAACTCACAAGACTAAAGGACGTCACAGACAACGGGGCACCCCCAGTCACCAGGAAAAACACACCTGATATGTCGTTCGACTCCATAGTCAACACAAAGAAGGTGCAAGTCCATCTGACGGACGCCTCCAAGACGGCATTGATCGCTAACAACCTAAATCCTGCATAGGAAAGCGCGCTTGTCAAATTCCTCCGTGAGCGCTGGGAAATCTTAGCCTGGTGTCCTGTGGACATGCCACTACTAGGTAACCAGCTATAGATAGACAAAACTTCTGTGGCGCATATGTGTGACCATGCGCCACAGATAAACTCCAGTAGCGCATTTCAGACAATGCGCCACAAAAATCTTCGCACTTCTGTGGCGCATATAGGAAAAATGCGCCATAGAAGTTGGAACTTCTATGGCGCATATGGGCATATGCGCCACAGAAAGCTCGGGTGGACCCTACCAAGGAATCTCGTTGACTGTACTCTGACCAACATTATGTGGCGCATATGACCATATGCGCCACAGAAGGGTTCATCTTGTGTGGAGCATATAGAGGTATGCGCCATAGAATTGGAGTAGGAAAAACAGATTCCACCCCCTCCCCCCCCATGGATCGCCTTTCTAGCCTTGCAAAAAATAATAGAAAATGCAAAACACTTCAAAAAATAAAATCCTTTCACATAGTGATAGGTAATGTGGTCTAGTTTGTAGGAAAATTAACAAACATGCATTTCGACTTTTTATGCAAAAAAAGGATATGCCACGTTAAAACGGCCGTAACTTTTGCATACGATGTCGGAAAAATACGTATAATATACCAAAATGACGAGAACGAGATTTCACATCCGCTCCCTTTCCTTCGGTCATTTAGCAATATTTTAGATTTTCAAAATTCGAAAAGAGTAAAAAATTATGGCCAAAAGATCGTTTTTTCCTGCAAAAAAAATAAAAAAAGGAGGAAACACTTCTGTGCCGCATTTCTTCCATATGCGCCACAGATGTATTGGGCGGGATTCTAAATTTGAATCCCGCCCCCCCCCTTCTCCCTCTCTTATACTCTTCCACTCCTCCATCCTTCTCCTCCTCCACTTCTTCTTCTCTCATTCTCCTCACCTTCTCCTCCTCCTCTGCCCTGGTGAGATCCTCCTGCTCCTCCTCCTCCTCCACCCCGGTGAGCTTCTCCTCCTCCTCCTCCACCACCAATCTAGTGAGATCCTCCCTCCTCCACTCCGGTGAGCTCCTCCCTCCTCCACCCTGGTGAGCTCCTCCTCCTCCTCCCACCTCCCTCCTCCTCCACCCCAGCGAGCTCCTCCTCCTCCGTACAACTCCCACCCCCTCCTCCTCCACCCCAGCGAGCTCCTCCTCTGGCGACCTTCTCCTCCTCCTCATCCTCCTCCGGTGGCCTCCTCTCCTCCACCGGCGACCTCCACCTCCTCCACCAGCGACCTCCTTCTCTCCTCCATCGGCGACCCCCACCTCCGGCCAGATCTGGCTGTTTTTTTTGAAATTTGAAAAAAACAACTGTGGCACATATTGGCAATATGCGCCACAGAAGTTTGAGATCTGGTTCGGGACTTCTGTGGCGCATTTTGGAAATATGTGCCATAGAAGTTTTTCAGACTTCTGTGGCGCATTTCAAAATGTTCCACAGAACTACACTTTAGTGGCGAGATAACAGTGGCGTCTCCCATATGCGCCATAGAAGTCCCAAAATTATGCGCCACTGATAGGCCTTTTCCTAGTAGTGTGCCAGGAGTTCCCAGGGAATTTTCTGAGCATGCACTCAATGTGTTTTTAGATGTGAAGCCAGTAAAGCAATCGATGCATTGACTATCTGAGGCAAGAGTCAAAGCCATTGTTATCGAAGTCAAAATACTCCTCGATGCCAACTTCATCAGGGAAAACAAAGAGGACCACTTCCCTCTACCAAGGATCGATCAAATCATCGACTCCACTGTAGGATGCAAAAAGCTCTCCTTCCTTGACGCCTACTCAGGCTACAACCAAATTCGAATGAAGGTCGAAGATTAGGAGAAAACGGTGTTCATCACGCTGTTCGGGGTATTCTGCTACAACACAATGCCCTTCGGGCTAAAGAACGCAGGCGCCACTTACCAGAGATGCATGCAGGCATGTCTGAAGGACCAGATCGGTTGCAACGTCTAGGTCTATGTCGACGTCATAGTAATCAAGACAAAGGAGGCCAGGACGCTCATCGACAATCTCCGCGAGACTTTAGATAACCTTGATCGCTACAAGATCAAGCTGAACCCAGAAAAGTGCACCTTCGGCGTCCCGTCTGGCCAGTTACTCGGGTACTTCATCTCCCAGCGTGGCATCGAGGCAATCCCGAAGAAAATCAGGACTATACTAGCCATGGAGAAGCCGAAGAACCTCAAGGGGGTCCAACAGCTAGCTAGGTGAATCGCGATGCTCAGTAGGTTCATCAGTCGCATGGTGAGAAGGCTCTCCCCTTTTATCAGCTGATGCG
Source organism: Avena atlantica (assembly GCA_910589765.1). Taxonomy (NCBI): domain Eukaryota; kingdom Viridiplantae; phylum Streptophyta; class Magnoliopsida; order Poales; family Poaceae; genus Avena; species Avena atlantica. Next base: position 164,320,528 of record OU342737.1, read on the forward strand.
CAAGGATGACAAATTCGAGTGGACGCCCAAAGCAGATGATGCATTCGAGGACCTCAAGTGCCTGCTCTCCACATCATCGGTCTTGGTCACTCCGAAGGAAAGTGGTCAGCACCGCACTCGTGGTCAAACAACCTGAAGATGGCAAGATTCACGGGGTGTAGAGCCCAATTAAGTACCTCAGCGAGGTACTGACCCCGACAAAGCATAGGTACCCTCATTACTAGAAGCTCGACTACGGCGTATTCATGACAGCGCATCAGCTGAGCCACTATTTCCAGGAGCACCAGATCGTGGTCGTCAACGACGCCCTGCTGTCGAACATCTTGAACAACCCCGAAGACACAGGGCGAGTATCCCTGTGGGGCATCGAGATGTCTCCTCGAGACATCATCTATTAACGGCACACCGCCATCAAGTCCCAGGTGATCCCTGACTTCTTCGTCCACTGGATGGAACTCCAGCTACCGGACACCCCGGACATGTTGCGGTCCTGTACAATGCAATTCGACGGCTCCAAGCGCGAGGCTGGAGCAGGAGTTGGCGTCATACTGATGTCCCCTCAAGGCGACAATATGAAGTATGCATCCAACAACGAGGCCGAATACGACGCACTCATACACAGCATGAGGATGGCCAAGGTGTGCGGCGCAACGCGCCTTGTCATATACGGCGGCTCTAACCTCGTCGTCCAGCAGACAATGAACGAGTGTGATGCCCATAGCGCCAACATGATCGCATACGAGCGCTCTACAATTCACTCGAAGGAGACTTTGGTGGATGCGAACTTCGGCATGTTGGCAGGGAGAGCAACAAGGAGGAAGACAAGCTCGCCAACATCAGCTCTACCTGCATTCGGGTGCCACCAGGAGTGTTCCTCTAACAAATCTGCGTACCCTCCATCAAGAGGAAATTCCCAAAGGGCTCAGCCAAAGAAGAAGAGCACTCGGGGTGCTGCGCTACTCGAAGGACAAGAAGGACCCGAAGAGCTCAACACGGAGGTTGAGTTGGTAAGCCTTATGCAGGTCATGGCGGTTGAGGAAACATGAACGCAACTGTACCTCCGCTACTTGATAAACAAGAAGCTGCCTGAGGACCCGACAGATGCCCGGCGCATATCTCTCCGATCAAAGTTCTTCACCATCATCAATTGCGAGTTGTACAAGCCCAACATTTCGGGTGTGCTCCAACGATGCGTCACCATCGGTGATGGCAAAAGCATACTCTTAGACATCCATGAGGGTATATGCAGACATCACGCAGGCGGCCACGCCCTGGTCGCCAAAGCCCTACGAGCTGGCTTCTAATGGCCAACCGCAATGAATGATGCCAAGGAGATAGTCTAGAGGTGCAACGCCTGTCATAGGTACGCGTACAAGACACACACATGCCAGGATCAGAGGTACGGCCTATTCCAGTGGCCAGGCCTTTTTCCCAGTGGGGCATCGACATGATCGGCAAACTGCCAAAGTCCTCACCAGGAGGACACTTCTTCCTCCTGGTAGCAGTCGACAAATTCTCAAAGTGGATCGAGGGCATGCATTTCACCAACCAAAGCGGCAAAAACGCTGTCAAGTTCTTCGAGTCCATTGTCTATAGGTTTGGAGTGCCCTATAGCATCATAACGGACAATGGCTCGAACTTCATCTCGAAGGAATTCTGAGGCTTCTGCGACAACCTCGGAATCAACTTGTCATACGCCTCCATGGCGCATTCGTAGACCAATGGACAGGTCAAATAGGCCAACGGCCTCATCGGCAATGGCATCAAGAAGCGTCTGCTATGCCCACTCTAAAGGCTCGCGGGAGCCTGGGCGGATGAGCTACCCACTTTCCTCTAGAGCCTGCGCACAACTCCAAACATCTCAACTGGCAACATTCCCTTCTTCATGGTGCATGGAGCCGAAGCTATGCTACCTGCTGAAGTACGCTACAAGGCCCCACGGGTCTTCGCCTACAGCGAAGCCGAATCATCGGCCGCACTCGAAGACGCCATTGACACGCTAGATGAGGCACGCGACATTGCCATGGCTCACTCAATGTTGTATCAGCAGAGCCTCCGCAACTACCACAGCCGTCGGCTGCGTCCTAGGTCCTTCATCGAAGGATACCTTATCCTGCGACTCAAGCAATAAGGGCACAAGAAGCTCGAGTCACCCTGGGAAGGACCCTACATCATCACCGAAGTCATCCCAGGTGGAGCCTACCGCCTCATGGACGTTGCATCAGGAGTCGAATACTCCAACCCCTGGAACGTTGCACGACTGTGATGCTTCTACCCCTAGTTAACCTTTACTCTCAATATGGCTATTCAGCTGAACAATGTACCTCCTCGCTTATGATGACTAAAAGCTAAGTTCCTTGGCCCAAAAATCTTTTTCCCCTTACATTATTTATCGCTAAACATGTAGGGGTTCGTAGCATGGAAAACAAAAAAATTCTACCGCATGCAAACAAACAAGCCAAGATCTATCTACTAGATTGTAGCAACGAGTCAATTAGAGTACTCACCCTCGAAGATTCCAAAGTGGTTAACAAGAGCATATTCTCGTGGGTGATGTAGTCGTACACTTTCCGATCTCAAGATCGCATAGACGATCATTCCGGCGCTACTTTTCGGCAGCGCTTACGCAGTCGGTCACACATTCGGTACTCGATGAAGACCTTCCTCTCCCTTGTTCCGGCAGGCAGCGGAGGTTGTAGTTCTCCCCTCGCGATTCTGGCAGAACGACGCATGGTGTCGGAAGTAGAGGAAAGATCCCGCAGGGCTTCGCCTAAGCCGGTGCGAGTTATGGTGGATCTACGGTTTTCCGGTGATCTAGGTTTAGAAGGCCAGAGTGGAGGAGGAGGAGTCGGCAGCGGCTAGGGCGACGGCGTCGGGCCGGCGGCAGCGGCGCACGGGGTGGGAGGGCTGGCTTGGTGTGTTTTTGGGGCATCCCTCCCCTATATTTATGAGAGGGGGGCAGCCTTGGGTGGGGAGAGTTTGAATCCAAACCAAACCCAAGTTGGATTGAAGGAAGGACTCTTTACTTCTTCCACTAGGAAACTATTATTCCAATTTGACTTTTCAAACTTCCCTTTTGACTTTCAATTTAGAGCTTTAATTCTTTCTCGCAAATGCCCCAAACCAAGTGACCTAGGATATGATCCAATAATTCCACTTACCATGACACATTCATGGACCATTCCCCTTCCGGTCCGGTGAACCTTCTAGACCCTTCTAGAACCTCTCCGATGAAAACATCGAAATCATTCCCGAACTCCAGAATCCGGACTTTCCTTATATGAAGATTATTCTCCGGACCATTCCGGATCTCCTTGTGATATCCCGGATCCCATCCGAGACTCCGAACAACATTCGGTTTCCCTACTTATATTCCATATCTACTAAACAACATTGAATCCTTAAGTGTGTCTCCCTATGGTTCGTGAATTATGCGGACATGACCGACACACTTCTTCGATCAATAACCAATAGAGGAATCTGGAAATTCATATGGCTCCCACATATTTGTACGATTACTTTGTGATTGAATGAAGCACTTACATACGATACCAATTTCCCTTTGTCTCGCGATAGTTTACTTATCCGAGGTTTGATCGTTGGTATCTCTGCATACCTAGTGCAACCTCGTTACCGATAAGTACTCTTTTCTCGTTCCTATGATATGTGATCCCTTGTGAGCCAGTCACATGCTTGCAAGATAATTGATGACATTCCACCGAGAGGACCCAGAACATATCTATCTGTCATATGGATGGACAAATCCCACTCTTGATCCATGTGCCTCAACACATACTTTCCGAACACTCAATGCCACTTTGATAGCCACCCAGTTACGGTGTGGTGTTTGATGTCATCAAAGCATCCTTCCGGTGATGGTGATTAGCATGATCTGATGGTCAAAGGAATTAGGTTACTATTTATCAGAAAGCTTATAGCAAACGAACTATTGAAATGACTTGATCTTAATTCTACGCTTATCTATAGGAGTATGTCCGTCATACCATTCTCCTAATGATATGATCTTGTTTTTAACAACATCTCAATGTTCATGATCAGGAAACCACGATCATCTATCAACCAACAAGCTAGTATTACAAAGAGGATTTACTAGGGACTCTAATTTAGTTTACAAATCACACAAGTATTAATGTTTACGGTTAATACTATTATAGCATGAATGTAAACATTTATCATAAACACAAAGATATAATAATAACCACTTTTATTATTGCCTCTAGGGCATATCTCCAATAGTCTCCCACTTGCACTAGAGTCAACTAATCTAGATTACATGGTAATATACGGAACACCCATGGCAGTTTGGTGTTGGTCATGTTTTTCCCTCGGGAGAGGTTTAGTCAATGGATCCGCCACATTCAGATCTGTGTGTACTTTGCAAATCTTTATGTCACCATCTTGGACATGCTCTCGAATAGCGTGAAAACGTAGCTTGATGTGCTTCAGCTTCTTGTGTGACCTTGGTTCTTGCGCATTGGCTAAGGCGCCCATGTTATCACAGTAGATAGACATTGGGTCCAGCGCACTTGGAACCACACCGACCTTTGTAATGAACTCCTTCATCTATATCGCCTCTCGTGAAGCCTCCGAAGCAGCTATGTATTCCGATTCAGTTGAAGATCTCGCCACAACGCGTTTCTTTGCACTCCTCCAGCTAACTGCTGCACCATTCAAAATAAATACGTATCCAGATTGAGATTTAGAATCATCCGGATCGGTGTTCCAACTAGCATCGGTGTAACCATTAACAACGAATTGTTCATCACCTCCATAAGAAAGAACCATATCCTTAGTTCTTCTCAAGTACTTAAGGATGTTTTTGACCGCTGTCCAATGATCCACTCCTGGATTACTTTGATATCTGCTAGTCAAACTAACAGCATACGCAATGGCGGGTCTAGTACATAGCATGGAATACATAAGAGATCCTATGGATGAGGCATAGGGAGTTTTACTCATCCTTTCTCTATCTTCTGTCGTTGCAGGACTTTGAGTTTTACTCAAGGTCGTATTAGGCAACATGGGCAAGAACCCTTTCTTGCTATCTTCCATTCCAAACCTCTTTAGAACTTTGTCCAAATATGTACTTTGTGACAATGATATCAGGTGTCTCGATCTATCTCTATAAATCTTTATGCCTAATATGTAAGCTGCTTCGCCAAGATCTTTCATTGAAAAACTATTATTCAAATAATCCTTGACACTATTAAGAAGGTCTACATCATTCCCAATCAACAATATGTCATTTACATATAGTATTAAGAATGCTACAGAGCTCCAACTCACTTTCTTGTAAATACAAGCTTCTCCATAAGTTTGTATAAAACCAAAGCTTTTGATTACCTTATCAAAACATTGATTCCAACTTCGGGATGCTTGCTTTAATCCATAAATGGACCGTTGAAGTTTGCATACCTTGTTAGCATATTTAGGATCGACAAAACCTTTGGGTTGCATCATATACAACTCTTCATTAATGTCTCCATTGAGGAACGATGTTTTGACATCCATCTGCCATATCTCATAATCATAATATGCAGCGATTGCTAACAAAATCCTCACAGACTTTAGCTTTGCTACTGGTGATAAAGTCTCATCGTAGTCAACTCCTTGAATTTTTCGAAACCCTTTTGCGACAAGTCGAGCTTTATAGACAGTAACATTACCATCAGCATATGTTTTCTTCTTGAAAATCCATTTGTTCTCGACAGCCTTCTGGCCATCCGGTAAGTCCACCAAAGTCCATACTTGGTTTTCGTACATGGATCCAATCTCGGATTTCATGGCTTCTTGCCATTTATTGGAATCTGGGCTCATCGTCGCTTCCTCATATGTCACAGGGTCATCGGTGTTTTCCACCAACATGACATTCATAACGGTATCATACCAATCAGGAGTGGTACGAGTTCTTGTTGACCTGCGATGTCGTGGTGGTGGCACGGCAGATGCCATGGGTAGGCTAAAGTATGGGGCCAATGGGTGCTAGTGGGATCTGGGGAGAGAAGATGCAACTGATTCTACACTCAAGTGGTTAAGGTAAGATCTTTATTTCTCTTCTTTTGGGTTACAAGTGCTCCTCGAGCTGTATACAGGGAGACCAAATGAATCTTACCAGCCTAACAGTACTGAAAAGAGTCGATGCCCTTCTGAGGGTCCAAGCCTCCCCTTATAAAGGGGTGCCTTGGGTGCCCTTAGGGCTGACGAGGCAAGCATATTCGAGGAATATGCTTGTCCCAAAATAGTAGTTCGGCGGCCTCCTTTCCCTGTCGCCCTTCTAACGACGGCAAGGCTCCAGAGGACCCTCCTGCGTGCCTCGGGCTCCTGGACTGTCACCCTCGTGACCTCCTTCTTCCCTCTGACGTCCTGCATCTTTGTCTCTTGTGCTTGGCTCCGTTCTGATTCCTTCTAGCCTGCAGCTATAGTTTGACCTTGGGTTTCTCCTTCTCCTACAAGCTTCGTATCATTCGGCCCTACCTTACCTTGCGTAACTCGGCTTGTCCTTTACCTGCATCGAGATCACTCGGGCTAACCCGGCCGACCCTCGCAGTAACTCGGCCGGGTAGCTGCTTGATACACATACACGGGCTTCTCGCCTCCGTACCTCGGCGACATATTCATGATTCGGCCGACCTAGACCGTAACTCGGAAACTAGACGGGGATTTGTCCCTCTGTCTTTCCCCGTCTCTGACCTACCCGAGGTCAACCCCCCGACATTAGTCCCCGAAGCTGGTGTGGCCGTCGATAACTTCGGCCGGGTCGTATCAGCTTCATTATATTCTTCAGTTTTGTTTCCGAGTTATATCTTCTTCATCCGAGGTTTCCTCGTTCCTTCTCTCATACGCCATGTCCTACGTGTCACCCCCATCATCGTTCTTCTAGTTTTCTGGTCCCTCTACAGTACTCACTGACAGGCTACAGTTAACTTTGTACCTGCCGTGCCGCCGCTGCGATGCCTCGGGTGCCGTTCCCCTTGGGGATCGTAACGCTCTTCCTTCCTGTGTGGCCGTTGGTGTGGCTCCACTTATTGTCGTGCGTTCGTGCCGCACCCACGATTTACACAGTCAACCGCAACACCCACGATCCCACTACTTGTTCGTGGCTCGATTATAAAGAGGGGGCGGCGTTTGGGGAATTCACTTTTCCCCTTCTCGCTCGTCTCCGTCTTCCTCCTTCCTTCCGCCGGCGCGTCCTCTCGCAGCTCCGCCGCCGCGCGCTTGCCAGAGCCTCCGTCGGTGAAGACTCCGCCGCGCCGTTCTGCCTGCCTCGCCTGCGCTCTGCGGCTTTGGCTCCGTCGCCGGTGAGTCCTCTCCGGTCGCATTGCCTGGGTTTTTCCCTAGACTCATCTGTTTCGATTCCGTGCTCGTGCGACGGTTCCTCTGGTTCTTCGCCATTGTTCTCGTGCAAAGTCCCGACGGGTCTTGCAGCTCTAAACTCCCCTCCGCCGCCAATCTTTCCTCCGGCGATCTTTCCGGCGCACATATGTCTAGTTCGTTTAGCGGCTCTCTAGTGGAGGACGACGACGCTGGCTCCGGGCCCGAGCGAGGCTCGTGGCAGGGCTCTTCTGTCACACGCCGTGATCGAGTGGCTCATCCGGACTCGAAGAATTCCCGCCGAGGTTTCTTGCCGTTTACCCGGCAATGAATCCTCTCCGGATGTTAGGGAGGGCGAGTATGTGGTTTTTATGTCGCACTTCGCGCATGGCTTCGGTCTCCCTCTTAGCGATTTCGCCAGAGAATTCCTCGACTACTTCGGCCTTCAGCCGCATCATCTTCCTGCGAACGCTATCGCTTCTCTTTCTGCTTTCATCTCCGCATCGGAGGGATACTTCGGCCTGTGGCCGTCGGTGCATGTCTGGTCGAAGTTTCTTACCCAATGTGGGGCAGCGTCTATTACACCTCGGAGGAAGTCCGTGTTTCCTCGTGTCACTGGGTTGGAGTCGTGCAAGAAGTGGCACAAATCATTCTTTTATGTCAAGAACAGAGGGGCAGAGGACAAGATTCGGCTCCCTGCATTCTCAATTGGCCCACCTTCTAAGTGAACTGGCTCTACAATCCGAGGAAAACTCATGCCTGGCCGAGGCCTTCGAGATTCGGCTTAAAGAGTTGATTCGGGCCGGGTTATGCGGCGAAGACCTGATGGCTACTTTCATTAGTAGCCGGATCTGCCCATTCCAGAAGCGGACTCACAAGCTGTGCTACATGAGTGGTCCCCTTGACCCTAATCGAGTCTCGACCGTGGAGCTGGACAACTACCTTATCTATAAGCGCGTCCGAGCTATCTTTAAGACGGAGATGCCTGAGGATTGGGCTTGGGGATTAAAACCGTTCACCCGCGATCATCCGCCTCCCGAGGTGAGCTTGATTAATCAACGCTCTGCTATTCCATTGTTTTTGTAACAGGTTTATATAACTTTCTTTTCCTCATCTTGCAGAGGTTCGCAGAGCAGAAGAACGAGGACGCCGAAGTTATGCTGCTCCCTTGGCCGCGGACAGGAGTACCCGGATACTGGTGAGCCGGACTCCGAGGAGTTCGTCCCTAAGTCGGATCCTGCCCCGGCTCGAGCTCGCGGCAAGACTTCTGCGCACGAGGAGGAAGGTGATTCGGACAGGTCCAAATTCTTGAGGTAGTTGCCGCCATGCCTATTTCTTATGCATTTCCGGCTTCTACCTTCCCAGCTAATCAGGCCGGTCAGGTTCACGACGCCGAGCCTATTGCTACTCGACCCCCTGTTACCTCCGGGGAAACGCGGGGCTCCTGCTAGTACCTCGGAGGCGGTCCCAAGAAACGAATGAAGAAATCCGCTCCGAATCCTCCCAGGCGCAAGACTATGCCTGGGGTCGCCGGGTAAATTCCTTTTGCTTATATTTCTTGTTTCTCTCTTTCTGTTTTTCATACTGACGATTCTTCGTTCTTATTTTTGCAGTGCTCCTCTTTCTGTTAAACCCGGCGGTCCTAGTATGACTAGTCGCCCGATTCGGCCGCCGTCTCCTCCTCCTGCTGATAATACCAGGATTCCTAGTCCGATTCGTCCTGCTTCTCCTCCAGCTCCGAATACGTCGCCTCTTCGTCGCGATGTGCCTGAGACCCCTTCCATTGACTTGGATTCGAACCGGCCCTCCGAAGTTTTCGTCGAACCCGCGCCCCTTCTATGGGCCCCAGCGCTGCTACTGAGTCTCTATCTACCCGGCAGTTTCTATAGCCATTCCAACCTCGGCCGAAAAGGTCGTTATCTCGGCGCCCTCTGCGACCATAACCCCTGCTGCTCCTAAAGACGCCGTCCCACCTTCGAGGCGTCACTTCCTGCTGATGCCTCCTCTAAGGCGAGAAAAACTGTTGGCGCCAAGACTTCCTCTTCTCAGAAAGGTCTTGTCAGCTCTTCTCAGCCGAGTATTTCCGACGTGCTGCGTAAGGAGCTGCGCCTACTAACGTCCCCGTTGCCTCGTCCGCCGCACCCAGCTCACTCTTCATAAGAGCCCTGCGACCGCCGTGGTCGATCAGCCTGTCCGGGGTAAGGTCTTAACTCGGACAGCCAGTGGGAACAGCCTCGGAGCGCTGGTGGAGTATGCGAATAATTGGAACGCTGCTGATCAGTTTGAGGGTAATCCTATGAATCAGCCCTTTCAGCTTTCTGACAATCAGCGCCGTTTTGACCATGCTGCCAAGTTCATCGTTGAT